>CAJHNH020001438.1:145000-169343 GCA_905116865.2 Candidula unifasciata | reverse complement strand
GTTATCTTAGTCTGCCACGTCACTTAACTGATCAGATCTCGTAGCTCCTCAGCGTCTCAGAGTGGAGTAATACGCCACCGTACTTTACTGCACGGTTACACAGGAATGAATCAGCTTCTCCGGATGCCGGAAAGGAAACTCTCTCTGCCGTACTTCCCAGTACGACCACACATGAACGAAGATTCGCATTATCCAGCTGCTGACCTTACTTACCTACATCACAGACACTATGAACGCAAATATTCAATTAAAAAGTCCCTAAGAAAACTCACCCATTGTAAATAAAAAAGAGAATAGTGAATCTTGTCTGTATAACGGTCAATCGGCGAGACACAAGGAAAAACGCCTGCCTCCAAGACCGGACTGTAGAGAAGTGACGCACACAAACACGTCCCCTAACAACAGCAGTTAGCGTACGAATCGCGCTCACTAATGCAGTGCAGTGGTCAGACAATTTATTTAGAATAGGCGTAGAAAATGTGTCCTAACATTTAATTCGACACTCAAAGCCTAAAAGAGTCATTATCAAAGGGTTTTATATGGATTTTTCCTATCAGGACTCCCCCACAACAAACGAACTATCTAACTATGCTTGGCCTATTCTAATACATAGTTACGATGACGAGTTTAGGGTGGTCAGCTTATAGACCTTCCTACTGTGGCAGATGTGTGGATGCTGTCATGCGACAAGGACACTTGGGCAAATGCGGCCACTTTTGCTTTTGACGTCTATGAAGGGTTCCAGAACAGACATGAAACTGTGGCGGTAGGACTGGATCTTGAGGACGCTTATAACAGAGTGAGGTACGACATCTTAATGACTGCACTGAGGGAGAAGGATGTCAATCCATGGCTGGTGAATTGGGTTGCAGCTGTCCTGTATTAACGTCGGGTTGCTCTCCGACTGGACTCATGATCCTCTGAACCATGCACATTGGCCCCATTACTGCCACAGGGATCCGCCATCTCGCCTGTGCTCTTCAACGTGTATACGAGCAAGATTGCAAGCCTAGAAGCACCAGGAGTTGGAAGGATACTGACTTTTGCGGGTGATATACTTGCATATAGGCAGGGGGAAGAGGGCGAACAAACAGCTCGGGAGCTACAAGCGACAGTAGACAACGTGACTGAGTGGTGTACAGAAATGAGGGCTGTCGTCCACCCGGAAAAGGCATCTGTTTTGTGGTGTTCTCTGGACAACAGAATCGTTTAAACTAATGTCCTGACACTCACAATAGATGGTGGAGACGTCAACAGAGAGAGCAAACTGAAGTATCCGGGAATTACTTTTGACAGGAGCCTGTCATTTAAGGACCATGTGGAGAGTGTTGTGACGAGATGCCAAAAAGGACTTAGTGCACTTAAGACTATGGCTGCAATTGACATAGAGCAGAGAATGCTTTTCACACTATATCAGCACCTGATCCTGTCAGTGGTGGATTATAGCCCGAAACTGCTTACCGTCTCAAAGAGTCAGATGGACAAACTAGAGCGCATACAGAACGCGGCTATGCGGGTCATTCTGGGTTGCACCAGAGACACCACAGTGGTGTGTATGTGATACATCCTTGGTTTGTCGACGGTTGCAGCTAGGCACAAGGTGCTGCAAGCGAAGTCATATCTCAGGGTAGCTGCAGACACAGACCACCCCCTGCATGAAGCTCTGGGTGCAGTTAAGGGTCAGCGTCTGATAAGAGGGAGGTCATGGATGGCTCAGGCAGAAGACACAATCAGACAGGTTTGCATCCTTGAGAACATTAGGCGAGGAGAGGAGTGGGTCAAAGTGCCACCTGAGCAGTCAGACTTGTGTAAAGTCATAATCACGCTGAGCCAGGAATGCAGAGACTGGCCAGCAGGTGCCACAGAAGTGGAAATTCAGCAAATAATTCAAGATAATGCACGATCATTTACACAGACGGTTCAGTGTCAAGAGACAAAAGAAGTGCTTGGGGCTTCTTAGCAAAAGGTAATGGTCGACGTTTAGTGCAGGAGAGCCTAGCATATGATACGACAACATCCAGCTTAGGAATGGAGGTGGAGGCGGTCACTGCAGCTTTCCGCTGGCTAGAGAACACGACAAAGACACACATCGTGCTTGTAACTGATTCAGAAAGCATGCTGAGGAAGATCAGAACAGGTATGCTTCGTGCCGAGTGGCATGCTTCGCTGCAGAGGACACGAGTGAAGGAGTATTGTCTGGATTTTTCACCGGGTCATTCCGGTGTGTTGGGAAATGAACAGGCGTACAGACTGGCTGGCTCTGCACAACTTGGTGGAATACTGCTACATGATATGGCAGACGTGGTTAGTGCCTTGTGGGAGAGCGTGTACAATTCGGAGGAACAGATGGATCACCACAGTCTGATGAGATCGATGCATTTAAAGGGTGACGAGAGGTTTTGGCAGAAGCTCGAGGCTCAGAGGAAAGGCAAAACGGACGTTTAATCAGAAAGCTACTGGCACCATTAGTATCGGAACTCTTCGCTGGCTGCTGAAGATGGGGACGGAGCGCTTATGGGATTGCCCCGAGTGCTGTGATGTCGGTTCTTGATTCAAATCAAATAATTTCATTGACGATCTCCATATAAATTAAACATACAACATCCTCCTTATCCCTCGCCCTATGTTCTCACATTACAATATTTCCCGTTTGTGTCTGAATGTGTCTAACTGCAACATAAACAATTATATTGGTTTTTCCACATGTACAATTACAACATCATTATGCCTGACTGTATTAACTTCCTGCATTCACACTTCTTCCGTGCAAACTCCGCTTATTCGAGATTTGTCTTTGTTCTCGGAATGACTATGCCCTGAATCTCAGAATGTATAGTTAGCCACCTTACTGTGCACGATTTTAATGAGTTTCTGAATTGCCACTCAACTGGTCACTAGTTCTCAATAGTTTTCTAGGTAGCCACTGCACTTGGCAATAGTTCTCGTTAGTTTCTAGGTAGCTTCTCAATTGAGCAATAGTTCTCAATAGTTTCTAGGTAGCCACTCCACAGGGCAATAGTTCTCAACAGTTCCTAGGTAGCCACTCCAATATTCAAAAGTTCTCAATAGTTTCTAGGTAGCCACTCCACTAGGCAATAGTTCCCATTAGTTTCTGGGTAGCCTCTCAACTGAGCAATAGTTCTCAATAGTTTCTAGGTAGCAACTCCAATATGCAATAGTTCTCAAAAGTTTCTAGGTAGCCCCTCCACTGGGCATTAGTTCTCAATAGTTTCTAGGTAGTCACTCCACTGGGCAATAGTTCTCAACAGTTTCTAGGTAGCCACTCCACTGGGAACGTGTTCTCAGAAAATTTAGTTTTTCGCTCCATTGTGAACTAGTTTGAAGAATGTATAGTCATCGATTCCGCCATACACTGGTTTTGGAGAGTTTTAAGTTAGCCATTACAATGGGCCTAGCTCTCAGAGTTTCTAGTTAACCACTTCACCAAACCCTAGCTCTCAGAGTTTCTTGTTATCTACTCCACCGAATCCTGGCTCTTAAAGTGTCTAGCTAACCACTAATTTTGGGTCGTAGTTCTCAGAATTGTGCCCTCCATTGTGCACGGGTTTTCAGTTTCTTGTTAGCAAAGAGACCGTGTCATTATTTTCCATCTCAGAAACTTATTAACGGGCTTCAAGTGAACGCCTTAGAAGTGTAATATAAATTACAGTAACCACGCAATTGTCTTGTGCCCTGTAAATACTATTGTCAAGGATGCCAAGTTGACGTAATATACCAGTTTGAAAATAGCTTCACTAATTTAGACACGCAGAACAGAGGGTGCAACCCATAGACATTTATCGGTGAATGAGGATCCAGTATGATGGTGAATGTCCGTAAGACCTGCAGGTGTATAACGTAAGTAGGTCGTTTCAAAAGTTGTTGCTAACCATCATTGCGTCCTTCTTTCAAGTCTAGAGTAAACTGCCGTGGCACTAACTTTGCGGATAGTTTGTTGTACTGTAGCACGTCATGGTTTGTTGAGCCTTGACTGATGACAAGATGTGCTGCAATTTCACTCACAGTTAATATGCAATTTCTCAAGTAGGAGAACTTCAACGCCCACATTCCACTCTGGGTCACTAGGGCACCTGACGCGGTCGTGAACAGTCAGTCTGACCCTGAAATATTGCCCCTTTTAAACGTTGTACTTATATTCTCTCTGGACTGACAGTCATGCATATCTCACTGGATGAGTTTTTAATGTGTTTCACATCCTTCACTGATCAATATGCGGGTTTCGCTTCCGTTCCACACACACAAAAACCACGTTCAAACTGCTGTTGACAGCAAGCCGCCAACAGGCTCTGGTTGTACTTGTGGTATTGTGGATGTGCGCCGCTTTGTGGCTAAGGTAAGAATGCAGAAAACAGGACGCTGCTCCCCGTTGGTGCGTGTGAAAAGTGCGGCGTCCATCTTTATTTTGTCATTATGACGTCACGGTTTTCGTCTGCACTGGAATATCAGGCGTTTAACATACATGACATCCATAACAATACTGACATGTTACTAGACAATGGTATGTTTATTGTAATTTATGTTGCACTTTGAAGGTTTTCATTTCAATCCCACCTCCTCTCTCGTGCAACATATAATGTGTGTGTGTGTGTGTGTGTGTGTGTGTGTGTGTGTGTGTGTGTGTGTGTATTCATAGCTTAACCATTGAAATTAAAGTCGAGAGGATAGACTTTCTTACACCGATAGCCGCCTGCAGAGAGCTTCAGACCAAACACGAACTACCTAGAACCGGCGTCAACCTGTATAAAATTTTAGTAGAACTCTGTAAAACTGCACTCGTGAACTGAACGACAAAAAATGTAACCCATGACCTTTAGAGTGCGAGGAGAACGGCCTGGCAATGGAGACGATAGCGAGTCTCAATGGGAGCAGGTCTATCAGTTAGTACTCCATCTATTACTTTTGTTCACTGTATTTCTGTTAATAAGAGCTTTGGATTTATTGATTTATTAAAGTAATTATTTCAGTTAGTACTTGAAGACTGCGGTTATTATGTATTTAGTTTAGTGTATTAATTAAATGTGTATGTATATGTGTGTTTTGTAGGTGTCTGTGGCTTAGACGTAGCGAACGCATTTCGGACCGCTGGGGAGCTGGGTTAGATCGAAGCTGCGGACGATTTGTTTTAAGTTGGTTTGAACAGTGCTACCGAGAGCAAAATTTGCCTAGAAAAACCACAAAACCCAAAAGAGGCTGACGTTGTATTGCAACGTCCTGTAAGGGATACGCACTTTTTTTTAAAATTTGTTTCTGTGTATGCGTAAACTTTCTTTTTTTATTTTTTAAATTTATTTATTATCTACACATTTGCAGGTGTCTATACGATGACAGGCATCGTCTCTTCCTGTCACCAGAATAATGTTGTAGTTATAAGCGGTTTACAGACTATCAACTGCAACGTTGCTATTACTAATTAAAGCAGAATCGGCGACTCGGACATAGATGACCATATGTTTAATACTGAGGCAGTATCTTTATTATCATTTACGCTACTTAACTGAGGTAGCGCAGTTTACTGGAAGTATTTTTTTTTTCAGTCAGTGCTTGGAGTATAACGTTTAATTAAAGTAATTCTAGACACACAACTTTTAGCGCTTGATGGAATATTTATTAAATAAAGGAAACAGTTCTTTCAATTTCTGCTTGAATCTAAACGTTTGATTACTGTTAATATTTCACTTAGTACTTCAACACTGATTACTTGATTATTGAAATTCTTTCATAGTACCTAAATTCAATGTTTGATTACTGCAATTCTTTAAAAAATTTCTACAATCGTATTAATTTATTAAAGTCTGACTTTTAATTAAAAGTAGTAAGAGAAAAGGGCTATTCAACTGGCGGCCCGGGGGCCAAATCTGGCCGAAGGCGATTGTGCAATAACCCGCTGAATCAGTTACAGTGTTTTAAATTATCTAAATTTTAATAGCTTAGTTGAATACTTGATGCTATGGCTAGTATTAGTAAAAAGAGCAAAGTGCAAATGTAAAGATTGTACATTAAGTAATGAATGGGCATTAAAATATTTATTTAAATCACCAACTGTGCCTAATTCGAAACCAACGTTCTTGCTAAGAAACGAATATGTGTCTGCAGTAAAGGAATACAACGTGACGCAGCATTTTACAACGAAACATGCAGAGTTTGGAAAATTATATCCAGAAGGTTTCAGTGCTAGAAAATCAAACGATGACTCGATGATTGCTGCTTATCAGCAAAGCAGCAGAATTCTTGTGCCATCTTGTACTCAAAAACGAAAAAAACTACAGCGGCTTCATTGCATGTATCATTGATATTATCCACACACAAAAAGCGGCCATTCACTTTCCCGAAAGAATGCATTCTGACATTGTCTTGTCTTGTCCACAATTGCCTCACAGCGTAGTGGGGAGTCGCAGTTTTCTATCCTGGGCCAGGTGTGTTGCACGTGTTGTTGTTAGTCCGTGTTGCCTCAGGATCTCTGATATATTGTCTATCCATCGTACTCTCAGTCTGCCTCTTGCTCTAGGGCAGTAGTGCTGTTCGTTGTATGCTCGTAAAGGCTCGTTGGTCGGTTTGCATTCGCATCAAGTGGCCAAACCACTCTATTTGTTGCTTCTTTATGTATTGCAGGCATGGTGTGGTTCCTACAATTGCTCTAATGTTCTCGTTTCGAACTCAATCTCTCCTTGTGATATTGGCAGCCTTACGTAAGCATCTCATTTCGCACGTCGTGATCTTTTTCTCCTGTGCTCTTGTTAGGGACCAGGTTTGGCATTGGTAGCAGAGGGTTGGTATAAACATGCAATTTATCAGTTGTCGTTTTAGTGCCATAGTGATGCTTGGGTGTTTTAGCAGTGGGGAGAGTTGGTAAGTTACTGCGTTCGCCTTTTGACATCTTGCCTCAAGTTCCCTATCAATTCTTCCATCATCTGTGAAGATGCTCCCCAAGTATTTAAATTGTACCCTGTAAATACTATTGTCAAGGATGCCATGTTGACGAAAAGGCCGTTGATGATAAAATTAAAACAAGGGTAACACATGCAGTTCAGCAAATTACTATCTCAGATACTTTGACGATACGCAGAATCAAAATATTTAGGAACTAAGGTTTTTGAATCTTTCATTGAAAGCATACATCTGGAGGACTGTTTGTCAATTGCCATTGACGAATCTACAGACGTCATAGTGTTTGTCAATTGCCATTGGACGAATCTAAAGACATCATAGTGTTTGTCAATTGCCATTGACGAATCTACAGACATCTTAGACGATGCTCCATTGTGTTTATGTGTGCGTTTTATTTTGCAATGAGAGATGTTTTCGTGAATAACTGCTAGCTCAGTTGAGAAGTTATTTCTGACAAGATTTTTTTTCACAGAAAATTTACTTGATTTCAATCAAATGTGTTTATTAGTGACGAACGGGGCCCATCAATGTTAGGTGAGCACCAAGGTGTGACCCCCCGACTTTCTGCAATAGCACCTCAGATGCAGTCGCACCATTGTCTTATTCATCAAAGTGTTCTGTGCAGCAAACTGAGCGACGAGATGAAGAACGGATATGGTGATAAAAATAATAAATTTCATTCGATTTTCATCAGGTTTTTAGCATCGGTTACTTCGGCAGTTCCTTAAAGAAACAGAAGCAGATTCAATCAATCAATCAGGTGCCGTTTTCACAATGAAGGTTGGCTGTAATGGATCTCCAACAAGCCCTGTCTCTTGCCCTTGATGTACACTCACTCATACTGCTGTTCGTCCATCTCTTGATGTTATCCTCCCACATGTAACGATGTCTGCCTCTTGCACGCCTACCTTGAACATTTCCCTCTAGGATGATCTTTACAATACTGTTATGTCTTTTAATGTGGTCAAAATATCTCACTTGTCTCTTTTTTAGTTCACCTAGCAACTCTCTTTTCATTCCCAATTTCCTCAGTACCTCAGTATTTGATAGCTTTTGTTTCCATGAAATACGACCTAATCTTCTGTGTATCCACATCTCCAAAGAATTGATACGATTTTCCAGTTGTTTGTTCATCGTCTATGTCTCTGTGCCATACAGTGGGGTTGAGAACACATAACATTTGACAATTCTCATTTTTAATGTATTGCTTATTTCTCTTGATGTCAGTAACTTTTGCATGTTGTTGAAAATGTTTTTTTCCATCCCTATTCTTTTCTTGACTTCTGTTTCACTTCTGCCGTCACATGTTTTTACTTGTCCAAGATATATAAAATTTTTAACTTGTTCCAATTTCACCCCGTTCACTGTGATATTCATTGTTAGCTGATTATTTTCTTTGCTAAATATCATGGTTTTTGTCTTTTTCAAATTTATATCTAATCCAAATTCTGCACTACTGTTTACTTGCTCCACTAGATCTTGCAACTCCTGCTCACTCTCTGCTATCAACACTGTGTCGTCATCATATCTCAGATTGTTTATTATTTTACCATTGATGTCCAGTCCTGGTAATTCTACAATTTCAGAAGCAGATTACAAATACTTATTTCTGCACAGTGCCGTTCGTTGGCAGAATAAAGGGAAAGCATCAGTTCGTTCTGGAGTTTCAAAGAAGAAATATTGTTTTCTGGGAAACTGTTCACATAACAAGGCAGACAAGTGTAGGAAAGTGTTACAATACAGAGCATTTTTTGGCAAATGTTTGTTTTTAAAACAATATTTTTGCTCACACTGAACTTGCAACTGCATGTAAGAAGCAGACAATCATAGATCTGGTTGAAAACAAATAACGCATTTCGAGATAGGCTTCCTTTGTAGCGGATCTCCAAACAGTCAAACGACTTCATTTTCCGAGCCAGAGAGATGTCATTTCTTCAAAACTGGACTCTGTTGTAACACTAACCAGATGAATTATATAAAATATCTAAAAAGCTTTATAATAATTATAGCAACAAATTTGAAGACTTCGGTATTCTAAATTATGTGATCTCATTCATCCGATGTCCTTTTGCAAATCTCTCCTGCGGGTGATTTGTCTTATAATGCTAAGAAGATGTGATTCTCCTTTGTTGGTGAAGGTTCTCTGCAGTTAGAATAAGGATTTTCAAGAAACTGGTACCGTCAAGTTTTGGTCCGAAAGATTCAACAGGAGGAGTACTCTAATACTAGAAAAGTTGCCGTATTCATGTTCACCATGTGTGGTTCAACTTTTACTTGTGAATCAAATTTTTCACACATGTGCGTCATCAAGACAGTCGGGCGCTCACTGAGCAATGATTGGCTGCAAGATTGCATTAGTATGGCTTTAAACTCACAACAGCCACATTTTAAATAAATTAGCTTAAAGACAGAAATGCAAGTTTTCCCATTAATTATATTTTGCATCGTTATAAATTTCGGTTTCTTCTGCACAAAGCCATATGAAATTAACTGTGGACATCTATTATTATTATTATTATTATTATTATTATTATTATTATTATTATTAATGACAACTGAAGTGACAGTGCTAGCGTTTACTTAAAATGCTAACGGCGAGTTGGAAATAGTTTTTTTTTTCCAATTATAAGTGAGTATTAATTCATCATCACAAACGATTGTAGTACACTTTACATTATAATGGTTTCCAACACTGTTTCATTTATAATACCGTAGGCTAGGCCGTATGTGTAACAATTTTAGAGTTTATGAAAGTTACGCATTGAAAATGTTGTCAACTTTATTACCTTAATAATCTAAGCCAGAGACGACACCCATTTTAACATTTTGGCCCGCGAGAAAACTTAGTTGAATAGCCATTTACTAGAAGATTACAGCTCTTCTGTCTATGTTTTAATTTATTATTTTAGTTCGCTCTTTTATGTAATCCTCTAACTTGAACATTTGAAAAAAATAATTCGACCTGTTAGTGCTTCAACTCTAGCGTTTGATAGTAGAAATCTGTGGGGAAAAAAAATGTAAATAGAAATAACGCTATTAGTTTAGCACTTTAATTTGTGTTTACCGAAAGTAATCATGTAAATTATGAAATAACCTGCAGTATTTTATGAAAATAAGCATAAACAGTTTACTTCACATTTAGCTTTAGATTTAAACAAAATTATTAAAATATTTTATTATTTAAAAACATGTTTGGGCACTATGAACTGGAGTTTTGTCATTGCAATAAAATATTCCAACCGAACAATCTGCAATGAAACGAAGTGAAGTAATGTCTGGGCTTTTGTGTTTTGATTTTAATGTGTACAAATGCCAGTTTAGACATGTTATATGAGTGATCGTATTAGTGTAAGTGGTTGTTGTTGTTGTTGCTGTAATCGTTGTTGTTATTCTTGTTGTTGCTGCTGATGCTACTGTGGCAGTTGTTATTGTTATAGTTGTTGCTGTTTTTTACAGTTGTTCTTTTTGCAGTACTTGTTTTTCTTCGCGGTTTGTTGTTGTTGTAGTTGTTGTTGCTGATGATGCTGCTTCTGTAGCTGTTCTCGTCTGCAGTTGCTGGTATTGACGATGTAGTTTTTGTTGCTTCAGTTGTTGTAAATATGCTGTTTTAGTTCCAGCGGTTTTACACGTTGTTGTTCTTTCACGACATGATGCAAATCCTTCACGACTCTTTACTCTTGGCCTCCTCCATCCCCTTTCCCTATTTTTAAGTATACAGAAACCATTAGTTGTTAACATTTTGGCTCGGTACTATGGTTACTGCAACTCTTCGGCCTTGATTCTATAATAGATATCGTAAATCTGAGAGGAATGAGGCTTTTCTGCCTACCCGCGGGCATAAACCCGGACCACAAGTATTTCGTCACCCGGTCGCCGAGCAGTCTGGTTTAACAAACTGCGCTAGCAAGCCGGGCTCCATTCCTTCGCACTGGACAGTTTTCCTCGACTCACGACTTGGACAAAGAATGTGGACTGTCTGCTTCTGGTTCTTATGATAATTTGTCAAAAGTTAATTTCTTTCATGTCATTTTGATCTCAGTATAGTTAAGTGATGTTATTTCTTTTTCCTTCAACAGGGTTTTCAATAACCGGCTGAATTTATGATTCAATTCCCCCACATCATAACTATGTGAAAATGTACTACTATTACTACCACCACCACCACCACCACCACCACCACCACAACCACTACTACTACTACTACTACTACTACTACTACTACTACTACTACTACTACTACTACTTCTACTACTACTACTACTACTACTACTACTACTACTACTACTACTACTACTACTACTACTACTACTACTACTACTACTACTACTACCTTTTGAGATATGTATATTTCTGACATATGTTATAGAGCAGAGCTATTCAACTGGTGGCCTGCGGGCCAGATGTGGCCCGCGGAGACCCAGCAGGAGCTTGGGCTCGGGCCTTGGCCCGTAACGATCGTAATAATCGTCAGATTCTACAATTTTTGCCCTTGAGTAAACTTAGTTCAATAGCCCTGTTATAGAGGAACTAGTAAAGAGCCTCTGCCGCGTTTACGATTTAAAATTATCAGATAGGATAGAAGCCAGGCGTATACATGAGTCACTGGAAACAGGTCTGATTGCTATCGAGTAATGCAGGCTGTTCGGGAAGTTCAAGGTTTGGTGTCTCCAGTTCATGTTGATTCCCAAGCTCCTCTGGCCATTGCTCGTGTACGAGGTAAGCATGGCTTCAGTGAAGAAAATAGAGAAAAAAAATTCAACATCGCCATGAGGAAGTGGCTTGAAACACCACCTTGTCTGAACGACGTGGATTTATACTGTAAGCAGGCTAGGCTGGTACTTCCATTCAAAGTAATAACCGAAGTGTTTAAAGTCGGCAATGTCAAATTCGCGATGATACTGCGCGAGTCTGGAGACCTTACAGCTGTCCATCCCACTCTAAGGACGGATTTTTTAAAAATGGAAGGTAAAAGATGCTATATAATATGCTCAGAACGCACTGCAATTGTGAGAAGTCAAGCGTTACACTCAAATCGATACACACGGCATAGAGCAGGGAAAAGTCACTTGCTGGTCCAAAGCCTAGGTCAAAGATCACAGAGTAATACAGCAGACAAGAATCACAGAAAGCCAGTTTCGGGTCAAAAAAAGCCGTTTAACAGTCGCATCAAGGCCAGTAGATCGGTCTTGAGAGCGCATTGTAACGAATACTTACACAGTGTGAGATCTGGCGAATGGCCCCGCTGCGTCTGAGCTGCGAGGGACTGGTTATTGCCTAGTTTCGAGAAGTAGCTAGAATTATTAGGAAAGATTGGACTGGGACCCGACATGGTGCTGCACTCTGCGGAACAAAATGCCAGCTCATCATGACAGAGCTTAGCGTGTCGATCGCGTCGCTGATAGAAGAAAATACCCTGTACAAGCTCCTAAAGTATGGTGATCTGGTTGCCAGTGTGAGGAGAAATGAGGCGTACATAGTAAAAATCCTCTCCTTTGGTGGTTGGCGCAAAAGGACTTATCTCTACTTCTACATACCGTGTACTAAAGCACCTGGGCTTCCGAGGAAATGAACGGTAACGGTTATTAAAACAGTTGGCGAAACAGCGGAAATGGCTTCTAACTGGGTTTGGACGCAACGGAAAGTCGTAGGGGATGAGTCTAGTTAGACTGGTCTGAGCCCGTAGTGGAAAATAATTTTACATCCACTTAAAGCCAAAAGTGTCCGATACAAAAGATGTCAGTGTCTCTCTGCCCTTTGCCAATGTCTAAAGTCTATTCGATGAACCAACGGCAGGCTTGTCACACTTGTAACGAAGTTAGTCGCATAATTTGAAACCGCAATATATAAGACAAAATCTCACAATACCCGTTGCAAAGTCACCATTTCGTCTTGGAACTGTCCGAACGTCTGAGGAAGTGCAGCAGGGAATGTCTGAGGCCTGGCTTCATGAACCAGGTCAGCCCACCTTCCGGGACCGTCAAGGAAGATATTAGGCCGAGAAAATCATCGACTAGATAAATTGTTACTGATGATCGGCAGATCCCTGCTGTGCATGCTCCCCTGTGGAGTTCTTCTTTTATGTATCGGTCTTCAGAATTTAGAAATCCCATTTGATTAAATGAGGTGTGACAGATTAAGGCTGTCAAATTATCCTGAGGGAAATCTTTGATCTCCCAACTGCACATTTCCACGCTGGCGAAACTCTTGTTTAAACTAAGATTAACTATTTGCTGTCAGTGGACCCGACGTCAGTGTGATATCTGAACAACACAATTCTAATTCTTCATACAGGTGATATGTTCGAATTAAGTACATTTTAAAGTTACTGTTGCCGAACCAGAATTAACTCTGTTCTGAGACGTATCGCCACGCATGTGCCTCTCACAGAGCTATGGCTCCCTGAAGGGCCAGATGTGGATAAATAGCAGACCAGAAAAAAGTTATACAGCTGGTAGAACAGGGGTTACAGGGGAATCTGGCTGACGGTCGACACTCAGGGGAAAGGCGGGACGGATATACAATCAGACAGTTACTGGTACAATCAGAATTTAAACTCTTCGCTTGTTGCTGAAGATGAAGACGGAGCGCTTATCAGAGTGTCCTGAGTGCTCTTATGTCAATTCTAAATTCAACATTCAACTTTTTGAAAATATCAAGGCCTCCACTCGTTAGGCCTATATCTGTTACTGCATTTCATCACAAGGCATTCCGTCGAACTAAGTTAACCATTTTTTACCGTTGTGTACAGAATTTAATATTTGATCTATATCAAACTTTCTTTTATGACTTCATTCTCTCTGTTGGCGACTCCAGAAGCGCTTCTCGGACGTCTGATTTCCATAGTTGTCATTGTCCTTGGATGCTTTGTTGTGAACAGAGGGTAGTGATGAGTCGATCGGTTTCATAGCACTTAATTGTATCCCAAATGGTTCGGTCTTCTCTCTGCAGAACGGATAGCCACCTGCCGAGATCGTAACACAAAGCACTAGCTCTGTAACTCCTACAACAGTCCCCATGAGTCTCCGTAAAAATTATACTCGTGAACTTATTTGCAAAACGAGCCCAATACTTTTAGAACGCAAGGAAGAGGGTTATCTTGTGAGTGAGAATTTCTGGCACTGGTAGCACATAATGTAGATGAAATAGTCTTTACTGCCTACATTTAGCTCTCCTTAGGGGGTGTAGGACAATAGGGAAGACGTGGTCATGGAAATAAGAATTCGAGGCGACATGACAAGTGCTATTGCCACAACCTGTGCAAGTTAGGATTTTGATTTTCGCCCTGCCATAAAACAACACCTCCATACGTGTCAAAATAATTTAATTTCGGGTCTCCCACGTGATACCACAGCATTGTAATCACTCTGCCAGCGACTCCTCTAATAAAAGATTTAATTACGTGGCTTCAAGTCTGACTCAGCCAATCAGGACCTTCCAACGCTTGCTTTTTCATTGTATAAGAAATATGGCCATACCTAATATTACACAATACACGAAAGAGACTACTCTTACAGTCTAACGTATTAGTGAAGACTGCAGAATATTGTTGCCACTTGGGTCTACAGTTCACCAGTGGACTTTCAGCATGGCATGTTCTGTTTACATGAAGATGATGATCTGTTTTTTGGTAGCAGTTTTTATGACGTCCTCGGTTATCGGGCGAGACAGTGACAGCTTGACGGTAAGAGACTGGTAACTGATGTTTTCTGTGGTTGTGCAATGTCAGGCATGAATGATTCTACACTATTAGCATGCAGGATACTACAAAGTGATGCCATCAGAAATACGGAAGACAAGCAGGGTGCAACGATTAGACTGAGATATATTACATGTCCAGCCATGTACAGAATGGAACATTATCAATAATCATCTGTCTGTAACTGTTCAAGTCCAGATTATAGAGCACGAAAAGGACTATAACAAAACCATAAATCAAAAGGATCATCAGCATCGAACACTACAGAATCACGTTGGCCAACACAACACTCCTACCACTGAAACAGAAATAAAGCTAACGACAACGCCTCGCTGCAATGTCTTCGTCTTCTTCTTCGTGTTCACCGGCTGAACATTGTGGTGGAAAGTTCTGGTTGATCATCCACTCCTGGACTGTATTCTGTTTTTCAGGACCTGAGTTTCGCGTGCAGACTGTTATTTGTTGTATGCAGACTGTTGGCTCCTGGCCTGTCTGGCAGATGCACGCCTACTTCAAATGAAACATCCTTAGTTAGTCGCTCTTACGACATGCTTGTTAGGGGCAGTTGGTATATTTTAGTTCTCCTGGAACCCGTGCCCGGAGCTGCAAATGATGAAGTAGTACAGACAATATATAAGTTTTTCTGCTCCTTTCACGTAAGACAGAAAAGACGTAGACAGACAAAGCTTTCACCATCTATCAAAAGTGTTCTACGCAACAACAACAACAACAACAACAAAAACAACGACACCCTTCTTGCTGAAGATCCTTCAACGTGGAAAATGATTCAGGCATACAACATAGACCTATAACCTAACTATACAGTCACAACAACAATTCCAGGCATAAACATACATGCTGAAGAAATAACTTAGTAATGTATGCAAAGACACTTTAACATGTCTACAGCTCTTATAAAAAAAACCCAGGTGGACACACATATACATTGATGGATCATTAGAGGGAGCAGAAAAAAAAAATTAAGGAGCAGGTTGTGTCATCATGCTGCAAGATGGGACCACAGTAGAAATATCATGTGTCTCCGGAAAACTCTCAACAAACTGCAGAGCAGAGCAGCAAGCAATCATTGATGCAACCAAAGTGCTTCAGGAAAGAAAAATAAAAACAGCAAGCTATGGGAAACTATGAAGGACCTGCTGCTGACATGAGAGTTCATAGAGGCAACCCACCTGATGGTTTGACGTGAGCATATGAAACCGAACGCAAAAAAGAAGAAAAAGTCTATTATAAGGACAAGTGTAAAGTTTTAAGTTATACTTTCCACAATATTGTTAACAATTAAAAGTAGTTCTCTGTGTATTTAATGTGCACAGTTAAGTATGATTGTTATTAAGGTAGATTATGTGTTAGTGATGTTTAACTTCATAATGTTTGAATTGCTACACATATTTTAAACCTTGATGTAAAGTATAAATGATATATGACCTAAATTTATTGCAAGCTTCAGCATTTTTTAGTCTGAATAGTCTGCAACAGAGCTATAGTCTGAACAGTCTGCAACAGAGCTATAGTCTGAATAGTCTGCAACAGAGCTATAGTCTGAATAGTCTGCAACAGAGCTATAGTCTGAACAGTCTGCAACAGAGCTATAGTCTGAATAGTCTGCAACAGAGCTATAGTCTGAATAGTCTGCAACAGACCTATAGTCTGAATAGTCTGCAACAGAGCTATAGTCTGAATAGTCTGCAACAGAGCTATAGTCTGAATAGTCTGCAACAGACCTATAGTCTGAATAGTCTGCAACAGACCTATAGTCTGAATAGTCTGCAACAGAGCTATAGTCTGAATAGTCTGCAACAGACCTATAGTCTGAATAGTCTGCAACAGAGCTATAGTCTGAATAGTCTGCAACAGACCTATAGTCTGAATAGTCTGCAACAGAGCTATAGTCTGAATAGTCTGCAACAGACCTATAGTCTGAATAGTCTGCAACAGAGCTATAGTCTGAATAGTCTGCTCAGTGTCCGAAGGCTCAGATGGCTGAGTGACACCTGGAGACTCGAGGATGGTAGAGTTCCTAAGCGTATTCTCTATAGTGAATTACAGACAAATAAAAGATATCTAGGCTAGCTCAAATAACATATTCAGATATGAATGTAAAAGACTGTAAAAGGTTGATCAACACTGAAACAATCGGTCAAACATCACAAAAGCAACGATAATGGAAGGAGGTGAATATTGCAACTGCCTCAGAGTAACTGAGAAGCCTACACCAGCAGGATACGTGAAAAGAAATCTCTCACACAGAAATCTGATAAACAAATATAGCTGTTTGTAACCTATCAAGACAATTGATAATTGCCAACTCTGGAAACCCCAGAAAAAAGGGAACACATGGCTATATGCTATAGATACATGATGCAGTTTGTAGTAACACTGAAGTTATGAAACAGACTATACTGATACTGAATTCATAGACTGTCTTATAATACCACACTTATCCACCCACAACCACAAACACGCACGCGCGCGCGCACACACACACACACTGTCAGCAGAACCCAGCTAGAAGGTTTAGATTGCATACAAAATGAGGTCATGAGACTCGGCTGCAAAAAAGTCACCTCCTGCCATGTTTTGCCGCACCACTCAATTTTCGTTTTTCGTTTACAGACTATGGCCGACAGATATAATGTGGCACAGGGGAAGGTGTACATAAGAATATTAGCAACATCAGTCATCCACTGCAAAACTATATCAATGATATGAACGGAATGAGTCTCTCAAAAGAGGGTCCTTCTAGAGACAGAGGCAGAAAATCTAATCCAGCAATTATGTGACAGACGAGATGAGTCACGGAAAAGAGTGGATCCATGCACAAGCAGATATGCATGACTCATCTTTTATAACAATGATGAGGTATTGCAGGAGTCAGTTACCTGCCACCGTATATGTCAAGGAAAAGGCACTGACTGATCAGCATTTACGCCAAGAAGGCATCGTGATATTCGTAGGTGGGTAAGTGAAGTGTGGGTCAAGATCAGCATGGCATACACAGTACAAATATCAAAAAACCATTGAAAAAGATATTTCCAGACAATTAAATCCAGCATGACAATGGCGATAAAGTCCAGGGTACTCGCGTGGGTAGGTGAACTAGTGGTCACACATGCGGTAAACGTTTCCGACTCAGTTAACATGCTTCAGAAAATCGCAACAAGAAATCCGTTCTCCATTTAGGTAGAACGCATTCGGAAGTCATAGTTCACCTCCATCAGCTGGATCTACACATTCGGACACACCGAAGTAAATAGTAATAAAAGAGCTGACCAGTTGGAAAGTAAAGCACCAATGAAACAGGTAACATCATGGACTGGGCTTATATCATCAACGCTGTACGGATGTGGTTGGTGGATAATGTTGAATTTATGACGCTGCTATGATTTTATGACCAAAGAGTTAAAGATTGTGAAGCATGTTTATGCAGTCTTCGAAGTATAGACAGGGTGTACTATAACCAACTACTTATGGGAACAATCAGTATATATATATATATATATATATATATATATATATATATATATATATATATGTGTGTGTGTGTGTGTGTGTGTGTGTGTGTGTGTGTGTGTGTGTGTGAGCGTTTGCAAAATGTATAAAAACATTAGATTAGATAATTTATTGCCCACCGTATTTTGCATATTCAAGTACGGGTGGACAAGGCAACGCAAAGTAAAGATCAAAATGAGAATACCAACAAAAACAATAATGAAACATACACTGCTCATGTGTCAGCGATCGTAAGAATCATGGCTCCTCACAACCATGCCATCCGTTTTTTTTTTTTTTTTGAGCACACTGTAAACCAATCAATCAATCCTTTAACGTTGACCACTTTCAGTTAGGGTAAGAAAACATTGCTGCTCTCTACTCTGTCCACTTTATTTGTTTGTGGTGACCTTTCTGGTATTTATCTCATCTAGTTTTGAATTGTGCTCTCAGTGTTCTGTCGCTCGGTGTTTGTTGTGGTTTCTTGTCCGTTGGTGGTTTTCCGATTCCGATTCCTTTTGAGAAAAAAAAATATCGACCACTTTCAGACTGCTGCTAGCTAGCCGAAGCTGCTAACAGTCACCTATATTTGTGGTCTGGTTATTAGCGTCACTTTCGTGACTAAAGTTGTATTATTTGCGCCGTCTATGGGATTGATGCTTCCTTCCTTTTAGTCATACTGCTGGTTCTCTACCCTGTTGTTAAATATGTACTTCTTGTCTTTTCCTTTCAGGTGTGTCCTCTTTAGTTTCAGATCCCTCTGATTTGGCCAGGAGTATTTCGCAGGAGAGCGAGCTTCTATACATAACGTTTTTTGGACCACCATTTATAGTTTTAAAATTTTGAGTATTTTACTTTGTCAAAAAGTACTGAAAACAGGCAAGCGATCTCGTTGTCCAGTTTGGTGGTGATAGCTGTCGGTGCGCATTTGGTTGTCTTATGTCTCCTGCGGGCCTTGTGATATGGGATATTCTTCCTGATGGCCAGGGTTGTAATGTCTTGGCACTGCCGGAAATAGGGGCACCCTAGGTACCTGGCGCTGTGCTGGTCGGAGCAGTTTGCGCACTTTCTGCTCGGACTTTGTAATCTGAAGTCTTTGTCCAGCTTTGCCTGGAAGCAGTCTTTGAAAGCGTGTGGCTCCGAACAGTGGCTGCAGATTTCGGGCTCGCTCACGCAAGTGGAACGGGAATGCCAAGCTTTTTTTTTTTTTTTTTATCAACGGGGGCAGTGGAGCACCTGTGGCACATGTTGTTCATTTCTCTGCGTCCTATGGTTTAGGTAGGCTTTCTCCGGGATGTCTTCAACCTCTGATATTATAACTGAAACTGACAACGGTTGTAGCTTTGAGCCGAGTCTCACCGCTTTGTTAATTTTGATATTAGGGTTGACTTTCCTTAGTTGTCCCAGTATTCCTTCATTGTTCCAGTGCAGGCTGACTCTCCGAACCACCCAACGTCTAACATTCTGGACAATTGTGGCAGTCTCATCGGATAGTCGGAGTTCTTCCTTTGCCGGTATGTTTGATGTCATCTAGCATGCCTGGGGTACGGTTGGTTCTATTGGGTGTAGCTATCACGCCCTCTTGTGTTCTCTTGATTTTTACGACCTCACTTTTGTCGGTCGTGCTGGTTCGAGTGATGCTGGAACGTAACTCAGGGCCTTACCAGTGGTGGGGATGTCATCCTTCGTTGATTTGGAGGTAGCTGCTTCTGTCTATTTGGATGTTGAGGCAGATCGGGTTGATCGGCTGGGTTGCCCCTTCTGGCCGACACGCTTCCTGCTAGGTCAGCTTCCTCGAGACATGGTGTCAGCGAAGAACAACTCTGCTTTAGCTGTAAGGCATTTCGCCTTGCTGTATGCTTCAAGTGACTATATGGTAACATGCTGTAAGTGCTGAATGAGCTATTGCAAAAGCAGAGCGGTAAGACTTATTGAAGCCGCTACGATTGTAAACAGACAGACATAGGTGTGACCATGTGGTTACCCTGGTTTAAAAAAAAAGGCAAAAGCATTTCAGTGTGGTTGAATTTGTATTTCAGTTATAATGCATTGACTTATTGGCTTCATTTGTTTAATTGTTATGGTAGTATGCACCTGATGAAATACAGTGAAATATGTAAGACAGTAAATTGTGCAATCTATGGTTGTGTCTCCTTTGTTCAAATGTATGGCAAGTAGAATTGCCTATATATATATATATATATATATATATATATATATATATATATATATATATATATATATATACTGGGTGCTTTATCATATTTTGTAGTTCACTCACCAAGAACTTGATTTTCATTTCTATGATTCACACATCAGCGAGAGACACCTGTAGAATCATCTTTTGTTGACATCTTACGCAACGTGCAACGTAGGCAAGGTCAGTTAACAATGTCAGACGTGCGTCATCGTGTTTGTAGACATCAGTATATTTCGTGACTGTTTTCGCGCGACGCTGATGAAAATTTTGAGAGAAGAATCTGAGCACCTATAAATGTGTCCGTAGTCCTGTAAAGATAATCCAACTTATAACTCATAATTCATATTTCGTGCCTTTTTTTTTTTTTTTAGAGTACAGGCCGTGTGGCACTTGTAGTCATATCTTTCCACAACTATTTTTTTTTCCTCGATTTTTAGTCAACTTTGACAAAATTGATCCTCTAAGCCATGATGTCTGACTGGTCAGAATCTTCTCTGTAAGTCTTTTACCCTCCTTCTTTTCCTACGCCACGATGTGCTCCAATTGTTTAGTTTTTTCCTCACGATATGAACAAAGAATGCCTGTTTCCTTTTTATGGGAGCAATCCTATCTCTTCGTGAGCTAATATTCTTTCAAGACATGCTTCGTGTACTGCCAGTCATTCCTGTTACATTGCAAAAATTTTTATATAAATTGTAGAAAAGTAGCTAGAATAAATCAGGGAACAGATCAACCATTCAAAGGAACATCTGGAGTAGGACAGGGATGTGTCTTATTACCACTCCTGTTTGTCACCTACATTGACACTTCAAGCAAAGATACAAACACACGGTAACGAACATATTAGTAACATCAACGAATTAATCTTTGCTGATGACCAGGCCATGATTACAGATACAGCTATGAATTTACAACGACATATCACATCCATGAATAAAGAATGTAAATCAAATAATGAGAGAATCAATATCGAAAAGACAGAAGTAATGTCAATAGGAAGAAAGAAGCATAATTTAAATATAGCATCAGTGCACACATGTATTAAACAGGGCACCTACGTTTAAATATTTTGGAACAACTTACACTGAAGATTAAAGTAGAAAGAAGAAATTAAAATCCAGCAGGCCAAGTACTGTTCCCCCCCCCCCCTCCCCAGTTTCCCACTTTTTTTAACAGCATAAGGCAATCCCAGTCAGCACACAAAAAATATCTCATACAAAGCATATTCAATCCCACCATATACCATCAGTGCTAGACGTGGTCATTCACAACAAAACATTAAGGAAAATTAGGACCCATGGAAATTAGGTCTCTGAGAAAGGCAGTGGGAGTGACCAGAAGAGATTAAATCAGGAATGAGACAATAAGAGATCAAGTCAGCACAGAACCAATTATAACTTGCATACAAATACAGTGAATCAAATGGTTTGTCCACTTGGAGTGAATGCCTTTTGATGTTATTATATCAAACAAGGCATTTACCAAAAGAGAAGGACGTAGAGCAAGAGGTAGACCAAGAAAACGATATGAGGATAACATCAGAGAAATTCTACAGCACCATGATGAGTCTATAGTGGCAGATGCCAGAAGAGCACGAAGCAGGACCCTTTATGTCCCTCGACACCTAAAGCGGTAAAAGAGGATGTACAGAAGAGAGAAGTAGAATGACCATATCATACTCTGCACTCTGCCTGTTGACTTATTCCACTAGGTCCGGTAACTCCTGCTCACTTTCTGCTACAAACATTGTGTCGTCATCACTTATTATATATATATATATATATATATATATATATATATATATATATATATATATATATATACAAATATTCTTTCATTGATATTAATTAGGCTTAGGCAATTCTCCACCCTGCTTAAACATGATGCCTGTATATAAGGTGGAATAGACAAGGGTATAACACACATCCCTAGCTACTCCTCTTTTATCCGTATTTGTGTTGAGTCGATGTTGTTGTGTCTAACTGTTGCTTTTTGCTGCCAGTATAGGTTATTATGATATCCGTTCCATTTAATCCTATATTTTGTAGGCTTGTAAAAAGCTTTTATGTCTGTGTATTAAAATATGACGCTATACCGTCAATGCCTGCTTGAGTGTGGCCCCTAAAACAGTAATTCAGTTGTTCAGGGTAAAATCCAGCATTCTAGGGGTCTAAACATGTAAGGTTCCAACTCCTTCAAAACAGGCGACCTGGAAGTAAAGGCGGTCGACATGGTGAAGATATATCACCCACATATTGCTTATCCCTTTCTGAAAATACCCAATTGAAAGGTTAAAGTGCTACCCAAGTGTCACTGATCGAAACGGACTTAATGCAAGATTGTGGGGTTTTCTGTGTGTATGAACATCTAAAGCTCCAACTCCCTTTAAAACTGGCTACCTGGAATAAAGGTGACCTTCGTGGTGATAATACCTCATCCATATATTGCCCATTGCCTTACTAAAATAGGGGATATAAATATACGCCCGATGCCCTGCTGGTGTGAGTAGCAAAATCAAAAGACCCTTTTCCACGCCTTAGGGCGTGTTGGGCATATCCGGTGTCATGGATAGGATTTAGTCACGTTTCTTCTTTATGAGATTTTATGTATAAAATCATAGACACTCTGAGATAGGTTAAGATCTGAAGGTTGGCTCGGTTCGTCCAGGTTCGATTCCATTTTGTTCGACGACCTTCAGCTTCAAATTACACTTCCGCATACTTAATGAGATTCCCGGCTGTAACTTGATCTGACTTCCTCGCCACTTTCAAAAACCCCAGACTGCCAAGAATATGTTGTAGTCGAATGGTAATACTACCATGATCAGGACAGGCATGACTATTATACACTCAACAACTGACTCAACCATTGACACAATCCACAAGATTACCAAAGAGATCCCTGTAACTAGAACAAGAATGTGTAATTAATGAATCACAGACATATAGAGACGTGAAGACATAGTTCTCCTGAAGGTTGCCACAGACCTTTCCCATATCATCACCGCCGTATAGAGGATAAGACAACCTGCCACTGTGTTTGCGGAAACCAACGAAGAGCCGTATACCTATCTGTGGTTGAGATGATTCTCCCACAGGGTCTTCATGTTGTGTTTTCCCGATATATCCTTGATCTGAACGGAGGAAGAGTCGTTATATCCTTTCGTAAGACAAAGCGAGATGGCCGTGTGTCCCTGAGTATGTCGATCTACTGATGACTGTACCGTTATCTTTTTGAAGTCCTGTGTGACGTAGATATGTCGGTCGCTACCTCGAGAATCTCTTGGCGATGTGCCGAGAGCTAAGGTACGTCAGGTTCAGCAAACCTGTTCAGCCAGACATCGCAACGAGACTTGGATAGTAGACCTGTAATCGTCGATTCCCTCTGAATATTAGACAGACAGCACGACCTGAGTAGACTGTTGAAGGAAATGAATTTACTGGACACTGTGGTGTATGCACTGCATTCACTGGACGTACTGTTGGGTATATGGATATATATATATACCGCGGTAGGCGGTTAACTAGATACGCCCCTGGATTTTCCTCCACACGTAGATAAGATGACAAATTGGATGACACCTTGGACGACAAGCTGGATGACTAGATGAATCCTTCATTCCCCGTGACGCAAAAAAAAAAAAAAAATCACGAGTCAAAGTCCTAGCGCAATGGCAATGAAAAAGCTGACCAAGCAGCCAAAAAAGGGAGCTAAATGTGATGTTTTAGTAGATGTAGGACTCGGAAAAACTGAAAGGACTAGCATAATCAAAGGACACATAATTAAAATGTGGAAACTTCAATGGCAAGGGAGCACTAAAGGCAGAGATGCCTACAACAACCTTAAAGAGCACAGCCTTAACACACAGGTACGGGACAAACTGAAAATACTAGCTAAAAAACTACTATGGAGAGCTAGGTTAGGGTGGCATCCAGAGAAATTTACATATCCACTATGTCTGGACTGCTTCCAAGATAATACAATAGAACATTATATAATAAACTGCACTAAATACAAATTGGAGAGTACAC
>CAJHNH020001438.1:70000-137500 GCA_905116865.2 Candidula unifasciata | reverse complement strand
TCGCACTGGTCTAGGCGGTATCCCGCATTTCCAAAGAACATCCAACCTACTTCATGGGAGAGGGGACTCAAAATATAACATTACAGAATTTATTAACATTCCTAGGCGCAACTAGAACTGACTATACCACCATATTTAAGCTCCCAGACTAGATAGTAATCCTATGCTAGTCAAATTAACAATAATTAACAGTACAACTTGAATTACAACAATACAACAGGCACTCAAGACAACTTAAAAACTGTGAAGGAGGGACAACAACAACAACAGAATGTAAAATAACAAAACATCATGTAATCATTGCAACACAGGTAAGAATGTAAAGAAAGGAATTTAGCAAGGCAAAGTAAACCAGCCAGGGAAGCATAGAATTCCCTACTCCAGATGGACTCCTGGTTTGCGCATAGCAGCAGCAAGTATCATCATTGCCAAACAGTGAAATATTGAAGCTAGGTAGCTGGCACTTGTTAGGGGTGGCTGCAATTGCTGGCCACCACAACCTATCTGTCCAGGAGGTCCTGTTCATCCGAAATACAACATCTTCCAACAGCTTACCTTGAGAATGCTGACAACCTTGTGAATCCCACATAAAATATTAAGTTTATAGTCACCGGAGTCAGACACACGACTTGAATACTTGTATGTGAAGCACTACGGTGTTTATAGTTTAGGATAATATATTCAAGGAAGAGGTTCGTTGTTAATGTTAAAATGTTATATTTAGACTTGATGCCACCCTCTGGTCGTGGCAGTTGTTAGCAGCACGACCACATAAAAGGCTCTTGGGTTGAATACATAAGCTGATGGTGATCATACAGGCACGGTCAATGGTTGTCGTCTCATGTAACACTTGACAATGGTTCATGGACATGAGATGTGTTCAGTGAGGATCCCTCACACTGTTGGCTGTATGCTGGTTACACTTGATGTGTGTTAGGATACTGATAGCTGACCTGGCCTCCAGATATTAGTAGCATCCTATGACAAAGAAGAACACGAGTTAGCATCCCCAGACACCATACCATGTTCACCACCAATCCATCTTCCTAAGGTATTTTAGTTCAGGTGTCTGTGCTTGGCCTTTATAGACCGATCAGGTCTGTAACAATCCCAGGATCACCACTGACAGCTGTGAGGCTAGAAAGAAACTAAGTTCCGTCTAATGCTGCTCTCTAGTGACATCGATGGTCTGCATATGCCAACCTACAGAGGGATAACAGAATATAATACTCTATACTCACACAAGCATATAATAATTTAGCTACAAAATACACTAAATTTGATTTGTAAAGGTCTATCCTAGTGTAAGGATATGTAATATATTTAGGCGTTTTCTATACCTTTAATTATATTCAAACAACAGATGTAAATAACATGCAACCTTTTCGGATCGGTAGTAGCGTCGACCTTTATATATATTTTGGAATTGTGTGTCATATAATATTACTTATTAAGTGAAATTTTTTTTCACTGTGGGAAGGGGAAGAGTGTGCTCATAGGGCCTGAGACCCAGGTTCTGGGGCAGTTGTGATATCCGTGTATTCTCGACTTTAAAAAAAAACTGTGCATTTCAGGCAACTTTCGGGCACAATATATGTGGTACTGGGCTATCAACAAAATGCAAATCGAGTAGGAGAGCAGGTTTTTACAGTACAAACGATTTTGCACAATCAAAAATACAACGGTAGGTTTATTATTGGTTAAACTATGTTCACCATTGCATTTTATATCACACTAGCTGTACCCGGCAACGCGTTGCTGGGGCATAGTTTGGCTAAATGGAAAAGAAAGAAAATAGAAATCGCATGTGTCTAATATGGCTACTGTCGCAATCATTGTCTGCTCAGATATAGAGACAGTCTTCGATTCTCCCCCCCCCCCCCCTCCCCCTTTTTCCACCATTACCAAATCCACCTACTACTCTCTCCCTCATCAAAGGTTTTTGGAAAAGAAACAGAAATTGCACCTGTCTAATAAAGTTAATGTCGCAGTCATTGTCTGCACATATATATAGTCTGGTTTGCCGACTTCAGAACACGCAACATGTAATTGTTTCTTTTTTAAGAGGTCGTTTAAATGGTATTATTAGCACAGTTTTAAAAATGGTTATTTGGTTATCGCATGCTAAAACTGTTTGTATTTTTTATAGGAGACGAAGGTAAAGCTACAACTGTACTTGTTAAAAAAAAAAAGTAAGTCGTAAAAATGAGAATAGTCGAGGTATCGTTAGCGAAATAATAAACAAATCAAGAAATGAAAACTTTAAAATCACGTTGCAGTGACTCTCTATTCTCTTCTATCTGGCTCTCGTCATTACACGATTCTTTTTTCACACACCGACCTCACACGACGAGCAGAAAGTGGACGACTGGAAAACAACACGAGACTGTTTCTGCACTTTATTCTTGACCAGATAGCCAAGTTGCACGTTGGAACGCCTTTCACTCTAAAACACATGTTGGATCCACACACCTTCCACCGTTGTCCATGCACTCCGTTCCTGGGCCCAAACGAGACTGACTACCAGCCCTTTCTAAGGCATCATATAGCCGTCTAATGCCCTCTTCGTACTCCCGAATTCTCCGTGTTCCTTGATTTCCACGAATTCCATTTGACCAGCACTTCCTATAGGATCCCCGTGAATTTCAACTGGTCAGCAATTCTTTGTGATATTCATGATAGTTCGTCTGGTCAGCATTTCTCGTGTTACACTTAAAATATTCCACTTACATTAATTACTGACGTTATTCGGTCTAAGTATAATTTATCTAGGAAAAAATGAGGCTCACTAAACATGTGTTGAGCTCTTTAAGTTAACAATATCAGTCATCACCCCATGCCCTAACCCATCCGTTGACTACTGCTCTCTCCCTCTTCGAAGGATTCAAAAAATCATCACCTGACGATATTTTTTGTAACTGACCTTGATATCCCTGTCCATCCGGACTAAAATGTGGAGCAGGAATTGTAATGAGTAGTAAAGGCGGCTAATGCAATATTTACCACATCATCATTTGAGTATCAGTTCAACACCTCTACCACCACCACCACAATAACTAAAATAATGTCACTGCTATCTGTTTTACCATCGGAGTAGACAGGGAGTTGTGAGCCGGAGGGTTTGGCGCCGGATGGCTAGTGCTGACGCCACGGACTGGTCATGTTAGGTGGTGTAATTTCGCTCCCCGACAAAAACAAACGCCATTACCTTACCGGCTGATTCCTGCATGGCAGCATTACTGTGTAACCGCCCAAACACGACTGCTACTACTGCAGCTACTTTGGGTGGGTAAGGCAGTTACTGTGACTTAAAGCTCTCTCAGTTTAAAGTTTATGTTCCCTTCCCCCTCCCCCAAGTGAAAAGCAACGAAAACAGGAAAAATACACCATAATTACGAAATGAACGCTATGGTAAACAGCACAGCCTAATTCGAACACAATGTCAGACGAAAAAATTAAATCTAAATTTTAAAAAAATTTAATCTATGAAAATTCTGTGTAACCATACAATCGGAAAGTTTAAAATGAAATGATAAGTATGAGAAATGGACAAATTCAATTAATAACTAGTTTACCCACATGCCTGTACTTTTTTTTTTTTAAAGTTGTTAGAGCCACGTGGATAGTGCTGTTGCCACGACAGTGCAGGTGAGGAATTTATTTTGCTCCCGGGTTAATAAACAATCAAATGCCGTACTGTGGATTCGAACCATTGTCTCCCGCAAGGGAACCCAGTGGTCTATCCGTTCGGCCAGCCAGCCAACACTTCTGAGCAACTAAAACACTATTTGAGATGTTTGTCCCGACTACTGTGCCCGATTCTAACACAACACAAAACTGCAGTAATTATTTTTAATAGACAGATATCCCAGATATTAACTTTAAATATTATTGAAACGGCAGAACAATAGAAATCCAACGTTTCTAACACTGTTAATGTCGCAGTCCTTGCCGGCGCATATATAGATACAGTCTGGTTTGCTGTAGGTATATCGCAGGCGAATAATGGAAGTTGGGCGCTTTAACTACTGCCCATGCGCATTTACGAACGTGGTTTAAATTAAATGTCACTAAAAGGAAAATTTTAGTTTCGAAAATTTTCCTATCAACTGTTTCACTTATTTCAAACTAATGTCGCCACTTATTTAAAACCATGACAGGTAGAATTCTGGTATCAAAACAAAAATATCCGGAAAATTTCAGCCAAATCGGTTAAGTAGTTTCCGAGTCTATAGGCAATAAATAAACACACAAACATTGATTTTTACATATATAGATGTTTGCCATTGCAAGAGATAGCACATTTCGTTATTGCAAAAGATGCTCCATGTTCATCATTGTAGGAGACAGCACGTATTTGTCATTGCAAGATATACATTTTTTTTTTTTTTTTTTGCAAGAGAAAGCGCATGTTAATAATTGCAAAGTATAGCACACAATTGTCGTGGCACGAGAAAGCCCATTTTCATAAGTGCGAGAGTATTTTAAATCCTAATTATCAGTGTATCTTGCAATAAGTTTGATTAACTGATCATAGCGAAAGATATCGAAATCGTAATCAATTTTGCAAGTATGCAAGAAAAATGAGAAACAAGATTTTAGCAGAGGACGTATTGCCGTAATGATAGTAATTTAGTTTAAGAAGATTCCGAGTTCAGGCTCTGCTACGACATAAAGACGTGTGCAGGCAGGACATGAATGATACAGCTAATGACATTTAATAAACATCGACCTGTGCCGATCCACGAACACCTTATTAAACTGTGCAACAGTTTATATGAAGATAGTCAAGGCGCAATAACAACAAACTTGGGAATGTCAGATAAGTTTCACATTCGTACTGGAGTGAGCCTGGCGTGTTTTGATCACCATTACTATTCATCGCATACGCCGACCAAATTTAAAAATCAGCAAACAACCTCGAACGACGTTTTATTTTTGCTTCCTTTCACTCACAGTATGACGTTACACCAGAAAATTGTGAAATTACAGTTTTTCTGTGACCACTTGTTGAACCTGTTATATTTTGCTTATTAACATTTTTTTCCAGAAACTAATTAAATTGAACTTTCCAAAATTCTGCTAAGACGGTTTCATGGGGAAAAAAATAGATATCCTAAGGAAACAACAATACATTTTTTTTTTTTTAAATTCTTCATTAGTGAAGAAAAAAAAACTTTAAAGATGTCTATTCTTCTTCTGCCTTTCTATTCCTTAATGGAGCATAGGCCCTCAACCAACTCACGCTAAGTCGTTCTATCCTTCGCCATTGCATGGAGCTCTCCCCATGTCCTCCCCATCTTTCTAACTTCATTCTCCAGCTCTCTTCTCCATGTGTTTTTTGGCCTTCCCTTATTCCTATGCCCCTGTGGGTTCCAATGCAAAGACATTCTATTTATGCAGTTCTTCTGTTTTCTCGGTGTGTGTCCTATCCAACGCCATCGTCTTTTCCTCATTTCTTGGTCCAGAGAGCCTGTTTAGTTCTCTCTTAAAGCTCTACATTAGCTATAATGATGTCTATAGTGAGCATACAAAATGTCAAAACAATCGGTCTGTTAGATTCCAAAATTAATTTTTTTTTAATGAGTGTGAATTCCTGAATGTACTTAAAGAGAGCATTTTTTTCATGAAACAGAAGAATGAATAAAGAAATACCACAAGATGTAATAAAGACAGTCAAATTATAGCAAAAATGGCACCGATATTAAAATGCGAGCGCGTTAAACTGAAAACTAAAATCGCACTGTTCAACACAACATTCCTACCAACGCTATACTTTCAGTCTCAAACATGGGCAATGATTTCAGAAGACAGAAGGAAAATACGACAGAAGCGAAATGTTTACATATTATGCTAAGTCTAACAAGGAAAGATCAATTTTAGGAACAATGATATCAAGAGGAAAGTCTACACATAACCAATACAGAATTGTATCGGTAGATAAGAGGTCAAATGGTTTGGCTCGAAAAGCGTTCTACGGTGCCTTCCATTTACGTTTTCAATTCCAGAAAGAGAATGCAAGCGACGTAGGTTGCAGCACTCTCGTATGGGGTTTGTGCCAGGGCTATTTCTGCATTTTTTTAGACCGTTAAAAGGGCTAACATGCTGGGATATGCAACGTGCTATATCAACGGAATTCAGAAAGCTTTATGAGCAAACATTACAACGGAACACCGCCGTAACCTTCAACAAACTTAATGAGAATAAGGAAGTATGAATGAAACGTAACCTAGTGCGTAAGCGGGCGGCGCTGACCCAGGTTGGGAGAACTCCATAGTATGTAACCATTCCTGAAACCCTGTTCAACCTTAAAATCATATAGCACCGTTAAATTCCGACACCATGAAAAAGGTTACGAATGCATCTGTAGCCTAATGTGATTGAGTTGTGTATTAATTACCAATTAAACATTCATGTTATTTGGACACCTTTACGATATGCAGCTAGTGCGGGTCACATTTATAACATGGCGACGATCACAGTTGCCCCAGATGCACGCGGTCGCTTCATTCAGTTCACCAATCGGATACAACCCATCTGCATATCAGCTTTTGATTGCACGCCCTCGGAGACACTCAACTACACGATGACTGGAGCTGGTGAGTAATATCATTTGTTGTCCTATTTGCTTCTTTTATTTAATTTCTCGGTAAACTTCTAGTTTGCAGGCTCATCTGTGCCAAATTAGACACATATGATTGACGGGGGAGGTACTTGACACTGTGACTTTACGTTTAGTCTCCGCCTTAAACTGTCAGGTGTAACTAGCAGGAGTGTCAGGGCGTCGTTTTCCTAACCCTAACCCTAAACCCCAGGAGAAAACTTAAACCTAGGAACTAGGGGAGAGGTTAAGCCTAGGACCTAGGGGAGAAGATAAAACAGGGATCCAGGGGAGCAGTTCAACATAGGACCCAGGCGGAAGTTAAACATAGGACCAAGTATTGGAGCTGATGGTCAAACAAATCATAATTTTACATATCAGTGACGACCTTTTAGGATACGTTTACAACCTCGATAATTTGGGACCGTTATTCAGAGGAGTGCTTCCCGCGGTATGCGGTATATTCACTGAAAAGAAGTCCGCAAGTCACATATAACTGAGGCCCTATTAGGGTATTTTCTTAGCCTAGATAATGATACTATGACACCCCTTGACAAAAGTTGACTGACCTGACAAGGTATGAATCAAAAGTTGTGTAGTGTGCAAATGAGAGCAGTTGAACCAGCTGGGCCTGAAAACCAGAAATGCTCCCTTTTCTCAAATTCATATACCCATTTTTCTTCTTTTTTTCGTTCGTTTCCTTCCCTGTCTTTCCTTCTTATTTATCTTTTTTTTTTTTTTTTTTTCGTTTTTGTTTTTGTCTTGTTCATGATCCGTCTTCAGGTATCGTTCACACATTGGCTTTTGTTCCTTCTTCTTCTTTTTCGTCTTCTTCTTCTTCTCTAAGTTCTTCCTACTCTTCGCCTCTTCATATTTCTTCCTTTTGTCTTCCCTTTTCTGCATTTCTTTTTTTTAAAAATACTATTTGGGGGGCGGGGGGGGGGGCGCTCATTTGAGTAATTCTTTTCTTTTTCGTCTCCGTTAATATCTAACTTTTCACCTAACCCCCTCCCCCACCCCCACCCCCCCCCCTTCCCATCATCTTTTCTGTCATTATCTTATTTTTTGTTTAAAAATTCTACTACATGTTAACTTTCTTTTACCTCTCCTTTCTCTTTCTTTTTTTTTTTTATTAATGTTTTTCATCCTCCACGTCCTTCTCTGCTTTCTTCTCTTTCACCTCTGTTTCCTTCATCTTGTCGCGTCCTCTGATTTTCTTTAAACATGTCTCACTGTAATAGTTTGTACCAGAGCCTTATTCTCAGACTGACGTACCATTTTCGTAGCTGTTCTTTATTGATTTATTTGAGTGCTTTATAGTGTGCATTCTTGCTTGTAAATGTAACATTACTTATTCATGTCATGTGCTGATGAAGGTTTTCTAGTCGCAATGCTCACTTTTCGTTTGTGATTACGAAACTGTGGAACAACTAGTTCTACATTTCTTTCGCATGATGTAAAGTTTATTTCAACAGGATCTATACATTGTCCCAAGTTATCTCTTGCGGCTAAGTCTCTATCCTCAGAACAGCTAGCCACTTTCTACAAAGCAAGACTCCTTAGCTTCAGAGACGATCTTTGGGGTCTGCAAAAAGTGTACCCGTGAAGTTAGCGAGGCAGCCAAAAAAACGAGTCCACGTCCTTAAAAAGCGCCTGACAAACGACCGAGCAACTTCGCGACAGTGACCTGCTTCATTCAAATCTTACGTCAGTGTTGATTTCCCTAATTAGAAGCTTAGGAACTACATTCTTTGACCCCTTTAATAAGAAAAAGAGATCTGAAGTCTGTCGTGACAGCAGCAATTTTGGAGGGGATTAGAGGCCGAGGAACAGATACTAGACAATTTCGCATAATAAAATATGCACAATGATAAACGGACAATAGTTATGTAAACACATAGATAAAACATTATCTGTACCATTGTTTCTTCAGACACAAAATTATATGTTAGACACACTTGGAACTCCCTACACGTCTTCAACGTTTTCTGCCATGAAACTACTACTGCTGTTGCCGCTAGTATTGCAGCTACTACTACATTTACCACTGCTACTACTGCTGCTGTTGCTGCTGCTACTACTACTAGTGTTTTTACCCCTACTACCACCCCCATGGGGCCATGGTTCTACTCTGGCATTTTTGACCCCCTTTACACTACAACGAAAAAGTGTAAAATGCCATGGTATGGTCATGCAATAGGGTCTAACAGCCTCTAGAACAGAAAACCCAATATTGCAGGGCTCAGCAGAGAGAAAGAGGAGAAAAGGCAGACCAAGAAAGCCCTGGATACAAAACATGACAGAATGGACAGGCTTGAGACATGCAACAATAAAATCCATCGGATCTGACCATCAAATGTAAAGGGAGGTGATCAGAAAGTCAGTAACAACAACTGGTGATCCAACGACCCGCAGTATTGAGGGATGATGATGACGATGATGATAATGATGACAATGATGATGATGATGACACCAACACCACTACTGTTATTTTTATCAGTGTTGCTGCTACGGACAGTCTAAATGTGTGTGTATGTGTGTATGTGTGTTTTAATGAAGTTACCATAGTTTTGCGTCTTTCTGTGTGTTCTTTTATATTTCACTAGCAGTACCCGCAACGCTTTGATGTGGCTCAGTCTGGCGAGATAGAAAAAATATAGAACGCGCACGTGTCTAATATGGTTAATATGACAATCGTTGTCTGCGCAGATATAGAGATAGTCTAATTTGCCGACACTAGAACACGCAGCATGTTAGTGTCTTTATAGTAGTGGTGGTTTGAATTGGATTATTAGGACTTAAAAAGATAGTTTGTTGTGTACCAACATGCTATAGTTGTGTGTGTGTGTGTGTGTGTGTGCGTGTGTGTGTGTGTGTTTGTGTTTCAAACAGATAAAAGTAAAGCTCACTACTGTATTTCTAAATAAACGACAGACTCTCAAAAGAAAAAAAAAAGTATAAAATTAGTCAAAGAAGCGTTATTAAAATATAAAAATAATTTTTAAAAATGAGAACTTCAAAATCAAATTTTAAGCTCAATTAAAATCATGTTTTAAGCTCTCTCAGTTAACAGTTTTTGTCACCACCCCACCCCTATTCCTCTCTGATGCACCGACTACTTGTCACATACCGCTCCTGTCACGTGCCTGATTTAAGGATTTCTCCTTAAGAACCAACAGCACTCTGAAATAATAATGTTGAGTCATTGGCTCGTATTGGCCTAAGGCATATCCCGTGGCCAATATACGCTCAACTTTTTTCCGGAGTAGGGCAACTCAAGCTATGGCACTACAAAATATATAATATTCCTAAGCACACTTGGCTTGACACCGCCACTACTATAAAAAGGTAGCCCCCAGGGTATGATAGTATACTATCATAGCCATGTTAACACAGATTACACTTATTACTCACACAATTATTAAAGAAAGACAGTTAAAATGGTGAAACAGGGACACCCAAGTCAGCCACGAAAATTTCTGCATGTAATATGTACAATATATATACATATATTAATGAATAGATCATCAAGAATGTTCAGTGAATGGAGTTCAGGAATCAATGACACAACCCAGCTGTTGAAGCAGCCAGATGTAGTTCTTGGACATTACAAGAGTTCGTCATAGGAATCGCAAGGAGCTGTGGGAAGAGAGCATGAATATGAATAAGAGATCACTTATCCCAGTTCGTAGGTCAATGCTCCCCTCAGTCCATGGTGATTCGATTGTAGTTGACTCAGTAGGTAGCTATGCCTCAATTTGATCTGGTACAAGCTGACTGTCTCACAAGTGAGGACACAGGAACTGCATAAGAGCCCAACAAAGCTCTTGAAGACTGATTCTCTGGATTGATGACATAAGTTTCTGCAATTGTCCACCAGTCCTGGAACTTACAACCAAGCTCTTGCCATGTTGAGGTGGTGGCAACACTTGGTAGGACTCTTTGGGTATGCATGGTGCTCAGAATGGTATGGGTTGGTGGTTGTTGGCTGGACTGATTCGTCTGTCTGATCTCTAAGGAGGTATCATCCTGTCAGGAAAGAACTCAGAATTAGTAATCATCTTTAATCCCACACCAGCCCACCCCACACTCTGCTACCCTTCTCCATTCCTCAGTGTGTAACTCTCATAAACAAGAGACAATGTCTCCTTTCATTTATCTGTCTGTAAATTAGTACACCAGATAGAAGACAAGGTATATGGTGGAGATAGATAGACACTGCCACACATAGATTATCCTCTCTCCACCCTCACATCTGCACTCGCAGACATACAATGTATACAGTTAGTACCTATATATATTTCACGTCTCCACAGGCTGTTCACTACACACCCACTGTGTCTGTGTCAAACTCTCCTTTGACTCAGAGCGTCTAGCTCTGACGTCACAGCAGTTAACTGTTAAAAGATTACACAAATTCCATATTGCTGCTAGGAGGCACAAAACTTCGTTTGTCTGGTCAGAGAATAATTACTTGTGGGGTTTAATATCTTTATAAATGGTGTGGGTTATGTATAGCACAAACTATTTAGTCTGCACATGAAAAGGTTTAATGTTCGGTGCCTGATCTCTGGACATCAAGAACGGCCGAACTCTGTGCGATCACACAGCTGATTCTTCCCTCTCTGCAGCAATTGCCAACTTTAAAAAGACATATATTATGGTCCTAGTAAACTATAAACAACTTACCCGAGCTGAGGAATTCTTCAAAGATAGAACTGGTACTTTTGAATGCGTCAATTTCTTCATAGACTGTATACACGTCTTGACACTTTGGAGATCAGGTGAAAGAATGCGGCTCAAAACTACGCTTGGCGTCACTAGGAAAGAAGTCCCTGTATTCATGCCCAAGGAGTAAACAGGCTTACAGGAATTTCTGAATTTAACACCATAAATCTTCGGCCCGCAGTTGCAAGTTTGAAAATGAAGATTTCTTAAAACAACTAGAGAGTCTAAAAATGAAAATTTCACCAGATAAAGGTATATATCAATATACGGGACTATATGCCCCTACGGACGGGTTTAAGTTTGAAATGTGACTTGCCCGCTAAGGGAAGTCAGCGTCACGACTCGTCAATCGTGTAGGGTTGGCTGTTCACTCCACGACACTACGCCTTTCTCCGACGCCGTAGAAATGCCCACATCTTAACATTTCCATACACTCTGTTAACCACTCTATGCTACCATAATGGCCAGCCTCATGAAGATTTCTGACGGCAACAGTCAAAGGTCGCCTATCAGAGTAAAAAAACAACTTTCGTCGGGAACGCGGCCAAGAAAAAAAAAACTGGATCGTCGGAAAACAAACACAAGATGCAAATGTGATCGTCGCTGGAGCTATGTAGCTCATGTCTTGTGCAACACTCCTATTTTAAAACACGCGCGTATTTGAATGCAACGTTGAGTAAAATTTTTTAAGTAATCTGTGAAGACCTATTGACGTAGCTTCATGCAGAGGTCTGAGGTCAACAGACAGCGGAACTAAATACAATTCCGGACCAACAACGAAACAAAAACCGATGTGATCATTGCTGTAGCTATGTAGTTCGTTGTTTGTGCGACATTCTTACATAAAACACGAGCGGTGTAATAAAACGTTGTGTTAAAATTTGAAAGCAATTGAATAAGAACTTTTAAAGATTAGCTATTAAAACTAATGAAAATTTACATTTTTAATAATATAGATTTGGGTTTTTTGCTGAAGAGGGCGTGTTACTGAAACTTCCTTTGTTTAATTCTTTTTTTACAGCATTACATTTTATTGCTCACGTATCTATACTTACGAAACCCTGTTCGCAGTTCGACTTGATGCATCAGACCCCGCGCTAAACTTATACCCTGTGACTATGGCCAGTGATCAGACCTGCATCAACGCCGGTGCTCAGATATCACATGACCAGATTTGCGCAACTAAAGCTGCCTCTATTACCGACTCATGTGACGGCTTCCTTGGGGGACCTGTTATCTACAATATTGGAGGTATGGGATCCAATCCTACTTCCATGGACAATTTCCACATAAATTAAACATACAACATCCTCCTCGTCCCTCGCCTTATAATACAGCTTTTCGTTGATTGATTATGCCAGTGTTTCCAAATCTTTTTTTTTTTTTTTTTTTTTGTCGCGGCCCTTTTTTCCATTAAAATATATCCACGGCGCCCTAACCTAAGTAAAAGTATTACTATTCGTGTCTTGTTTATATTAATTATAAAGCTTTTACAATATTTCCCCGAGCCTTATGTGAAGAGGTCGCGGCTCTCCGTGGCGCCACATCGCATAGTTCGGGAATCACTGGATTAAAAGATGTCTGAATGTGTCTAACTGCAACATAAACAATTATATTTGTTTTTCCACAATTTACAATTAAAACATTATGCCTGACTGTATTCACTTCCTACATTCACATTTCTTCTGTTCAACTCCGCTTATTCCATAATAAAAGATCGTGTCCACTCGCTATATTTATAGATTTGTCTTTGTTCTCGGAATGACTATGCCCTGAATCTCAAAATGTATAGTTTGCCACCTTACTGTGCACGATTTCAACGAGTTTCTGAATTGCCACTCAACTGGTCACTAGTTTTCAATATTTTCTAGGTAGCCACTCCACTAGGCACTAGTTCTCAATAGTTTTTCTAGGTAGCCACTCCATTAGGCAATAGTTCTCTTTAGTTTCTAGGTAGCCTCTCAACTAAGCAATAGTTCTCAATATTTTCAAGGTAGCCTCTCAACTAAGCAATAGTTCTCAATATTTTCTAGGTATCCACTCCACTGGGCAATAGTTCTCTTTAGTTTCTAGGTAGCCTCTCAACTAAGCAATAGTTCTCAATATTTTCTAGGTATCCACTCCACTGGGCAATAGTCCTCAATAGTTTCTAGAGAGCTACTCCACTAGGCAATAGTCCTCAATAGTTTCTAGAGAGCCACTCCACTAGGCAATAGTCCTCAATAGTTTCTAGAGAGCCACTCCACTAGGCAATAGTCCTCAATAGTTTCTAGAGAGCTACTCCACTAGGCAATAGTCCTCAATAGTTTCTAGAGAGCTACTCCACTAGGCAATAGTTCTCAATAGTTTCTAGAGAGCTACTCCACTAGGCAATAGTCCTCAATAGTTTCTAGAGAGCTATTCCACTAGGCAATAGTTCTCAACAATTTCTAGGCAGTCACCTTCACTGTGTCCATGTTCTCAGAAAGTTTACTTTTTCCACTCTATTGTAAACTGGTTTGCAAACTGTATCGTCACCGACTCCACCATACACTGATTTTTAGAGTTTCTAGTTAGCCGTTCCAATGGGCCTAGCTCTCAGATTTTCTAATTAACCACTTCACCAAACCCTAGCTCTCAGAGTTTCTAGTTAGGTACTCCACCAAACCCCAGCCCTCAAAGTTTCCAGCTAACCACTAGTTCCTAGTTCTCCGAATTGTGCCCTCCATTGTGCAAGGGTTTTCAGTTTCTTGTTAGCCAAGCGACCGTGTCATTGCTTTCCAGCTCAGAAACCTATTAAGGGGCTTCAAGTGAAAGCCTTAGAAGTGTAATATAAATTACAGTAACCACACAGCTGTCTTGTAACCTGCAAATACTATTGTCAAGGATGCCATGTCAACGTCTTATACCAGTTTGAAAATAGCTTCCCTAATTTTTATAACGTAGGTAGGTCGTTTTCAAAAGTTGATGCTAAGCATCATTGCGTCATTCTTTCAAGTCTAGAGTAAGCTGCCTTGGCACTAACTTTGCGGATAGTTTGTCGCACTGTAGCACGTCATGATGTCAAGATGTGCTGCAATTTCACTCACAGTTAATAGGCAATTTCTCATCTAAGAGGACTTCAACGCCCACATTCCACTCTGGGTCACTAGGGTACCTGACACGGTCGTGAACAGTCAGTCTGACCCTGAAATATTGCCCCTTTTAAACGTCGTACTCAACTTATATTCTCGCTGGATTGACAGGTATGCATATCACACTGGATGAGTTTTTAATGTGTTTCACATCCTTCACTAATCATAATGCGGGTTTCGATTCCGTTCCACACACTCAACAACCACGTTCAAACTGCTGTTGACAGCAAGCGGCCAACAGGCTCCGGTTATACTTGTGGTATTGTTTATGTGCTCCACTTGTGTGACAGGAATGCAAAACACAGGACGCTGCTCCCCTTTGGTGCGTCTGAAAAGTGCGGCGTCCATTTTCATTTTGTCATTATGACGTCACGGTTTTCTTCTGCACTGGGAAATCAGGCGTTTAACATACATGACATCCGTAATAATACTGACATGTTACAAGACAATCCTATGTTTATTGTAATTTATTTTATACTTTAAAGGTTTTCATTTCTATCCCACCTCCCCCTCTCACGTACATCGTATAACGTGTGTGCGTATGTATTCATAGTTTTACCATTGAAATTAAAGTCGAGAGGATCGACATTCTTGCACCGGGTTTTATCCCATACGGCCCGTTCTCTCCGCAGAACAGCTAGGCGCCTGCAGAGAGCTTCGCACAAAACACGAACTACCTAGAACCAGCGTCAACATGTATAAAATTGTACTAGAACTCTGTAAAACTGCACTCGTGAACTGAACGACAAAAAAATGTAACCCATGACCTTTAGAGTGCGAGGGGAAGGCCTGGCTATGGAGACGATAACGAGTTTCAATGGGAGCAGGTCTATCAATTAGTACTCCATCTATTACGTTTACTATATTTCAGTCAATAACAGCTTAGGATTTATTGCTTTATTAAAGTAATTATTTCAGTTAGTACTTGAAGATTGCGGTTATTATGTATTAAATTTATTTAGTTTAATGTATTAATTAAATGTGTATGTATATGTGTGCTTTGTAGGTGTCTGTGGCTTAGGCGCTGCGAACGCATTTCGGACCGCTGAGGTGCTGGGTTCGATCCCAGCTGCGGGCGATTTGTTTTGAGTTGGTTTCAACAGTGGTACCGAGAGCAAAATTTGCCTAGAAAAACCACAAAACCCCAAAAATGCTGGCATTGTTTTGCAACGTCCTGTAAAGTATACGTCTTTTTTATAATTTGTTCGTGTGTATGCGTGAACTTTTTTTTTTTTAAATATATTTGATATCTACACATTTGCAGGTGTCTATACGATGGCGGGCATCGTCTCTTCCTGTCATCAGGATAATGTTGTTGTTATAACCAGTCTACAGATGATCAACTGCAACGTTGCGATTACTGATTAAAGCAGAATCGGCAACTTGGACATACATTACCATATGTTCAATACTGAGGCAGTATCTTTATTATCATTTAAACAACTTTACTTAGGTAACGCAGTTTACTAGAAGTATTGTTTTCAGACGTTGGAGTATAACGTTTGATTAAAGTAATTCTAGACACACAAGTTTTAGCTCTTGATGGAAAATTTATTAAATAATGGAAACAGTTCTTTCAATTTCTCCTTCAACCTAAACGTTTGATTACTGTTAATCTTTCACTTAGTACTTCAACATTGATTACTTGATTACTGAAGTTCTTTTATAGTACATAAATTCAATGTTTGATTACTGCAATTCTTTCAGTCAGTTTTACAATTTTATTAATTTATTAAAGTCTAACTCCTAATTACAAGTAGTACGAGAATAGGGCTATTCAACTGGCGGCACGGGGGCCAAATCTGGCCGAAGGCGATTGTGCAATAACCTGCTGAATCAGTAACTGTGTTTTAAATTATCTAAATTTTAATAGCTTAGTTGAATACTTGATGCTATGGCTAGTATTAGTAAAAAGAGCAAAGTGCAAATGTGAAGACTGTAGATTAAGCAATGAATGGGCATTGAAATATTTATTCAAATCACCAACTATGCCTAATTCTAAACCAACGTTCTTGCTATGAAACGAATGTTTGTCGGCAGTTAAGGAATACAACGTAACACAGCATTTTACAAGTAAACATCCAGATTTTGGAAAATCATATCCAGAAGGTTTCAGTGCTAGAAAATCAAATGATGACTCGATGATTGCTGCTTATCATCACAGCAGCAGAATTCTTGTGCCATCTTGTACTAAAAAAAAAAAAAAACTACAGCGGCTTCATTGCATGTATCATTGATATTATCCACACAAAAATGCGGCCATTCACTTTCGCGAAAGAATGCATACTAACATTACTGGACGAAATAGTCGTTGATGATAAAATGAAAACAAAGGTAACACATGCAGTTTAGCAAATTACTTCTTCTTCTTCTTTTTCTCGTTTACCGGCTGTAAACTCCGGCAGAAAGTTCTAGTTGTTCGTCCTCTTCTGGACTGCAGTCCTATTCCAGAACCTGAGTGTTGCGTGTGCATCCGTTCGACAGATCTGTATGCAGACTGTTGGTTCCTTGCTTCTCAGGCAGATGCACTCCGACTTCGAAGGAAGCTCCGAATTAGTCGACTCTTACGACATGCGTTTGGGTAGGCAGTGGGTCTATTCTTGTTTGTCCCATTGTAGGGCCCCCAAACCCACACAGGGAGAAGCAAATTACTATGTCAGATACTTCGACGATACGCAGAATCGGAATTTTAGGAACTAAAGTTTTTGAATCTTTCATTGAAAGCATAAATCTGGCAGACCTTTTGCCGACTGATATTGACGAATCTACAGACATAGTGTTTGTCAATTGTCATTGACAAATCTACAGACATCATAGTGTTTGTCAATTGTCAAGGTGTCACCGCCCGACCCTCAGCAGTAGCACCTCAAATGCAGTCACACCATTGTCTTATTCATCGCAGTGTTCTGTGCAGCAATCTTGGCGACTAGATAAAGAACGAATATGGTGACAAAAATAATACATTTCATTTGATCCTCATCAGGTTTTTAGCACCGGCTATTTCGGCAGTTGCTTGAGGAAAAAGAAGCAAAAAGATTACAACGACCTATTACTGCACAGTGCCGCTCGTTGGTAGAATAAAGGGAAAGCACTAGTTCGTTTTGAAGTGTCAAAGAATAAATAATATGTTCTCTCGGAAGTTGTTAACACAACAATGCAGAAAGTTGTAGGAAAGTGTTACATGAAAGTGCATTTTAGCCAATTTTTTGTTTTGTAAACGATTTGTTTGCTCACACTGAACTTGCACCTGCAAGGAAGAAACAAGACAATCATAGATCTAGTCGAAAAAAATTAAAGCTTTTCGAGATACGCTGCCTTTGTTTGTAGGGGATCTCCATACAGTCAAACGCCTTTACTATTCAAACCGGAAAGATTTCTTCAAAACTGGACTCCATACAGTCAAACGCCTCTACCATTCATACCAGAAAGATTTCTTCAACATTGGACTCAGCAACCATAATCAATCGAATGATATAAATATTTAAAGAACTTCATAATAATTTTAACAAAAAGTTTGGGACTTCATTATTCCAAATTATGTAATGTCAGTCGTTCGATGTCCTTGTTCAAATCGCTCCTGCGGGTGGTTTGTCTTACAATGCTAAGACGCCGTGATTCTCCTTTGTTGGTGAAGGTTCTCTGCAGTTGGAATTAGTCGATATCCAAAGTTCCAGCGCACTGAATGAAAATTTTCAAGAAACTGATACCGTCAAGTTTTGGTGCGAAAGGATTCAACAGGAGTAGTATTCTACTAGAAAAGTTGCCCTATTCATATTCACCCTGTTTGTTTCAACTTTCACTTGTAAATGAAGTTTTTCACACATAAATGTCATCAAGACAAACAGTGGGAACTCACTGAGCAATGACAGACTGCAGTATTGCATTAGTATGGCTTTGACTTCACAACAGCAACATTTTGTAAAAATTGGTTTAAAATGAAATGACCACAAATGCAAGTTTTCACCTTAATTACACTTTACATAGTTATAACTTTCGGTTTCTTCTGCACAAAGCTATATGAAACGAACTGAGGACATCTATTATTATTAATAATATGATAATGACAACTGAAGTGACAGTGCTAACGTTTACTTATAATGCTAACTGCGAGTTGGAAATAGGTGTATTTCAGTCATAAGTGAATATTAATTCATCATCACAAACGATTGTAGTACACTTTATGATGGTTTGGTTTTCAACACTGTATCATTTATATTACCGTAGGCTAGGCCCAGGCGTAAAAATCTGAGAGTTTATGAAAGTTACGCATTGAGAATGTTATCAACTTTACTATGTTAATAATCTTGGCCAGCGATGACCACCATTTCAACATTTTGGCCCCTGAGAAAACTTAGTTGAATAGTCCTGTACTAGAAGATTACAGCTCTTCTGTCTATTTTTTAATTTAATATTTTAGTTAGCTCTTTAATGTTATCCTTTAACTTCAGCATTTTATTATAATAATTCGACCTGTTAGTGCTTCAATTCTAGCGTTTGATAGAAGTTTAGAAATCTGTTGAACAAAGAATGTAAATAGAAATAACGCTGTTAGTTTAGCACTCTAATTTGTGCTTACCGAGACTTATAATGTAAATTATGAAATAACCTGCAGTATTTTATGAAAATAGGCATACAACAGTTTAATTCACATTTAGCTTCAGATAAAAAAAAAAATGTATTTACCATATTAGTTTATTATTTAAAAACAGGTTTGAGCACTATGAACTGGAATTTTGTCATTTCAATAAAATATTCCAACTGCAAGGAAACGAAGCGGAGTTATGCCTAGGCTTTTGTGTTTTGATTTAAATTTATACAAATGCCAGTTTAGACATGATATATAAGCGGTCGTATTAATGTAAGTGGTTGTTGTTGTTGTTGCAATCGTTGTTGTTGCAATTCATTGTGTTGCTGCTCCTGATGCTGATACTGTTACATTGTTGTTGTCACAGTTGTTGCTGTTTGTTACAACTGTTCTTGTTGCAGTAGTTGTTTTTCTTCGCGTTTGTTGTTTTTGTTATTGTTGCTGATGACGCTGCTACTGCAGCTGCTCTCGTCTGCAGTTGCTGTTATTGACGAGTTAGTTTTTGTTGCCTCAGTTGCTGTAAATTTGCTGCTTTAGTTCCATCGGTTTTACACGTTGTTGTTCTTTAATGACATGATGCAAATCCGTCATGTCTCTTTACTGTTGGCCTCCACCCACCTTTTTTGTTTTAGTATCCAGAAATCATTAGTTGTTTACCCTTTTTGCTATGGATATCGCAACCCTTCGGCCTTGATTTCGTGATAGATACCGTAAATTGTCACAATACCTGTTGCAAAGTCACCATTTCGTCTTGTCCCTGTCCGAACGTCGGATATAGTGAAGCAGGGGATGTCCGAAGTCTGGCTTCTTGAACCAGGTCGGCCCACATTCCAAGACTGTTAGGCCGAGAAAATCGTCGACGAGAGAAATTGTTACTTATGATCGGTGGACCCTGCTGTCCATGCTCTCTGTGGAGTTCTTCTTATATGTATCGATAGAAGGCGATAGAAATCCCATTTGTTTAACTGAGGTGTGAGAGATTTAGGCTTTCAAATTAACCAGAGTGAAATCTTTGATCTCCCAGCTGGACATTTCCACGCTGGCGAAACTCTTGCTTGAACTTATGGATGTTAGAACATATTGTTTGACTAAATGAACATTAAAGTGGATAATTTATTAAATTAAAAAAGAGTCGTGTCTGCCGGCATCGCCATTATATTGATTAGTTTAGGAATGAATCAGTTTCTTCCTCGTCCAAACGGATGGCTGTGTTCTGGGATGAAACGGTAACATGTCAATGAGAAGTGTGCGTGAACCCAATTTATGGTAGGTAGGTTGCTTTGCTGTCTGTCCAAAAGCACAGTGAAGATCAAAATCTGTTCTTGAATTTAAAGAAAACGAAAATACTGTCCACGGATAAAACTGGCTGTCACCCAAAAATAACAATAAATGATAAAGAAATTGAAAATGTAACAAACTTTTACTATATAGGCTCTATGATAAACAGCAGTGGAGACTGTTCGACAGAAATTAAAAGGAGGATGGCCATAGCAATGCAAAGATTGAACAGCCTTAAAAGTCTATGGTTAAGCACCAGCAAGGAGATAAAAATTAGAAGAGCATGCATCTTCCCTGTAGCAATATACGGATGTGAGTCGTGGACTATCTTTCAGTCATTAGGAAAGAGAATAGGGCCTTTTGAGCTGAAATGCTATAGAAAGATTCTCAGAATATCTTGGACAAAGCAGATGAGAAATATTGACATCTTCAAAGATCTGAACATCAAGGAAGAGTGGCAAATAAACAGCATCCTTTCTCGAAAGCTGAACTATTTTGGTCATATCAAGCCCCACTACGGATTTTTAAAAAAAAATATTAGCAGAAGGCATGGTACCAGGAAGGAGGGGCAGGGGCCGACCGACACGAAGATGGGCACAGGATATAAGTGACTCCTTGAGTATGAAAGTACATGAGGCGGGAGAGTTGGCGAGAGACCGAGTTTCTTTTAGTCAGAATGACGCAGTCAGTGTATAACGAACCGGCGACTTCCAGAGCGCTGAACTGACAGCTTGGCCAATTCGCCACAGAGACCCCCAGCATTGATTAACTTCTAACAACTACTATCCCAGACAGAACCAAAGACAAGACAATTTCTCCTACTCGACTGGTCGATCCGTTTGTTCCCTCTGGGCTGCTTCCTAAAGGTTTACCATGTATTCATGTATTGTCCAGTTGTGCCATTATGTGTCACACAGGGCTCGCACAGTCTACTCTTCCATTCCTCTTTTTCTTGTGCAATCAGTTCAATATCATTGATGGAATCCGGTCCAGTGGCTTTGGCTCATCTCTCATCAACATTCATTTTGAGTTTTCTTTTGGGCGCCCTCGCCTCCTCAAACCCTCTGTTTCTCATGTCGATGTCTGTTTGGTGATTCTCTGCTGGTATCTTCTCAAGATGTGCCCAATATAGCGCCATCTTCTTTGTCTTATATCTGTAGATACTTGTGGTTGTTCAGACATTTTTGTTTTGTTTTGTTATTTATTCACATTTTTGAATTCATTCAATTTAATTTTTATAATTTTTCTCAGGCATTTTTTTGTTTTCGAGTGCATTTCACTTTCGTCTTTTGTGGTTCTTCTGCTGTCACTGGCATACGTTAAATTTGAAATAAAACTAGAACTGAAAATACGTAACTTGGTTTTAAAAATATACAAATTAGAGTTCCATATTTTGTTCATCTTATGCAATAAATCGCTCTCATTTAATGTCAGAAAGAGAGTGCGAAAGTTGTTACATAGAACCTGTTATGCTGTATTGCAGCGAATCTTGGTATGTCACTGAACAAATTAAGAAGAATTTGGAAGCAACAGATATGTGGTTTCTGAGACGAATGTTACGAATACCTTGGACGGCCAGAGTAACTAACAAACACTGCTTGAAAGAGGCTAATGGAAGTAGATATCCATATACAACAATATGAAAGAGACAAACACTGTTCTTTGGTCACATTATAAGAGAGACATCGGAGAACATCGTGACAACTGGAAAGATCAGAGGAAAAAGGGGTAGAGGCAGACCAAGAGAGATGATGCTGGATAGGCTGAAACGATGGCATGGAGGCATATCATCAAGAGAGCTGTTCCAGATAACCAAGGATCGTGATCTGTGGACACGCATGAGCACCTACGTCGGTTGGCAGGGCACATGATGATGATGATGATACTTTGTTTAGGGTTTTAAAAGCTGCTGGGGCCTTGCCAGTGCGTCTTATGATTTTTAAAAAAATTTCTTCACTCTCAAAATTGCTACCTAAATAAGAAAACTGATCTGTTACTTCTGCCTCTAGTACCACATTTGTTCAGGTTTACATCTGCCTCTAGTATTATATTTGTTCAGGTTTACATTTGCCTCTAGTATCAAATTTTTTCAGTTTTTCATCTGCCCTAGTATCACATTTGTTCAGGTTTACATCTGCCTGTAGTATTACATTTGTTCAGGTTTACATCTGCCTCTAGTATTATATTTGTTCAGTTTTTCATCTGCCCTAGTATCACATTTGTTCAGGTTTACATCTGCCTGTAGTATTACATTTGTTGAGGTTTACATCTTCCTCTGGTATCACATTTGTTCAGGTTTACGTCTGCCTCTAGTTTCACATTTGTTCAGGTTTACATCTGCCTGTAGTATTACATTTGTTGAGGTTTACATATGCCTCTAGTATTACATTGGTTGATCTGTTACTTCTGCCTCTAATATTACATTTGTTCAGGTTTTCATCTGCCTCTAGTATTACATTTGTTCAGGGTTTTTTCTGCCTCTGGTATTACATTTGTTCAGGTTTACATCTGCCTCTAGTATTACATTTGTTCAGGTTTACATCTGCTTCTAGTATCACATTTGTTGAGGTTTACTTCTGCCTGCCGTATTACATTTGTTGAGGTTTACAACTGCATCTAGTATCACATTTGTTGAGGTTTACATCTGCCTCTAGTATTACATTTGTTCAGGTTTACATCTGCGTCTAGTATTACATTTGTTCAGGTTTACATCTGCTTTAGTATTACATTTTTTGATCTGTTACAGCTGCCTCTAGTCTTACACGTGTTAAGGTTTACATCTGCCTCTAGTATTACAGTTATTAAGGTTTACATCTGCCTCTAGTATCACATTTGTTGAGGTTTACATCTGCCTGTAGTATTACATTTGTTGAGGTTTACAACTGCATCTAGTATCACATTTGTTGAGGTTTACATCTGCCTGTAGTATTACATTTGTTGAGGTTTACATCTGCGTCTAGTATTACATTTGTTTAGGTTTGCATCTAAGCTTTCCCATACCATCCATATATTAAGGACGTATCAATATGGACGAAAAAGGCAGATCTCAAATTCGTCATTTAACTTCTAAAGAATTTTCGATTTGGACACTCGTTACGGCCACACTAGCCAGATCCAACCTGTAGTCTTGCGCAGGTAAGGACTGGCACTTGAAGAGCTGAATACTTGATATTTCATCTCCTCTGTGACGAGAGAGATACAAAGCTTCTTGCTCTTCGACCGCCTCGACAGTCCTCCGTACAACTGCAGTTCCTCTGAAGTTATCACATTTTCCCTAGTCTCTCTCGTGCTCTTAGGTTTCACTTAAGTGGTGGAAAAGGGGTGACTGCAGTCAAGCTTATACCAAGAAATTAATCCACCGTGACTCAAAAGCTTAACGAAATGGGGAAGGTAAACAACGCCCATAAAACACACACATCGACGTGCCGACCGGGCCCTTTCTTAACATGGACCATCTAAACAACTATAAGAAAAGAGAAAGTACCCAAAGTTGTCATTGCTCCTTCATGTTTTGTTGTGAGCACAGGGTAAAGGGGAGGTGATCGGTTTAATCGCACTGAGTTTTATTCCAAATGGATTGGTCTCTCTTCCTCTCTCTCTCTCTCTCTCTCTCTCTCTCTCTCTCTCTCTCTCTCTCTCTGCTATCCACCTGCCGAGAGCGCCATAAGAAGCACGAGCTCTGTAACCCCATGTGACGATCCACAGGGATGTAATAATAACACTCGTGAACCAAACGAAAGAGTTGCGAAACAAGCCCAAAACCTTCAGAGCGCAAGGCAAAGGGTTTGTAAATGAGCGATGGTAGCACAGGATGGAGATAAAAGAGTTTTTACTGCCTGCATTTACCTCTCCTTAAGACGTGTAGGACCAGGGGCAAGGGCTGGTTTTAGATTTAGGAATCTGGGATAACATGGCATGTTTTGTTGTCACCATCTGTGCAGGAAAGGACTTTTTATTTTCGCCCCCGATATAAAACAACACTTCCATACGTATTAAAAGAATTAAACCTGGGTTTCCTACTTGATACCCAAGCCTTGTAACCAATCTGCCAACCACTTCACTCATAAAAGAGTTAACAAATTCAATATAAGACACGTCGATCGCTTTACGTAGCTGCTAGTCTGACTGGGCCAATCAGGTTCTTCCAACATTTGCTTATTCATTGCATCAGAAAAATTGTCGTACCTACACACGAAAGAGACCACGTTTGAGTATAAAGTATTACTGAATACTACAGACTATTGTTGGCCACTGGAGGCTACGGTTTAACAGTATTCTTTCATCATGCCACGTTCTGTTTACATGAAGTTGCTGATCTGTTTTTTGGTGACAGTTTTCATGATGTGCTCAGTAATTGGCCGAGACGGGAACAGCTTGACGGTGAGATACTGTATTGGTGTCTGTGGTTGTTCAATGGAAGGCATTAATAAGCCTACACTATCAGCATGCGGCTTCACGGCTTAGAGGCTTGCGAATGCAGTTAACAATTTCATGACCCTCACCGTGTAATATCCTAAAGTGAATAGACTGTAGCCAACCTCCACTGTGGGGACTACACCAAACTTTTTTGTTTATCAGCATGCAAGACACTTCGAAGTGATGCTATCAGAGATATGGAAGACAAGCAGAGTACAACGATTATGCATTATATATATATATAAGAGGTTCAGTCATGTATAGAATGGTACGTCATTTATAATAATTCGTCCTCAACTGTTGAAGTCCAAATTACGGAACACGATGAAGGCTTCAAAAACAGCGTCAACATCTTACAATACTGGATCATATCAGCCAACACAACACTACTGCAACTGTAACAGAAATAAAGCTAGCGACAACTCCTCGCTGCAGTGTCTTTATCTTTTGTCTTCGCATTCACCGGCTGTCAATTCCGTGGGAGAGTTCTCGATGAGCATCTACTTATAGACTTTAGTCCTTTTTTTAGAGCCTGAGTTGAGCATAAATACCTATTTTACAAATATGGCTTTTTTTATTTTTAATGCAGACTGTTGACTCCTCGCCTTCAGGCAGAAGCACGCCTATTTCGAAGGAAACATCCATAATTAGTCGACTCTTAGGACATGCTTGTTAGAGGGCAGTGGGTATATTCTTGTCCCCCTCCCCCATAAAAGGATCCTGGAACCCACACGGAATGCTGCCAGATCTGAACTAGCACAGAGAATTTACGTGTTTCTACCCATTTCATGTTAGACAGGAAAGACTTGGCTGAAAGGCAGCAAGTCAATAAAAAAAAAATTACTACTACATACACTGCCACAAAAATATTCAAGATGTCTACGATTTAAAAAAAAAAAAAAGAAAATCCTAAATGTATAAAGTATGTCGTTGACGGTCAGAAATAACTCAGTGACTTTCACAAATATATGAGACGTTGAGGCAAAAAACAATACAACTCTTTATAGAAAAATAAATCTATAGTTTTAAAAAAACATATTACCAGCACTATGCAGACGTCGGCAAGACATCATCTGCAATTTGGAGAGAAGCTACTATGTGGAAGTATGGAGCAAAGCAGTGGTTTTTAAACTTCTTTTTGTCGCGGCACCCTTGTCGGGCAAAATAATTTTTGCAACACACCCACCATTGAAGCGGTTGTGATAGTTAGGAAAAGAAGAAATAACAGTGCACAATAAATGTTCACTTTCTTTAATGCGATAAAAGAAAAAGTTTAGGTGATTTTTTTTATTATTTCCTTTATCTTTATGCAAACTTTAGTAAATTTAACCATCAAATCACTTGACTCAGAATCTTTACTTCTGTAACTGTTTTTTTTTTTTTTTTTAGTGCGTACGTTGAGAACGCACTGCAGCCTTGCCAATAGCACTGTCTTCTAAATACACCTGCAGTCAGAACTGTTTTTGGCTACTTTCACGGTATTTCTGTTTTAAACTGCTGTCTTCACTGATCTCAAGCAGATTTCGAAATTAAATGCTTGATTTTTGCCGAGGCACCACTGGCGTTATCGCTCGGCACACCTACGTGTCGCGATACCCAGTTTGAGAACCGCTGGAGCAGAGCAGTGTTTCTCAACAGGTTGTCGTCGGACCACAGATAGTCTGCGAAACTATCTTGTGTTGCACCACAAATGTTCTAATTATGTTTCTTCTACTTCCTATGTATGTAAAAAGACTTTTTCAACTACGTCAGTATTTTGAAAAAAAAAAAAAAAAAGAAAGAAAGAAAGAAAACAACATAATGTTTCAAAGTTATTGAAACAACTCCTCAGTTACTTATGACAGATTTTCTAACATCTAAGCAGCAGTAGGTGTCGCATTTACTAAATACAAAAAACAAAAACAAAAAACAAAAAAAGTCATTTGTGTAGCTGAATTAAACAAATTAAACCACTTTCTGCGTTTGTTTTGTTTTTGTTTGGGTTAGCTATCAAGCAACTCGTGAAACATTGTTCCTTATTTCACTTCTCCGCTGATCTAAAACTGTTGAGGAAAACTGATGTAGAGAAAAGAGATTACCAGATCAGGGTGCGAGAGAAAAGAGATTCTCAGATCAGGTTCCGAGAGAAAAGAGATTACCAGATCAGGGTGCGAGAGAAAGGAGATTCTCAGATCAGGGTGCGAGACAAAAGAGATTACCAGATCAGGGTGCGAGAGGAAAGAGATTACCAGATCAGGGTGCGAGAGAAAAGACATTACCAGATCAGAGTGCGAGAGAAAAGAGATTTCCAGATCAGGGTGCGAGAGAAAAGAGATTACCAGATTAGCGTGCGAGAGAAAAGAGATTATCAGAACAGTGTGCGAGAGAAAAGATATTAACAGATCAGGGTGCGAATGAAAAGAGATTACCAGATCAGGGTGCGAGAGAAAAGAGATTACCAGATCATGGTGCGAGAGAAAAGAGATCACCAGATCATGGTGCGAGAGAAAAGAGATCACCAGATCAGGGTCTGAGAGAAAAGAGATATCAAGATCAGGATCCGAGAGAAAATAGATTACCAGATCAGAGGGCGAGAGAAAATAGATTAACAGATCAGGGTGCGAGAAAAAAGACATTACCAGATCAGGGGGCGAGAGAAAATAGATTACCAGATCAGAGTGCGAGAGAAAAGAGATTTCCAGATCAGGGTGCGAATGAAAAGAGATTACCAGATCAGGGTGCGAGACAAAAGAGATTACCAGATCAGGGTGCGAGAGAAAAGAGATTACCAGATCAGGGTGCGAGAGAAAAGAGATTACCAGATAATGAAGCGAGAGAAAAGAGATCACCAGATCAGGGTCTGAGAGAAAAGAGATTACAAGATCAGGATCCGAGAGAAAAGAGATTACCAGATCAGGGTGCGAGAGAAAATAGATTACCAGATCAGGGTGCTAGAGAAAAGAGATTTCCAGATCAGGGTGCGGATGAAAAGAGATTACCAGATCAGTGTGCGAGAGAAAAGAGATTACCAGATCAGGGTGCAAATGAAAAGAGATTACCAGATCAGGGTGCGAGAGAAAAGAGATTACCAGATCAGGGTGCGAGAGAAAAGAGATTACCAGATCAGGGTGCGAGGGAAAAGACATTACCAGATCAGGGTGAGAGATAAAAGAGATTACAAGATCAGGATCTGAGAGAAAAGAGATTACCAGATCAGGGTGCGAGAGAAAAGAGACCACAACATCATACTGCGAAGAACAGAGATAAATTAATGCATCTTTGTATGAAGTAAGGTGAAGATACTATATTCTTATGGAGCCTCCATTGTGTAGCGGCTAGACGCTAGCCTGGGGACTAGAAGGTTGCAGGTTCGGGTCCTGACGGAGTCTGACTGTTTTCAAAAAATGACTTTGGCTCCCAGGTCGAACAAACCAGGTATAGTCCTGGGAAGTAGAAGAGGCCAGCGTAATGCTGATTACATTACCCACCTAGTGTCAATTCGTCAATAAATTATAAGACAAGCCTTTATGCCCAATACGTCTAAAGTCTTGGGAAAATATCCTTTTTCAATATTCGTATGAAATACGACGGGAAGTAACTACCACTCAGTACTTTTAGGGAACAAATGGGTTTCTACATCAGGCTGGGAGGGGACACAACCAAACCAACCCTTCGCTTAGCCATATCTGGGACTCGCAGTTATTCCATATTAGCAACGGCTATTGCAAGTTATTAGACAAAATGACAAAATATAACAATCTACCACACTGTTTTCAGTTCCTGTATTTTCTAATACTTAAAATGTCTCTTATTTTCTCTATTTTTACGCGCTGTCTTCAGCACCCCCTCCCCCCACCTCCATAAGCACACCTTTTTACCTCTCACAATTTACACTTTGCATCGTTGTCTCTCCTCTGTACATGATTACATAGAATACAGAGAACTACATTGCATAAAACAATAGTTTTGGGGGACAACTAAACATATTCCTGCACATCAAGATGTGAAGAACAGATGCTGGCCTAAAATGCTGCAAAACTGGAGAAAAAAAAAATAAAAACATGATAAAATAATAATTAAAACAAATAATAATTATTATCCTTGAACCGGAGCCCTCGAGCCAAAAAATACTCTAAGGAAAAAAAAAGTGAAATGAAAAACACGAAGAAGCACTTGGGTTCTGTTTGCGACAGCGTTGTGTGAGTTTGTCGTGGTCCTGTTCTTCATTGGGGAATTAAAAAAATGTAGAACATCGGTTCTCAACCTGCAGGTGGCGACTATTTATGTGTGTGTGTGTGTGTGAGTGTGTGTGTGTGTGTGTGGGTCGTACGACCCTTTCACAAAGGTCGCTTAAGACAGTCGAAAAACACAGTCATTGATGTTGTAAAGGAAAATGGTCAGTTCCACGATAATCTCCCCACGTTACACACTAGCTCACTTCTGATTGGCCGACCTTCAGTTACACACTGTTAGGGGACTGTTCGGCAATGCGGTCGATATCGCATGTTGTATATTTAAGCACTACAGCGCTTTGAACACTACATAAACATTTAGAAACTGGATCTAACCCACAACTCCCTAGATAGTGCTGCAACCTATGTCACAGGCATCTCTTTTTTCGGAAGAAAAACATCAATGCAAGACAAGCCAGAAAGCAAACAACATAGGCATAAACCCCGGGACAACAGACGAGTTTAAAAAACTTATGAATGGAACGTGACCTAGTTCACCTGGGGAGATTATCGTGGAACTAACTAGGAAAATATAATTTTTATTCGTGAGGGGTGGAGTGGGGCATATAGGGGAGTCGCAACAACATAAGGAAACTGTATTAGAAAGTTTGAGGGCCACTGATGTAAAATTATAAAACAGAACGTCCCCCAAAGAGACCTACACAGATATGAGTCTATCCTTAAATACCCGATGTGCCACTGGCATGTTAAGGGACTTTTATGTATATTTTTATACTTCAAATGAGATATAACAAGAGTTTTAATGTAATACACTTCAACTTAATTGGAACCTGTTTATCATTGGCGTGATTTTACTTTCTAGGCCAAGATATTTGGACCATTAAACTTAGACGTAACCACACACAGTGTGCGCAGGCAAGGTCAGTTCAGCGTTGTTGGTATCAATTATGTCGTCAGCAGGCACTCTTCTGTCTCATGTATTGCCAGTCACTTCTGTTACAAATGCTCTTCCATGGCCATAATAAAACCACCTGTCTTGCTCTCCAAATGTATCACTTTCGAACTATCTTGCTCTCCAACTATATTGCCCCTACCTCTCCTCTCTCTCTCTCTCTCTCTCTCTCAGCTTTTATGTTGTCACGATGAACTTCAGTGTCTCACTTCCCATGATGTAACATTATGTAGACCTTTTCAGGACATTCAACCGCTCCCCCCTCCCCCCAACCGCTCTTAGTATATGGTAAGCCCTCAAGCCCCTCTTGAATATATAACACGACCCCAATGCTCCTTTGAGTGTATGGCAAGACCCCACGCGTCTCCCCCACCCCTTGAATATATGGCGTGACCTTCCACCCCGCACCCCCCGCGAATTTATTGCAAGACCCCGCGTTTACCTTTAGTATATGATAAGACCACCCCGCCACTTCCGTCCCCCAAATTAAAACATATTACGTTTAAAATTAGGAAAAACATAGCTTCCACAAAAAGGAAACAGACAGTATGGGGATAACGTTTTGGTTAGAATGTGTTTTTAATCTATTTTTAAATGCTCGTGTTATCGTGTTAGTTAAATTTTGAACTCCAGATACACAAACAGTTTATGAAAACAAACATATTATTTTTTATTTAAATTAAACTTTAAACATGAGTTATTGCAAATACAAATGCACTAAATTTCAAAATTCTTTACGCTGCAGAACTCTGTTCTGATGCAATGATCTGTCTAAACCAGTGATTCTTAACCTATGGCTCGCGACCTTTCTGGGGGTCGTCACAACAGGAGGAACTGTATTAAAGGGTCATGCAACAAGACTGTCAAGAATCTTCTCTCGTTGTCTTCCTCTATCCCTCCTTTCATAGATCTTTCCAGTGGTCACAACATGTTCTATTTTTCCTTTTCTCATAACATGACCGAAAAATGATGACTGTCTCCTTCTGATGTCTGTGATAAGTTGTTTTCGGGCTCCCGCCTCTTTCAAAACCTCTTGGTTGCTCTTTTTGGCTGTCCAAGGTATTCTAAGCATTCTTCTGTAAAACCACATATTCTGAGGTCTCAAGAAATTGTTTGGCCTGCCAACTGATTGTCCAGGATTCACAGTGATGAGTATATTACCTTTTATGAGTGCAAATAAAACTTATGTCTTGTATGTACGTGAAAAGCTTTTCTACTTAGAGGCCAATGACAATGCTGCTTAACTCACTGAGTGGCTGGCAGAGTCTCTCGTGTATTCTGCTCTGCTGTGGATTTCATTTGGAATGTTTTTGGACTGTGACCAACGCGGTGGTGTGAATTGTAAATTCAGAAAATAGTGTGATGCATGTTGTCGCAATATTGGTGGTGCCAATATGTGATTAAAATTGATCACGTGTGCAACTGTTGATCTGTTAGTGACTTCTGCTACCATCCATGATGAACTGTATTTGTAATGTCGGACTGTTTGTGTTAGCCCTTCGGATGGCTACCGTATGCTTTTAATGCGTGTGTATGCTAGATATACTCTGAGACACCAGTCTTTCAATCTTTCCACAAAGGACTTTCATAAACATTATGTGTGTTTTTCGTTGGCACAGTAGCAAATATGGGTTGACCCGTTTGCTATAAAGCTGAAACTAAGATTACCAGATTACCAAATTCTGCTCCAAACTGGGTAATACAACGCCAGTGTCAAACTGACTTTAATGAGAGGAAAAGATTGTTAGTTGTGTGTACTTTTCAAATCGTTGCAGAAACAAAACCAGTATTTATTTTGGCTGTCTACAACTGCACTTAAAATTGTAATTTTAGTAGTTTGCCATTGCTGACTAAACAGTCAGCTCTTGAATCCACTGTTAACATCAGCACTTAGCGGTGTGATTACAAATTACCCGCAGCTGAGATAAAACCCGGCATTTCCGGGTTAGAAGCATGTTCGCAACGCCTAAGTGTCTGACGCATCTACATATAACCTGGTGTTAGCACATAAATCGACCTTTCTCTGTAGCATGGCTTTTTGCCCACCACGAGGGTCGCAAAACACAACGCACCTTTTACGCTGAAATCCTAGGATCCTCGTAACTCCTTCATCCGTCAATTGATGGTCAGAGTTCGAAACCAAACCCAAGACTTTCAGATAAAATAGCGAACAGTCTGTCCACTTGACTAGGGAGACAGCCAGTATTTACAACAACTCGCCGGACTATCAAAGCGTCTGTAGCACGGTATCGCAATGTGTCATTTAGTTTCGTATTGTAGACCACTCTATCACGACGTCTCTTTTAGAGTCAGATTGTAAAAATCGGTGCTGCGAAGTCCCCATCAATCTCACAATTTAAAACGCTGTAACACACTGTCTCAGTTAGTTTGTCACATTCGTAAAACGCTGTATCACAATGTCTCATTTAGTTTGTCACATTCGTAAAACGCTGTACAATAATATTCCATTTGGTGTGATTGTAAAACAACGTGATTATGTTTTAACTTTAACTCCACCAGGACATCACACAAGCGATAAACAACCGATGATAGAAAGTGCCCCCATGGGGATGAGGATCACATGTGGAGATGTCCCAGAAACCGCGTTCAGCCTTTAGACCATATTTATGGCCAGGTTATATTGCGGCCCCTGGCAAGAGCCAGAGCAGTGCTTTAAATGACAAAAAAATTGCATATGACAAGAAATTAATAACAAAAGTGGCCACTATAATCTCATATTGTAAAATCATTTAACACTATTCGTCTTTAGTGTCATAGTGTAAACTATTGTATCTGTATATCTCCTTAAGTGTCACATTGTAAGACGCTGCATGACAGTGTCCTGTTTAGTGCAATAGTGTTAAACGCTATAGTGTAAAACGCTGCCTTTAGTGTCATATTTCAAAACGCTGTACCATAATGTTCAATCTAACTTCGAAGTGTAAACTAGAGTGCGATAATGCCCCCGTTAGTGTCATATTATAAAACGCTGTACCATAATGCCTCGTCAGTGTCATTTTGTAAAACGCTGTACGATAATGCCCCTTTAGTGTCTGTCATCGTTAGGGTCATATAATAAAACACTGAACAACAACGTCCCGTTTAGCGGCATAGTGTAAAGTGCTGTAGGATAGTTTAGGTAGGTAGGTTTGACCCCAGCAGGACATCACACAAGCGATAAACACCCGGTGACATAAAATGCCACCACGCGGATGAGGAGAGGTCCGGGAACCCCGTTCAGCCCGTAGGTCATATTTCAGGACTGGCTATAATGAAGGCCCCCAGCAAAAGACATTATAGGGTTTTGAAATAACTAAAAATTGCATTTCGCAAGAGAATGTTGATTAGGCAATATGCGATAATGTCCTCTTTAGTGCCATATTGTAAAACGTTTACAACATTTTCCTGTTTAGCAGCATAGTGTAAAGCGTTGTACGATAGTGTCTCTTTCAATGTCATATTGTAAAACACTATAAGATAATACCCTTTTAGTGCCATATTGTAAAACGTTTACAACATTTTCCTGTTTAGCAGCATAGTGTAAAGCGTTGTACGATAGTGTCTCTTTCAATGTCATATTGTAAAACACTATAAGATAATACCCTTTTAGTGCCATATTGTAAAACGTTTACAACATTTTCCTGTTTAGCAGCATAGTGTAAAGCGTTGTACGATAGTGTCTCTTTCAATGTCATATTGTAAAACACTATAAGATCATACCCTTTTAGTGCCATATTGTAAAACGTTTACAACATTTTCCTGTTTAGCAGCATAGTGTAAAGCGTTGTACGATAGTGTCTCTTTCAATGTCATATTGTAAAACACTATAAGATAATACCCTTTTAGTGCCATATTGTAAAACGTTTACAACATTTTCCTGTTTAGCAGCATAGTGTAAAGCGTTGTACGATAGTGTCTCTTTCAATGTCATATTGTAAAACACTATAAGATCATACCCTTTTAGTGCCATATTGTAAAACGTTTACAACATTTTCCTGTTTAGCAGCATAGTGTAAAGCGTTGTACGATAGTGTCTCTTTCAATGTCATATTGTAAAACACTATAAGATAATACCCTTTTAGTGCCATATTGTAAAACGTTTACAACATTTTCCTGTTTAGCAGCATAGTGTAAAGCGCTGTACGATAGTGTCTCTTTCAATGTCATATTGTAAAACACTATAAGATCATACCCTTTTAGTGCCATATTGTAAAACGTTTACAACATTTTCCTGTTTAGCAGCATAGTGTAAAGCGTTGTACGATAGTGTCTCTTTCAATGTCATATTGTAAAACACTATAAGATAATACCCTTTTAGTGCCATATTGTAAAACGTTTACAACATTTTCCTGTTTAGCAGCATAGTGTAAAGCGTTGTACGATAGTGTCTCTTTCAATGTCATATTGTAAAACACTATAAGATAATACCCTTTTAGTGCCATATTGTAAAACGTTTACAACATTTTCCTGTTTAGCAGCATAGTGTAAAGCGTTGTACGATAGTGTCTCTTTCAATGTCATATTGTAAAACACTATAAGATAATACCCTTTTAGTGCCATATTGTAAAACGTTTACAACATTTTCCTGTTTAGCAGCATAGTGTAAAGCGTTGTACGATAGTGTCTCTTTCAATGTCATATTGTAAAACACTATAAGATAATACCCTTTTAGTGCCATATTGTAAAACGTTTACAACATTTTCCTGTTTAGCAGCATAGTGTAAAGCGTTGTACGATAGTGTCTCTTTCAATGTCATATTGTAAAACACTATAAGATAATACCCTTTTAGTGCCATATTGTAAAACGTTTACAACATTTTCCTGTTTAGCAGCATAGTGTAAAGCGTTGTACGATAGTGTCTCTTTCAATGTCATATTGTAAAACACTATAAGATAATACCCTTTTAGTGCCATATTGTAAAACGTTTACAACATTTTCCTGTTTAGCAGCATAGTGTAAAGCGTTGTACGATAGTGTCTCTTTCAATGTCATATTGTAAAACACTATAAGATAATACCCTTTTAGTGCCATATTGTAAAACGTTTACAACATTTTCCTGTTTAGCAGCATAGTGTAAAGCGTTGTACGATAGTGTCTCTTTCAATGTCATATTGTAAAAAGCTGTACGATAATGTCCCCTTTAGTGTCTTTTTGTAAATCGCTGCACAGAAGTGTTCCCTTTAATGCCATATTGCAAAACGCTTTACGATAATGTCCCCATATAGCGTCATATTGTAAAAATCTGTACAATAGTGTCCCAAAATAGATTATCATGGCCAGGAGAGAATGAAGCACAGGGGTATGACAAGAAGACCTGACCGGCACACTACACTCAGAGGAATGGCAAGGCGGGCATATTATCAGAATGCGTCCGGTACTTTTAGCATTGCGCTGCTGCTGAAGATGAGGACAGAGAGCATATGGAAATGCTTCGAGTGCTATGATGGCTTTCTTGACTCAGCTTAGTTTAACATAAATAACAACACAAAAATCTACTTCACCGAACAATGTATTATAAAGACACGCTTTTGAAAACAAATAGAACCGGAAATTCAGATTTCTACAGTAAAATCTAAAAGTTTACTCCACTTATTTACTATGGTCCGAAAAAATCAAAAGAATTGACTGATATTCACCCTTAGCATCTATGGACTAAAGAATAGCACTATGTTTGCGCCATGGATATTCTAAGGCTACATGCACACACAAAATAGTTGCGATCTAACAGGTAGTTTTCGAGAAAATGGCTTGCATGTGGGATTATAAGATGTTAAACGAACTATAGTTTCTTTTAGCACGCAAACAAAAAAATTTATAGAACAAGCGAAACTCAACTGAGAAACCGAACATAAAGAACGGGAAAACGCACATACTGTACAGTGGCCAGAAATAGGCACTCGTTGTTGTTGCTGTAGTTCTTGTTTAATGTGTTGTCCACAGGACTGCAGACCCTAGGATCAAAACCTCAACGATGAGAACCCTGCATGTATAAATCACATTAAACCCCGTTCAACAGCAAGGTTGGATTATGGCCGTCTATTGTTACGAAGTTAACCTGAAGTCCGGACAAGGCGGGGATAATTTGGACACTCTCCTGCTTGTCCCTGCAAGGTAAACGAGAAACAAGATGGGATGATGACGCGTCATATGACTTTGATGTTTCATGCTATCTGCATTCATAATGTCAGTCTTCATCTGACCTGATTTCAGCAGTCTGTGTCAATAATTAAGGATTAGAGTATCAATTTGTGACATTTTATCTGTTACGTCGCTGCTTAGAATTTTCTGTTAGTATGCAAGTTTATCTGTCTTATGCATTCCAGACAGCTTAAATACCATATAATGGTTAAAGCTGGTTATCCACGAGATTTGCCTCCAGAACAACAGGTTTTAACAGCAAGAGGGGTTGCATTGCATCAAAACTACAGCCGTGAGTTCTCTGTTCTTTATTGAATCGAAATAACGAATTATCATGTCACGAGTTTATTAAATCGTAATGAAATGTTTATCATTGCATAAGATTAGAGAAATTGTAATAACATGTACACCATTGCGTTTGACAAACCCAAATCAGATGATCCGATTACGATTCCTTTTGTGGAAAAAAAACAACTAAAAGCTCTACCACTTTCTGACTGCTGCTAGCTTGCCAAGGCTGCAAACAGTTTTCATCTATATTTAAGGTCTGGTTATTTGCGTCACTTTCGTGACTAAAGTTTTAGTATTTGCTCCGTCTCTGGGCTTGATGCTTTCTTCCTTTGATTCAGACCGCTCATTCTTTACCCTGTTGTTAGCTGTGTACTTCTTGCCTTTCCCCTCACTTGTTTCCTCATTGATGTCAGCTCACTATTTTTTGGCCAGGTGCATTTCGTAGGAGAGCGAGCTTCCGTACATAACATCATTTGGACCACCATTTATAGTTTTAAAATTTTGAGTAATTTACTTTGCCATAAAGTACTGCAACAAATTTTTTTTTTTTTGAATAGATCCGAAATGTGAAAGTATTTCTCGAGTGACCAAAGTGCTCTTATTGTTGTCTTCCTGCAATAAGAACGTTTCAGTCATGTCGTGGATATGTGTGTGAAATGTTAGGTGGAGCCTCACAGTTTTTCTATTCGTCATTTGTTATAGTGTGATTTGTTTGTGTCGGTTCAGGTTGGTCGCTAAGCCTCGATGTACGTTAATACCGTATTGGAAGATAGTCACGTGAAGTGTTTTCCAAAATTTTTCACTGACTCCCATCTAAACTCTGGGTTACTATTGTAAGGTCAATAGCCAAATCTATATTTCCAGGAACTTGAATAATCGTTGTCACTGATCTGTCATTGAGCACTATTAGCTGATTATTTTCCGTCAAATGTACTAGATCTTTCCTTGCAATACTTTATATTCTACCACCCCATAAAGGGTGTTAACAATTAAAGTCGCCTATGATTATTGTGTTAGTGGTTATCCTGTTTTCTATTTCTTTAAGATCGTTTTCTTCTATCTCCCCTCTTGGGCAATAAATGGTAATTATCTTTAGGTTTTCTGGTTTACAGGCTAATGCTACAGTTATACCTTCAAAGTTAGTCGTTTCAAATTTATCCTGAGATATTTCTCTTATTTCTTTATTGACGAAGATGGCCACGCCACCACTCTTAACTATCTATATTAATAAAAATGTTAATTTTCCGATGTTGCTAACTAAAAACGAGACAATGATGATAGGAAGACATAAAGACAATTTAAAACTTAAATTAAAAAAACAACACCCTGGGACAAACAGAGGAATTTAGGTATTTGGGATAAATTTTTACATCAGACGGAAAACTGGACAAGAAATTAGGCTCCTGATGTGCCAAAGCTAATCAAGTAATGGGTCAACTAACTCCCCTGTTGACACACAAGCAGATACCTCGGAGTACTAAAGTGAATCTTATCAGAACTATTTTTTAACCAACACTATGCTAACAATGCCAAACGTGGACACTTACATACTTCAATGAACGTAAAATTGTGACAACAGAGATGAAATGCCTTAGAAGAGCTGCAGGAGTTTTAAGGAAAGACAGAATACGTAATCATGAAATCAGACGAATGCTAGGAAAAAAGCCGGTCTTACAGGTCATAAAAAAAACAATAAATCAATTGATTTAGACACCTTACAAGAATGCCCTGGTACTATCCGAACTACGTAGCTCTAGCAACGGTAAAATCATTATTTGTTTCGTTGCAGGCCCGGATTTGTTTTTAGTTAATTGGCAATATTTGACTGCTGAGCTCTTATTGAACTTTGCATTATTATAAAATTCTATTTCACTATCTGCTTGAGTGTTTGGTAGCGTAGTTAGTAGCTATTTTGCCTATCATGCAGGTGACCAGCATTCGATTCCCAGCCAGGTGTAAAATATTTTGTAGCCCTTAACTGGGTGCTGGCGCGTTGTTTTGTGGTTTATGGCTAGGCTGCGATATCTACGCCTTTTTCGGTTTTGGGGTTTACAGCTAGCCTGCGACAGCGGCGACATAATGCTAAATGGTCATGTCACGGGTAATCTGCGTTCGCCCTCGAGAGGGCCGTTGGCACGTTGTGTTGTGGTTTACAGCTAGGCTGCGATATCTGACTTAAACTCTTCAGTCGTCGGTAGTATAGTTGTAAGTATGTCATCCTTCACGCGTGTGACCAGTGTTTGATTCCCCGCTGGGTGAAAATTGTTCTTTTTCCCTTAAAGGGTGGTTGCCACGTTGTGTTGTGGTTTACAGCTAGGCTGCGATATCTGCGCCTTTCACCCAAAGACATCCGATTTCAGTTAAGTCCTAATTAGCCTCCCCGCGACGCTTCTCGATCAAAAACTATTCGGCGATGACAGAAACTTTTAACCAAGACGGCTTACAGTCCAGTTTAGTTTGGGTGGACACGGATGCCAAAGTCACTTAAAAATCGTTTCCTTAGAGAGGGAGAGATGACGGGTGTGGGGTATTTTTCTCCGATATTCGTGAGTATAGTGTACTTTTCACTGTGGGTTCCATCACTGGTTACGTGATGAAGTTTTTTTTTCCTATGTTGGGGGCAAAATTAAACTAAATAGTCAGTGGCGACAGCATGCAGCGCTAACCCCTCTTTTCTACACCAACCTACACAGACTGTAGTGACAGTTTTTGTTGTTATTGTTGTTGCTGTTGTTGTTGTGATGGTGGTGGTACTGGTTGCAGTAGTACTGGTACTGGATGGGTGATGTGGTAGTTGTCACACTGGCTACATTTACTTCTCTGTACACGTTAATGCTACCTATTTGACACGGATGCCAAGCTCAATTTTAGTTACAATATTTCGTTACACGGTGACTTTCCCATCCTTCGGAGAAGATTATATGATGGGGGGGGGGGGGTGGTGATTATGCCAGACACAGTTAAGTGAGAGAGCCTAAAATATTATTTTAAAGTTCTAATTTCTTAACTTTTTCCATTTTAACAATTTTGCCTAGATGATGATATTTCAATGCTTCGGAGAGGGAGATATGATAAAGGGGGTGGAAGTGGGGAGGGGTTCTGCCAGACACAGTTAGCTAAGAGAGCTTAAAATATTATTTTAAAGTTCTTCCTCTTCTTCTTTCGTTCGCCTGAAATAAGTTGTCTATATCAGCAATTTTGTCTCTTGTATAAGTTTCACTGTTGTTGTTAATTCATTCAGTGGTTCATAGAGTTTACGTTCCACTGTTGTTCTTTCTGGCCAATAGGTTTGCCTTAATGTGGCAAATTCGGTGCTGTCTTGGAGTACATGCTCTGCTCTCTGGAGCACCATTCCACATGTGCACATGGCTGATACGCCTATCTTGAATTGTGTGTACATGTGGTTACGTAATCGGTTGTGCCCTGTTCTGAGGCGAAGGATAATTACTTTAAAGTTCTCATTTCTGAACTATTTCTATTTTAATAATTTCGCCTTGGGCGATTTTTCAGTCCCTCGGAGGGGGAGATTTGACTTCGCCAGGTGACGATCTTTCTATCTTTCGGAGAGGGAGATATGATTAGGGGAGCGGGAGGGGGCGGAGGGGGGGGGGGGGGTTGCCAGACACCGTTAGCTAAGAGAGCTTAAAATATTATTTTAATGTACTCATTTCTTAACAATTTATATTTTAATAATTCCGCCAGGTGAGGATTTGTCAATCCTACAGAGAGGGAGATATGATTGATGATTAGGGGGGGGGGGGTGGTATGCCAAACACAGTAAGCTGAGAGAGCTTAAAATATTATTTTAAAGTTTTTCTTTTTTTTTTCTTAACTATTTCTATTTTAATAATTTCGCCATGGAGGATTTTTCAAACCTTCGGAGAGGAATATATGACTGCGTCGAGGGGAGAGGAAGGGATGGTGGGGGGGGGTATGACAGACACTGTTAGCTGAGAGCTGTTTTCTTTCCTCTCCATTTCACCATTCTGGGCCACAGCAAAGTGTGGCCGGGTACAGCTAGTTTCTCTATTATTTCTAAATATTTTTTGTCCTAGGAGTTTAAAGTATTTTTTGGTTTTAGGTATGTTTCTTGAAGCGCTAGTATATTACTCTCGCACTGGAAATCTGGCATCATTGCTTGTAAGTTTTGTTTAGCTTCTCTGCAGTTAAACAGAATTATCTAGTCTAGTTTATACACTACGTTAGGATTGAATTTTGTTTATTTTATGTGTCTGGTTTAGCTTTGTTTGGGTTTAACTGACTGATATCTTTAGCTTATTATTTATCTAATTAGACAGTGACAAAACAACATTTAATATATATGGACACATGGGCGAAAGTAAGGGTGGTTGCGCTGGGGCAGGGCGTAAGGCCAGGGGGGGGGGGCTGCTGCTGGGGGTAAGGGCGTGTGTAGTGAGAAATGCGCTGAGGGGGGGGTAGGGTTTGGGAGGCTGGTGCTAAGGATTAGGCCAGGCGGGGTGTGGGTGGGTAAGCTAGGTTGGGGCGTGGGCCACAGCAATAGGGTTGTCGCGCGCCCACGTGGGTAAATACACTGATATAGTGAGGGTGTGGGTTTGAACCTTAACAATGCCCACCCACGTGAGAAACTGGACTATTATCTAAGCTATGTTGATCCTAGACAGTCCTGGATAGCCAAGAAAACAGCGAGTGGCTCGTTCCATGAAACGAAAGTTGCTGTACTTGTATCCACAGGAGAAGGAGAAGGGATAGATAGATTTCTGGATACACCCACTGTGATATAATCCAGGTGCTCAGTTAACCCCTGCGACTGGTCTCCTCTCCTGGCATTACTTAAAAGCCCCCATCAAGTGATTTAAATATTTGTTAGCTGAAGTAAACTAATATGCACAAAGACATTTGAACCTAAGTACACAATTTACTCAACTATGTTTAAACATCAAAAAGATTTATTTAATAAATCTGACTAAAATAAAATGAACTTGTTTAGGCTAGTAGAGTTGGGATGATGTTATAGATGACATTAAAGTTGTACATAACTTAGCTCATCAGGACAGTTCTCGGCTTGAGACCCTGCCTATCTTTTCCAGTTTGTCGTCCTCACTGCTTTCTGCAGGTCGTTACACTCGACGGTCGGCAAATAATGGATGCCTACTAGTCCCTGCCCCAATGTGGGAACTGGAGAATGAAGAAACAAGCGCATATTTGTAGTATCTGCTCTAGATGTACACTAAGCATGTATATTATACTAACATCAAGCATGTTTATTTAAATAAAACATTTCATCTCTCCCTCATGCTCACATTCACTCCTGTCCAATTTGGAAGGGCTTATGTCTCACATTCCAACTGTTACATCTTCTGCCTTCCTCTACACGTCCTGTAATGATAGTCAAGTCTTCTACGTCAAGTGCCATCTCTCGTACAGACTCAAAATGACAATCAGTCAGACAGAACCAGTTCTGGAATCTATGCTTGGAACAATCGACGCGCCCAGAATGTTAACAATAGTTCTGGGGCGAATCAAATAACAAATCTCGTGGATTTACTCTCCGGGATCAATCTCCGCGTTAGCCTCCCGAGAGTTAACACATTTCAGTGTGTTAGCTGTATGTAATACAGATTCACATTAACCACACGTGAAAAGATTGCCAAAGTTATCTTCACGCTTGTGATTTCAAAAACATGATAGTTCATTAAATTTCAATGGCAACAACAACATTTAGGTTTTACAACATGGAAACACATGTGCCCGAAAAAACATTCATGACACTATCAAATAGGATATAAAGCAATGTGACAGTGCCCTACGAGAATGAAGAAATGTCCGCCTAGGAGTACTACAAAGTGATGAAGACACACACTTGAGTAAAAAGACAGATCTCTATCATAAAATATAGATTTGAACCTAATTTCGATCTTACCTGGAAAAATGAAACCACGATGCCAAAAGTTCTGTCTCAAGCTTAGGTTAAGCCCAACAGATGGCATGTGCTAGACAGGATCTCATTTACCAGACCTTAAGTTCACCACTTTATAACTTTTATCAAGCTCCTCCTACATTACGCCTAAAATCATTCTCCTTGAAGGATGTCATAGCTCCTCCCTTGTGGGTGTATATTCACTGTCAGTCTGTGACTGTACAACAATTGTTTGAATTCCCACGCTAGGATCTCCTGGTTCAATTAAGCTGACCAGAGCAAATAAGACAAGTCACACCTCCAGTCTGCTTCACCTGTCATCACAATAAAATCCGACTTTGTCAATTCTTCTGCCAACACTTTCCGCTCACTTGTGTCAATAGTGACGATCTGACCGGCACTCCAGTTTAGGTAACCTCAGGGGGAGATAATGGCAATTAGCCCTTGTTATCTGTTCCTGAAGATCTGGCAGGGGGAATAACTATCTGACACCAACAAATGGTGTGCAAATCTCCAGTCAGTAAGTCTGCTTGGTCAGTCTTATCTCTGTACCTTAACACTTAACATCTGGGAAAAAGTTGTAGTGTTTGATATGACCAACGGTCCAGGAGAATTAAAGGTGTGATGTGGTCATCCTACTTAGATTAAGGATGTATCCAAATCCCTATTTTCCTGTATACTTTCAAAATACAAAGAAATAAAAGTAGGTTAAGGAAAGACATTCTGGAGTCACCGAGCGTATTGTCACAAGGGTTAAGGTGGTGGAGGGTCGGTGTGGGTACGGCCCACTGGTGTCAGGTAGGGTAGCAACAGGTCTTACAAGTGGCCTGTAAGTGCCGTGCCTGGGTCGAACGGGTACTGCTAGAGGTGGTTGGTGATGTGCGGGTTTGGGAACATTGGGTCGGGGGGGGGGGGGGTTGGAAGATGTGTTGATGCTTATACCTGCCTTCTTTTTCCTGTAGTCCCTGCACCGTCAGTATTTCGCCCTTGCTGGCCCGACTTACTCATCTTTCTGTCAAAGTACATCTTAAATAATAAGAGTTCCAGAACTGTCTTCCTCTTCCGAAGATCTGCTTTATCAATAGGCGTTGCTATTGTTTCTGTAGTCTCTTTTGGGTCCTCTCATTTCTTTGCTTGTCCGGTCTGTTCCATTAGTCTCCTTGTTTCGTTTCTCTGTGTATTCAGGTCTCTCCTCAGATTGCCCATTTCCTTTCCTATCCTAGCCCGTTCCTCGGTAAGGTCCTGAACTGCTTTCGCCAGTCTGTGCAAAGCTATCCAGCAATATATAATAGTTTGCTTTCTCCTGTAGCATTTTTACGATCTCCAAAGAGTGCATACATGCCGGGATAGGAATACAGTGATGGACGAAGGGTGGTTGAAATGCAGATTAGCCTCCAGCTGGGGGCTTGGTGCATGGGGTTGGAGTTGAGCTGGGCCATCAGGGTGGGGAGTAGCAGAAAGGGGTGGAGTGGGTGCCACAACCGGGATGGGAGTGGCAGAGAGGGGATGGGGTGGGTGGTACATTAGTGTCAGACACAGGAGGGAGGGTGCTGCAGGGGGAGGGTGAGACTGTGGGTTCGGGGTTCGAGAGCAGTTCTTCTTCTGTTGGTGTTAGAGTGGGTGGACTGCTGACCTCCTCGTTGCTAAGTCCTGCTTCTCCTTGGTCCAATTCCTTATCCTCTATTCCCCTATTGGCTGGTCCTGGTCTAAAGCTACAGTTCACCATCCTGGTGTGACCATTTCGTGCGATGGCCTTAGCTGCATTTTCCTTATGGTAGGGCCTCTATTTTACCATGGCCGCCAATGTTTGAGTCATAATAACCTCCCTCCAGATGCCCATTGACTTCTTCCTCTCCGAACAACCTAGTATATGGTAATGTGGTTCCCTTTGCAGTTAACGCAGCTCCTGTTAGGGCTCCTGTCCTTGTATTGCGTGTCCTCCTTGGCCTTGATGCAGTCCTTTGCCCAGGGTTTGCCCCAACAAAATTTGCATGCTGGCTCTTTGGCCGACAGTCTCTCCTGCTGTGGAAAAAACGCCAGTATTTTTCACAATGCGGCTGAGGTGGAACAAACAACTCACAGTATTTAACCTTTCCTTGGTAAATTACCTATTAAGGAACTCCTTTGCCTCCACATCTGACCTTAAGTACCATGGTCATCCTGCCCTCAGTGGTGCTCAGCTTGGACACCTCCATAATCTCCCCATCCCGGTTCTCCTTATTCAGTTCCTCAGTGGTTCTCTTTTCGTTCTCAGTCAAAGGCACTCCTTTCACCACCACGGTCACCTCCGCCGGTCGACTGATAACAACAAAGATCCTGATGTCATGGGAAAGGTCCATAGCAAACCCTTCTTTTGCTTCCTCAAACTTCCTGACAAGCACCTCTGTCTCCTTTGTCCAGTTCGAGGTGGACAGGGCAGTCCCTCGTGCGTCCTTGGTGCATCTTCCCTAGTGTGATCTCCAGGATTTCCATAGAACTAATCTTGGCGAGGGATGCCAGCCTCACCTGCCTTCCGCCTATCTGGCTAATTGCAACGTAAATGTACTCTCCTCAACAGTTGTTTTCTCCTGCCCCACTGTCATCTCCTATTGCTAATCAGATGTTGATCATTATACGTAATAGAAACTTCATAATTATTCTTCAAATACCTCATTTGCCATACCACGCAGGCGAAGATGGAGATGCATACTAAGAGTATACATAACGAGAGATACAACATGTTAGATACAGTACTAGAGATGCAACATGTTACATAAAATACCAGAGATACAACATGTTACATACAACACCAGAGACACAACATGTTACTTACAATAACAGTAATTCTAATTTTCCTTAAATTCAAATATAAATGGCTTTTAATTCTTTCACGTGTTTAGCTAGTGGACACGATTTTGACTTGGCACATATCACAGTTGTAGACGACAACAATAGGCGTCGTTTTCACTTTACTAACCGAGTTCAGCCGGTATGTCTTCCGCCATTCAATTGTCAGCTGCCTCCGGAATCAGCCAACTAGAGCATGACTGGACTTTGTAAGAAATTTCATTCGCTTTCTTGTTTGCTGTTCTATTTTCTTCATCCAAACCTTCTCCTTCCTGTCTTCTTTTTATTTCTCTCTTTTTCTCCTCTTCCTATTTCTCATTTTACCTTCCTCCTCTTTATTTTCCCTTCGCCTGACTGGTTTTTTTTTAACCCCCACTCCCCAATTACACTATCTCTTTCTCTTATACTAATTTTCCTCGTGTTCCTTTGTGCAATTTTTTCTCTCCTCTCCCTCCTTTTCCTTCTCATCCTCTTTTTATTTTATAATCTTTTTCATTTTTCTTATATTTCTACTCCATGTTAGCATTTCCTCCTCCATGTAAGCACTCCCTCTTGCATGTAAGCACTCCCTCATCCAGGTATGCACTCCCTATTTCATGTTAGCACTCCCTCTTCTGTGTATAGGTTCCGGAACCTAAGGCTAAGACACATGGATTTTTCTCCTCAATTGTTATGGGTGCTGAGTCCCTAAGCAGTTTTTGGTAGTCTTAGCTCCTATCCCCTAGAACATGCCTATCCAACTGACGGCCCGCTGGCCAAATCTGGCGATAAAGCATTGAGAGGACTTTCTAAAAGCCTGTATGCACCATGTACGGCACACCATTGGGTCCTGGGGCAGATTTGCCGCTAGCTCTTTTCACAACTTTACCGACCTCTGATCAAGAGGGAGGAATCGTTTTGAACGGTGCCTTTGTCAACTCAGGCTGCTTTAGGCCACTGTCAATCTATTGATCGTCACAGAGAGGTTTATCCTTGTCCGGTGAAGTATATCTTCAGGAGATGCGACTCCAGTTCCTCTTTACCGACAACCATAGTCCCAGACCTTGTTTGCTCCAACAGCCTTCTGGCAAACTGGAACGGGTCCCTAAAGAACATTTTCGTTTACTCTGAGTTCTTTAGTTATCCATCTGTTCTTACAGAAACTCTCGATGCGACAGAGGGCACGGTGTCTGGCCTGCAGATGCGACCAGACCTTGTACAGTGCATCCTGTTCGTTGCCTGTAGCAGCTTTGAACCGTTTTCTGAGTGCGTTTTTGTCTGCTCTGTTCTTCTCAACGTATCTCAGCCTTCTGCTTTTTTCGTGCTTGACACCCGGCTGCGTCTTCTCGACTATCCCGAACTCATGGGCACAGTGCGTGTAAATTATGTCACAAAATCCTATTAGCTTGTCACCTAGCGACTTTTTTTTAAGTTCACTATTATTTTCGCACAAAGCATACCCTGCAGTTTGCACCACAACACCCTATCGCTTGCGGGTGGAACGTTTTTTTTTTTTTTTTGGTCTGCACTTCGTTGGATATCAGCAAAAGTGCGCCTCCGCTATTTCTGTCTTGGGCCTCTCTGGGCGAGTGAGGTTCAACCTGCCCTCGTTCCCTGACGACTCATCAACTACAGGAGTAGCTTTGTGCCGGCGCTTACTACGTGGCGCACCCTCGCATTTCATCTTTCCGGAATGCGTTTCCAGACAATGCTTCCCCGTGAAGCTTCTCCCACATGTACATATCCAGCCCGGTCTTTGGGCAGAATTCTTGATACAGGGACCTGTGGTGTCATTATCGTTGGCATCAAAAGTATTCTTCCTCCCTTTCGGAGGACCCAGAAGGCATCTTTTATTGTTTGTTTTCGAAACCTTAGACTGTATATTGAATTAGAGTTGATTGACTGGGTCTTCAGTGCACCCTTTGTTGCCAGAGGGCCAGTTTACACGCGTTTCTGCCAGGCTGCCAGTATATCCTGATTGTCTGTGTACTATGCACCTACAATAAGAAGAACTCCACAGGGGAGTAAGCGCAACAGAGAGCCAGTGTACCCGATCATTGGTAGAAAGATCCCTCATCGACGATTGTTTCAGCCCACTATTTCCTATACAATCTCGGAGGGCAGGCCGACCTAGGTCATGACCCCAGGCAACGATCTTGCTCTTCTACACTTATAAATTGCAACACTGCCAACATCGCATAATACCAAATAGGGTGGCCTGTACGAAGTAACTTGGAAGAAAGGAAAGAGAATGATAATAGCTATGCATCAAACACCCAGAACTGTTGCCTTACATTTTGTTTGTTGATGAACTTTTGTAGCCGCAAAATCTATTTGTTGTAAATTCCTATTTATTAGCTATAACTTTTGTTTTGCTATGTCTAAATTATAAAATATTCACAGTTCGAGATGCTTGGAGACACATTATGCTGAAATTATATCGGCTGACGCTTATGGACCATCAGGCCTGCTCCAAATGGAAGCCAGGTTTTCAGCTGACAAGAAATATGATTTGTGCTACTAAACTTGATAGAGGCTCTTGGGATGGTTTTCTTGGAGGACCTGTTTTGTATAGATCTGGAGGTATGCAAGTCTTAAACTCATAAAAAATTACCATAGTAATTAATAGAAACTGTGATGCTGAGCTAACTACACCGGCCTTTAACTTCTCACGCTTTTTAAAAGGACCCTCTTCCAGGCCAACAGAGTACTTGGCGTATAAAGTTAGACATATATTTTTTTATTTAAACAAAGAAAACACAACCAATAGACTGCACAATTTATTGCCTGGCATATTTCGCTGTATCTCGTCAGGTGCATACTACAGTAAAAATTGATTAAAATGAAGCAAAAAGCTGAATCCTAGAAAATAAACACAAATTCGGCTACATTCTTGAACTGTCTGATTCACCAAGGTAACCGTAACGTAACAATCATTTCTTTCTGCCTGCAAAGTTCTGGTTTCAACCGGCTGATAGATGACGCTTCCGCATATCGGAGTAATCTACGGTTGGAAGAATTTTTAATAATTCGAAATGCATCATCCCTGTTAACTATGTGCCCGGAATTTAGAATATAGCACGCAATTGCTGATGATGGATTTGTCGACCAGTGACCTGATTCGTTGTTGTTGGGGTGTTAGTTTTCTTCATTAATTTTACCACCCATAATGAGATCCAAGGTATTTTTTTTTAAGTCCGGTTCCATCAGGAAACGAAACCATGACCTACCGATCCACAGGGCAGCGTCTAGTCGCTACACCACCGCGTCTCTCTCTTATGCTTCTGTTATTCTATTTCTTTCCTTTTTTTTTCTCTTTTTTTTATATATATATATATATATATATATATATATATATATTTTTTTTTTAAATTATCATGACTATTATTCTGCCTGCTACATTTAGAATTATATCACAGTATCTTAGTATCTCAGACAACCAGGTTCTCATAATGTATAGGTAGCCACTGCATTGTGTTCTAGATATTTAAGTCTATAGACAACTACTCCGACAGTGTCGTGGTTATTAGATTTTGTTGTTAGTCACTACATTGTGGCCTGGTTCTTAGAGTTTATGGTTAGCACACAATTATATCTTGTTTTTCAAAGTTTATAATTAGTCTTTCACTTGCCCATGGTTGCCAGAGCATGTAGTTAGTTACTATATGGCGTCCCGTTTTCTCAGAGTTTATGGGTAGTTACTCTACTTTCTCATGGTAGTCAGATATTTTAGTCTTCCACTATCCCAGTTCCTCGGTTCTCAGAGTTTATAGTTAGTAAATATATAGTGTTCTGATTTTCAGAGTTTAAAGGGAATCAATCCACTGTGGCTGTTTTTCATAGGACGTCAGGTAAAGATGTTTCAGATGAAACATTGTTGGACGTATAGAGCATTCGAAAATAGAGAGCCTAACAGAAATCAATAGTATCTGTGCATTTTTATTGAATTTCAGCATGTGTGCATGCATTATCATTTTAAATATCTGTTCCTCTGTCTCATTATTATTTCGATTGAGAGAGGTTAGATGTGCAGGGACAAAGCGCATGGCTGTTTAATTCAATGCTTCTCTCCGTGTGGGTCACAGGCCTAAATTCTGTTGGGTGGATAGGGTTAAGAGACCCACTACCCCATAACAAAATTGTCTTAAGCGGCAAATAATTAGGGGTATATCGTTTAAATTCGGAGTGCATCTGCTTGTGGGGAAAGGACTCAACAGTCTGTAAAATACAGTCTTATCTAAAATGCAGATGTCGACACAGAATTCATGTTCTGGATGAAGGTCACCTTTCAGAAATAGACAGACAGGGTTTAGCGCCTTATTCAGCATGTGATCATATATGCTGGTATGAAAGGCGATCAGAGAGCAGACGCCCTGGCTGACAGTGCGACTATCAGTAATAGGCCATTTATGGACAGGAGAGACATCACCAATGCCATACGAAAGACTGTACGCTGTGGAGCTTTCAGTTTCCTGGAAAATGATATTTCACTGAATAGACCAGATACCCTGGGTGTACCAGTTTGAGCAGTGAGACAGGAAAACCATAAGGGAGCCAGTCGATGTTTCATCAGCCAGAACAGAATGAGAGTTGTTAGCTTTAAAGCACCAATCTGGACGAGCTCTGTTTACTGATGGTGATGTCTGATCTGCGATAAAGATGATCTTAAAATGAGCAATGAACAATAAACAGCTGGTGAACGTTAAAGGCTAACCGAAGAGTTAACAAAGCTGGGTTCTCACCCTAAGACCTAGGTTCGAATCATTTGTAATCTTTTTCTCTTTTCTGTAGGTAGCAGAAAAAAATCCTTCTTTTTCTTTTTCTCTTTCCCCTTGCGCATCATCGAAGTGTCGGGGGGAGATGTCACGTTCTTTGATGAGCTCTGTTAAAAGCACATTCAAGACTGATGTTTGTTTATGTAAGGCTGTTCTTAAATGCCATCACTTCATATTTTCCGAGGTCTTCCACTCGCTCTATAAACAAAATCCTGAACCGCATAACCTATGACTACAGTATACCCAGATCTCAAGTGCATAGACCCCCGTGCCTGCTCCTTCAAAATGGTGAATACATGCAGTGTTTGGTAGAAAGTTAAAAGTTAAGGGGAAAATAATTCTTTGCTTTAACAAAAAATTATAATTGTCATAACTTTTCAGCTTATTTTAAATAGCAATCCAGAGACCTTTGAGGTATGACTTCTCTTGAAGTCACTTCAGCTAGAATATTCAATGACACCCACCAGCATTCCTTTATTACTGGTAAACGGTCAGGCCTGAATGTGTCCTCCCCTCTTGAAATAACAGTTAGCAAGCCTGGCTAGAAACAACACTGGTTGAGTTCGGGGGCTATTTAACAACAAATGTGGGAACTTGTATACACCACAGAGAAGCCAGAACCTGAGCGCTCAGGTCTCTCTAGCCACCCCCTCCCCACCTCCTTTATCCCTACCCCTTTTTGTAAAAATAACTTCTAGTAGTAAAATAAAATGTACAGATACTTAAGGAGATAATTTATGTAAAGTGCAAATCTTTCCTGTGTAGATTCCTTGGGTTTAATGTGTGGGAGGGGGATGGGGGGGGGGGGGGGGGGCTAAGAATCAACCCACTACCTTTGTCAGATACTTTAAGACATAATATATATAAAGTGCATATCTTTCACGTGTGGATTACTTGGCTTTAGTGTGATGGAGGGAGGGGGTGAAGAGGGGGTTAGGGGACCTAGAATCAACCCACTACCTTTGTTGTAAGAGGCGATTAATTGCGGTATTCCTTCAAATTCAGTGGAAATCGGCCTGAGAGGCAAGGAACCAACTGTCTGTATACAAATAAGCGAGATATGTAAAACGGGGTGCGCGTAAAAGGCAATTTCTGGAACAAGACTAGAATCCAGATGTGGACGACAACCAGAATTTTCCGCAGGAGTTTACAGCCGCTGGACGCGATGACAGAGAAGAAATACATGCCTAAAAGGGCATCTCGGCCCCCTTACAAAATTATTCGGTGTGGGTTTTTGCCCATGCCCCCCCCCCTCTCTCTCTCTCTCTCTCTCTCTCTCTCTCTCTCTCTCTCTCTCTCTCTCTCTCTCTCTCTCTCTCTCTCTCTCTCTCTCTCTCTTCCAAATTTTCATTAGGTGAGGGCACTCAAAGACCGGAGACCCCTAGCACCACCCAATAAATTGCCTAGGAAATATATTGGGTGGTAAAAGGGAGCGGGGTGGAGGTGGTTGCAGGTTTCTCAATGATTACTTTTTGTGTGTGGGGGGAAAAGGATTGAGAGCTGATAGGAGACTGAATCCCCAACCAATTGTTTCCTATGTGGTGAGGAAGATGTGACTCGATGGGGTTGGGGCACCTGACTAAAAACTGACCTAACCGGGCGGTGCGGGGTTTCCCTCCTCACCCTTTTCCCCTTTCTTTCCGAAGCCACCTAAGTGTACTTATTAAATAATTTATTAATGTATGTATCTACGTATTTGCAGATCAATATATGATAGCAGGAGTAGTATCATCCTGTCATAGAGGTGACCTTGTCATCATAACAAATATTCAGCTTCTAGGATGCAGCAATAATAATCCTGCTTAAGACAGCAAACAACAGGTCAAGGTGACCATTACCGAAGCGAGGAAGCAATCTATATTCCATTACAGAAGCCTTCTACATAGTATTACGTGTAGTAATTGATGGCTTCAGTAGAGTTTGCTGGAATTTTAATTATTATGTATTTATTTTTCTGCTCATACTGCAAATTTAATGTCTCATTAAAGTAATTATTTCAATTATTTGTTTAAATTTTGAGTTTGATTGAAGTTCTTTGTTTTGTACTTCCGCCTTACCGTTTGATTGCAGTAGTTGGACTAAATAGTACTTCATCATTAGTGTTTGATGGAAGTTTTTGTGTCAGGTAATAAAACTAAGGTATTTTTTTTTTTTTTAGTACTTTCTTCTTCTTCTTTCGTTCGCCTGAAATAAGTTATCTATATCAGCAGTTTTGTCTCTTGTATAAATTTCACTGTCGTTGTTAGTTCATTCAGTGGTCCATAGAGTTTACGTTCCACTGTTGTTCTTTCTGGCCAAAAGGTTTGCCTTATTGTGTCAAAATCGGTGCAGTCCTGGAGTACATGCTCTGCGGTCTGGGGCACATTTCCACAGGTGCACATGGCTGATACACCTATCTTGAATTTTGTGTACATGTGGTTACGTAATCGGTTGTGCCCTGTTCTGAGGCGGAAGATAATGACTTGTTCTGGTCTGTCCATAATAAAATAGTCGTCTTGTGCTGGGGCTGGTGGTTTCCTGATCGATTTAATGATTCTTTTCTTTTGGTGGTATGTGACTGGTACATCTGGCTGCTCTCTTTATCGCACCTTCCCCTGCCAGTTGATCAGCTTTCTCATTTCCAGGCACTCCACAATGAGACGGTATCCACTGCATTACGACTCTTCGCTGAACGCTGAGTTGTGTCAGCAGTGTTTGCAATTCTGGTAGTTTCCTAGACTCGAGTGCTTCAAGTACTGATTTAGCATCTGTAAGCATTACCACATACTGTGAGCCAAGGTTGGTATTTAGCAGTTTCTCTGTAGCTATCTTAATAGCCTGGGTTTCTGCATCGTAGTTATGGCAGTACTTCCCGGTTGGTACGCTGGACTTATCCCTAGTACCATCTGGGAATTCGATGTACACTCCAGCACCACCATTTCTAACTGCACTTTCTGCGGACCCATCTGTACAGACTCTGACCCATTGTTCTTGTGGGTATTCTTCATCAATATAACTGAGGGTGGCCATTTTGCGTTGTACACTATCTTGCTCTTTCTGGTCAAATATCCCTTTCACATTTGTCTGGATTTGTACCGTTAGTTTACATTTTTCTCTCCATGGGGTTTGTTCCGGAATACTTTTAAGTAGGCAGCCAATTTCTGGTAAGGTCAGGAGTTTGTCTACATATTCTTTTTGCTTGGTGTATAAAGCTGATTCTTTTTAACCGTCCCAAGGCTAGGTTCTTAAATCTATTTTCCATCGGGTGATCTGGCATACTGAGGAACTTTTCAGCTTGTATTTGCAACTTTGTATCTCTGCGTTCTCTCAGTGCCTGTGTTTTCCTAGCTTTCTCCATTTCTAATATGGGGGTTGATTTCATCCCTCCTGTGATGACTCTGAGCGCTTGATTTTGCACTTTGTCTAACTCCTTTAATGTGGTACTAGATGCTGAACAGCATGCAGTTGACCCATATTCCAAGTGTGGAGGTATGCTCTGCTTGTATACTTTATTGAGTATTTTCCCATCTGCTCCCCATGTGGTTCCACTTAGTTTTCTTAGTATTGCTGTCTTCCTCCTGGCTTTGGTTGCTGCCTTGTTGATATGTTTTCTCCATGTCAACCTGTCATCAAATGTGACTCCTAGGTATGTGGGCTCTTTATCATCTCTCAGATGTATTTCGTTTATTTTGATGGTGCCGGCTTTTTGCTTTGGGGAGAGGGTAAATAGTGTGGTGCTACATTTGTCTGTGTTGATGCTGACACACCATCTATTGGCCCATGCCTCAAGTGCGTTTGTAGCCCGCTCTAGCGTTTTTGTGGCTATCGTTGCATGTTCATTGGTGCACCACAGTACCAGGTCGTCGGCATACATTGCCATTTTGATTCCATTTGGTATCTCAGCAACCAGATCGTTGATAAAAAAAAAAAAAAAGTGTGGGCGACAGGACAGCACCTTGAGGGGCGCCTTGTCGCAGTAGAACTTTTTTACTTTTAAAACCATCTACCTGTACCCGGGCTCTTCTGTTATGTAGATATGCTTTAATCCAATTGTACATTTTTCCATTTATTTTATAGTTTCTCAATCTCTTCAAATGCCCCTCCTTCCAAACCTTATCAAAAGCTTTCCTTAAATCTATCCATGCCGCGAGTACAAGTTTCTTATCTTGAAAAGCATCCTTTATTTCTTGGGAGAGGTATGTTGTCTGGTCTTCCGTAGAATAGAACTTTCTAAAGCCCGCCTGCTGTGGTGTAATGATGTTTTCACTTTCAATGTACCACTGTAGTCTGAGGTTGGTGATGCGCTCCATTGTTTTACAGAGACAACTTGTGAGGCTGATTGGTCTGTAGTACTTTACTTTTAGTAGTTAAAAACCACAAATACTGTAAATTATAAGGCAGACGTTACTGCTTGGTGGAACACATTCTGTAAATTACTATTATTTCGTCTTTAGACGTCATTTTTTTAAACAGTTTATTATTTAATAACATGTCTGGGTACAATAAACTGGGAGCGTTGTTACAATCACATGTGCTACTGAATTAAACAGCAGAAAAATTAAACGAACTAATGCGTTGGCATTTGTTTATTGTCTTATGTAATGAATTCCTAAGAAATTTTGAAATACCTTTTTGTTAGAAAAAAAATATTTACTTATCCATTTTGTTGTGATTGTTTTGGGTCTGATCATTGTAAGACTGGTGACTCGCAGACCGAATGTATCAGCTTCAAATCCCAAATGGCTGGGTTTGGGAAAAACATTGACCTTAGCTGAAAGGTCGTTGGCTGGCACCATTCCGTCTTTCCAAACGATGGTGTTATCTTGTGCTAGGATGACGTATATAAATCACTGGCTATAGCGATGGCGAGTGTGACTGTCACATACCGCTCGTGTCGCGTGCCTGATTTAAGGATTGCTCCTTAACAACCAACAGCACTCTGAAATAATAATGTTGAGTCGCTGGCTCGTATCGGTCTAAGAAATAACATGTGGCCAAAATAGGCTAAACACATTTCAGGAGTAGGGCAACTCAAGTTCTGGCACTACAGAATAATATAATAATATTCCTAGGCACACTTGGCTGGACACCCCCACTAATATTTAAAAAAAAAATAGCTCCCAGGTTATGATAGTAAACTATCATGAAAATTTCTGAAAATGCATGTAATATTTTAAACATATATATATATATATATATATATATATATATATATATATATATATATATATATATATATATATATATATATATATATATATATAAAGACAATCAAGATGGTTTCCAGTGAATGGAGTTCAGGACTTAACGTCACAGCAAGGATATTGAAACAGTCTGACCCAGTTCCTTGAGTTTATGATTCATCACTGTGAATTATAGGGAGCCATGTAAAGAGAGCATGTATGTCATCTCAGATGTTACTTATCCAATCTGGTAGGTCACTGCTCCCCTCAGTCCATAGAGATTTGAATCGGCTGCCTCAATAGATCGCTTTTCCTCTGGTTGATCTGGTATACACTGATCGTCTCACATATGAGGACAAAAGAACTGCACTGGAGCCCAACAAAGCTCCTGATGAAGGATTCCTTGTATTGATGACACAGGTGGTCTGCAATACTGTCTCTCAGCCACTGGAACTCACACACAAGCTCCTGCCATGTTGAAGTTGTGGCAACAATAGGTAGGATTTTGGCTAGGTTTGGTGACAGGGATGGTATGGGTTGGTAATTGTTGGCTGGACTGTGATTCGTCTGCCTGACTTCTAAGGAGGTATCATCCTGTCAGGAAAGAACTCAGAATTAGTAATCAACTTAAGATTCACACACCATCTCAACTTATCTCCCGCTACCCTTCTCAGTCACTCAGAGTATACTCTCAAGAACAGGAGACAATGTCCCTTTCATTTATATGTCTGTAAGTCAGTAACCAGATAGAAGACAAGGTACATAGTAGAAAAAGATAGACACTACTACACATAGATCATCATCTTTTCACCTTCCCATCTGCCCCGCAGACATACATTCTATCCCGTTAGTACATGTATATATATTATATCTCCACAATCTGCCTACTACACACCCAATGTTGTCGTGCCAAAATTAACCTTTGACTCAGAGCGCCTAGCTTGGTTACGTCACAGCATCTAGCTGGTTGAAGGCTGACCCAGTTTACATATGTCTGCTAGTCGACACAACTCCGTTGTCTGGTAAGAGAATAATAACCTTGTTGGTTTAATATATTTTTACAATGGTTTTTGTCATGTAGAGCACAAACTATTTAGCCTGCGAAGGGAAAGGTTAGGTTGTTGGGCCTGGCGTGTCTGGATATCAAGAACAGCCTAGTTCTGTGCCATCACACAGCCGAATCTTCCCTCCCTGTAGAAGTGGCCAACTTTAAAGAGATATACATCAACGTACTCGTAAACTATAATCAACTTACCCAAGCTTCGGAATCCTTCAAATTTTAAACTGGTATTTTGAATGCGTCCAAGTTTAATAAGAGAATTTAAAAAGTCTCCCCACACCTCAGTGGTCTGGCAAAAGAATGCCCGCCCCAGATTCCGCTTGGCGTCTCTAGAAAAGTAGTCCTGTATTCGTGCCTAAGGAGTAAAAAGGCTTACAGGAATTTCTAAACAATATTCAAGAAATATTTATCCCACAATTGCAAGTTTGAAAATGTAGACTTCTGAAAACAACTAGAGGGTCTAGAAATGTTTAATTCACCAGATAGACGTATATATTAATATGAGGGACTATATACCCCCTCCCCCTGACTGGTTTAAATTTTAAATGTGACGTGCCCGCTAGGGACGTCAGCGTCACGACTAGTCCACAGTGTAGGGTTGGCTGTTCACTCCACGACAGTGACTAGCAATATCCGCCTGAGCTAGGAAACGTATTCCACAATTAGTGCATGGGATTTCAGGATCTCGTTGGGATCACTTCTATTTAACGTGTGTTTTTTTTTTTTTTTTTAAACATTCAGCTCTCATCTTTATGTAATCACTGTTTCCTGTATTGCCATTCCCTTCATAATCCCCGCACCCCTTTCCCATCCTCTTAAACGCAACACGGCACTTGATTTTTGTTCATAATAATCTACCTTACTACTTTTATCACTCAAGTTGGCTTACACATCTGTATTTCTTAGTTGTTGACCTTGACATTGTCAACAATGCATTCAATAAGTGCCAGCAACTGACTTGCAATGTAAACGTGGTTAGTATGATTTTGAATGCGACAATCATCCAGAGAAATGCGTATGGTCTGTACAAAATATGGGTCTAACAAAATACGATCAATACGATACTGACGCAAACATGTTCCTTGACCTGTTGTTTCTACACTATGCTATGTTATGTTATCACATTCGACGTCACTGCACACTGGGTATCCACATGCAAGCTCAGTACTCCGATGCAGCAGCCACTCCAAGGTACTTCTACTGATTGTTCCTATGAGGAGTTGGTTATAGTATCTACTGTCTTTACCTCGAAAATGGCTTAGACGTGCTTCATCAAAGTCAACTCATTGGCAACGCAATCCTATTAGCGTCAGAGATTCGCCATTATCCCCCAATCTAGTCTGTACAGTTCTCAGAGTGTTTAGTTAATCACTCCATTGACCTCCAGTTCTCAATGTTTATAGGTAACTAGCTGTACACGGCCACGTGTTGCTGTGGCCCATTAGGGTGAAATGGAAAAGAAAGAAAATAGCTCTCAGCTAACAGTGTCTGTCATATCCCTCCCCCTCCTCTCCCATCGACCCAATCATGTCTCCTTCCTTGAAGGATTGAAAAATCTTCCCCATTGAAATTATTTTTTAAAAATATAGTTAAAAATTGAGAATTTTAAAATAATGTTTTAAGCTCTCTCAGTTAATAGTGTCTGGCATCAACTCCACCCCCTAACCCCCCCCCCCCTCCTCCCCACTCCCACCACTAATCATATCCTACTCTCCGAAGGATGGGAATGTCATCATCTGTAAAAATATTGTAACTAAATTGAGCTTGGCATCTGTGTCCTCCAGACTAAAATGGGTAGCATTAATTTGTACTGAGAAGTACATGTGGCCAGCTTAACAGCTACCACATCACCCATGCAGTGCCAAACTACTGCTACAACTACCACCACCACCATCACAACATCAATAACAAAAACAAAAACTGTCACTAAAGTATGTGTAGGTCGGTGTAGCCAGAGGGGTTAGAGCCGCATGCTGTCGCCACGGACTTTTTAGTTTAATTTTGCCCCCGACAAAGAAAAAACTTCATTACCTAACCAGTGATGTAGCCCACAATAAAAAGTACACTATACTAACAAATAGCGAAGGAAAATACCCCGCACACGTCATCTCTCCCTCTCCGAAGGGAGATTTTTAACTGACCTTGGCATCCGTGTATACCCAAACTAAACTGGACTATAAGCCGTCATAGTAAACAGTTTCTGTCATCGCCGAATAGTTTTTGACCGAGAAGCGACTTAACTGAAATTGGATGTCTTTGGGCGAAAGGTGTAGATATCGCAGTCTAGCTGTAAACCACAACACAACATGGCAACCACCTTTTAAGGGAAAAAGAACAATTATCACTCAGCGGGGAATCGAACACCGGTCATCCGCATAAAAAGAGGAATACTTACAACTATACTACCGAATACTGAAGAGTTTACGTCAGATATCGCTGCCTAGCTGTAAACCATGACACACTGTGGCAACCACCCTTTTAAGAAAAAAAAAGAACAAATATCATTCAGCGGGGAATCGAACACTGGTCATCCATGTGAAGGGTTGAATACTTACAACTATACTAAATAGTAATGCAAAGTTCAATAAGAGCTCAGCAGTCAAAAATTGCCAATCAACTGAAAGCAAATCTGGACCGGCAACGAAACAAATAATGATCTGACCACTGCTGGAGCTATGTCGTTTGTGGTTTGTGCGATTTTCTGACAAAAAAATCACGCTTTGAGTCAAAGGTAACGTTGCGTGCAAATCGGTTCAGTCGTTTCCGAGTTTTTATCTAACAACATCGGAAAATTCACATTTTTATTATTATAGACTAGCTATAGCCGGCCACGCGTTGCTGTGGCCCAGAATGGTGAAATGGAGAGGAAAGAAAATACCTCTCAGCTAACAGTGTCTGTCATACACCCCCACCCCCTCCTCCGCTCGACGCAGTTATATCTCCCTCTCCGAAGGATTGAAAAATCACCCATGGCGAAATTATTAAAATAGACATAGTTAAAACAAGAGAACTTAAAAATAATATTTTAAGTTCTTTCAGCTAACTGTGTCTGACATAACTCTCATATCCATCCCCCCCCCCCCCCCCCCCCCCCCCAATCATATCTCCCTCTCCAAAAGATTGAAAAATCATCACCTTCCAGAGTCATATCGCCTTTTCCTAACGACTGAAAAATCATCCATGGCGAAATTATTAATTTAGAAATAGTTAAGACATGAGAAATTAAAAATAATACATTAAGCTCTCCCAGCTATATGTGTCTGGCATAACCCCCCCCCCCCCCCCACCCTTTTTTCCACCAATCATATTTCCCTCTCCGTAGGATTGAAAAATCAACACCTGGCAATATTATAAAAATAAAAATAGTTAAGAAAAAAGAACATTAAAATACTATTTTAAGCTCTCTCAGCTAATTGTGTCTGACATAACCCCCCTCCCCCCAATCATATGTCCCTCTCCGAAAGATTGAAAAATCATCACCTTGAGAAGTCATATCTCTGTCTCCGAAAGACTGAAAAATCATCCATGGCGAAATTATGAAAATATAAATAATTAGGAAATGAGAACTATACAAAAATATTTTAAGCTCTCTCACTAACTGTGTGTGGCATAAGCCTGCGCCCCCCCCCCCTCCCCCCCCCCCCCCATCATATTTCACTCTCCGAAGGATTTAAAAATTATCACCTGGCGAAATTATTGAAATAGAAATAGCTACGAAATAAGAACGTTTAAATAAAATTTTAAGCTCTCTCAGCTAACTGTGTCTGACATAAGCCCCCCCCCCCTTTTTTTTTTCCCTCCCACCCCCTCCCCCAATCATATCATCCTCTCCGAAGGACGGGAAAGTAACCGTGTGATGAAATATTGTAACTAAATTGAGCTTGATTTTCTGATAAAAAATCACGCTTGGAATCAAAGGCAACGTTGTGTGCAAATTTGAAAGCAATCGGTTCAGTAGTTTCCGAGTTTAGGAAAAACAACATCGGAAAATTAAGATTTTTATTAATATAGAATACCTGGTTCACTGAGTTTATAGCCACTCCATTGGAGGTTTATAGTAACGCACTCCCATTTTCACACATCGATGGCTTTTAGAGTTTAAATTAGTATCTCTATTGTGCCCTGTATATCAGACACCCCCTTGCCCTTTTTTCCCCCATACACCCACATACACACACACACAAAATACATATTTGCGTGTGCACGCGCATGCGCGCCTGTGTTTTTTTTTTATAATTATTATTGTAATATTTTTTTTATTAATGATCTATACATGTACAGATTTCGTCATGTTGGCCGGGATTGTGTCTTCCTGCCATGACAATAACATTGTTGTCTCAACAAACGCTATGCTTGTCAACTGCGGCGCTTAAGGTTATCAGTAAGAATGAAGCTAAGATGAAACGGAGATGGCCACATGGCCAGAACTGATGCAGGTCTTCCCATTATCATTTGCAATATTTGGTAGAAGTCCTACCATTTATTTTAAATTATTTTTTTCAGTTAGTACTTTTTTTTTTTCCTACATCTGTTAAAATCACAGGCTCTGTCTGGCAACACCAAGATTACAAAAGATACAACGCGACCAAGATCAGCTGACTAAATAATGCTCCTAGAATTAAGAACAACTAAACGAGAAAAAGCATTGTTTCAATTTTTACTTATTGTCTTGCGACTTATTGTTGAACGTATCATAGAAATAACGATATACAATTTCACTTCCAGTCTACTACAATAGTCTATTATTGAATAATATGTTTGGGCATAACAACGTGACATATTGTCATTATAATCACATATTCTACTGAAATAAATGCAATCAAACAAAGCTGAATAATAACTGAATTTATATTTCGTGTAACAGCCAGCAGATTTGGATATAATGAAGGTGGTGGTCGTTGTAGTTGCTCTTTCAGTTATTGTTGCTGCTAATGATGTCGTTGCAGTTGCTGTTGTTGTTGTTGTTGCAGTGGCTGTTGTTGCAGCTATTGCTGCTTTGTTTCGGTTGTTGTTGTTCATTATGATTTTGTAGTTGCTGTTGTAGTTGTTGTGTAGTTGCAGTTGCAACTGTTGTTGTTGAGGATGATAAGTATTTTATGATCACTTTTGTTATTTTTATTGTTGTTTTTGTTCATGTTGTCGTTGCAGTTGTTGTTGATGATGATAATTAGTAACATACACAGCTGGGTTTGTTTCGAGTCTGAATATTTGTTTTGCTCGATATAAAGATATATAATGAAACCTCCCTAAGTTATTTAGTCAATTTCAGTTAATCAGGATAGCCGAGATAAATCAGTTAATATAGCGGTAACTCTAAGTACCTGAAAGCTCAGATTAAATTCTTCAACGTGTATATACATAATCTCAAGCAAGCAATTTATTGAAACAAGAATTTTAGGAATATAAAGAGAACGGTGATGTGTGATAAGACAGCTGATTTAAGGGTCATTTGTGCAGAGACATTAATCTATCATTACGGTCTGCGGAGAACGGTACTGCGAGGAGCGACCAGAGAATCTGGCAGACACTCAAAACTCATGGCAAAAGCGAGACGAATATACAATCAGACTGGTACCGTCACAGTTGGAATTCTTCGCTTGTGATGAAGTATGGGAGCGGAGCGCTTATGTTAGTGTCACGAGTGCTGTGATACCGATCCTTGATCCTGTAATGTTGGCCTGCCGATTCTTGGTATCATCTCAGGTCAGGTTTGTCTATTCTAAAAATGTTGTTAGTACAGACTAAAAATCAGACATTATTATTCTTCGTCTGCAAATAAATATCCATGGTGGGGTTTGAATGTGCCGTGGTCAGCTCCGGCTATCAGCTGATGTTGTGTATGAACAAACTGCATCTTCTTCGGCTTCGCCATTTCTCCCACAGCAAGGCATTGACCCTCAACCAGCTTACGCCAGATCGTCATATCCATAACTATCGAACCAGTTTACGCGTCCTATTATATTTTAAACCTAACTATCTACTGCCTTTCTGAGATCCCTTTTCCCACCTTAAGCGTATCAGGCATAAGAGAAGAGCTCCCATATTTTTACAGACTATCAGCACGCGGTGGGTAATGTGGTCAGCATTACACCGGCTGTCTTTACTTCCCCAGGACAGCCCATCCTGGTACCCATTTTAGGCTGGGTTGACCTGCGACGCCCCATACCATGATAAAAATCCACACAGCCAGCAGTGGGTTTCAACCACGGTACGATGGTATTACGAGTCAGACTCGCAACGCCTAAGTCACGGACGCCGCACTGCTTTTCTAAGTGTGTTGTTATTCTGCTTTTATGTCTATGGTTCTATTGTGCCTAGTGCAATTGTTCTCGGGTTTTCTCAACGTGGGTCCTATTCATTGTTAGCTTAAATGACAACGTGAATCATTAACTGACAGGGTGCATTTTTCAGCCCATAACACTTCCATAATGAGAATGTCTTCAATACCAAGCCAGTAACAGAAGGTCCTCTGTCAAGTGAAACTGCTAACATAAATCACTGCCTGTAAACTAAGAAACACGTCCTATTTAGTTCAAATACTAGACAGGAGAATATCACGATGTAGCCAACAGCTCAGACAAACACAGACTGACTGATCCAGCCAAAACCTGTTTCCTTGCCAGTTCTTAGATGACCAGTGTTCAAGGTTATCACCTATGCCAGGTTGTCGTACTAGTGAACTATTGTCGTTACCTATACTCCCAGCTTTCCTCCAGTGTGTTACATCAAAGTTCATGCCTAGTGGTTGGTGTATTAGCTGGAGTGAGGTGTTTTTTTTTTTTTTTTTGGCATCGAATTACTACATGAATTGTGAGTTTAAATCAAGGAACTTATTTAAGACACTGGTTATTTTCAGCCCGGGAGTTGACGTGGTGTAGCGGCTAGACAATCGCCTCGGGATCAGAAGGTTGTGGGTTCGGGTTCTGACGATACCGGACATTTATCCAAAACTGGCTCTGGCTCTCAGGTCGACCCAAAAGGTAGCAGATGGAGTCTGTGAAGCACAGGTGGCCCGCGTATTGCTGACCATATTACACACCGATTGCAGATTGGTCTATAAAATCTAAGACTAGCCCAGTATACCCAGTACGCATAAAGTCGTGGAAAAGGCTCCTTTTACTCTTTTTCGTGTAATCAACGTCGAATGCATGAAGAGGTCAACATCACACCAACTCTCTCTCTCTCTCTCTCTCTCTCTCTCTCTCTCTCTCTCTCTCTCTCTCTCTCTCTCTCTCTCTCTCTCTCTCTTTTAGTAACCTTCTGTATTGTCTTAAAATGTGATGTTAATGGTTAGCTGCTTATCCTTCACAAGAAATTGCAGAACCAACCCCACTATTTTATCGGTTTGTTTTACAAGGCAATTTTACGTTCAGTAGTTTGCCATTGTTACTAAACGGTGGGTTTTAGATATCATCGTCACAGTCAACAAAAACAGTCTGCTGTCTAATTTCTTGCACCTGAAATCGAAACAGGTATCTTGCATTTACGAAGTGTTTTCGCAATGCCTCAGCCACAAACTCGATGACTTGTGATGGTCACTTTATATATAATACATTTGGTTTTATATTGAACATTCCACAAAGAATCAACTAAATAATCTGCAGACAATAACCACAACCAGAACAACAGAAACATGTCTAGACAAGGTAATTTCCAGAAATAAGACGCCGTCAAACTTGTTGACATCCATCTGTTCGCGTACAAGGTGAATACAAAAGGATAAGACCGGATGGCTTGCAGCGTGGTTAGCGCAAGGACTTTCCACATGAGAACTATTTAGTGGCGACTGAGTAGAGTTGTACGGTACATTAAAAAAAATGTCTAGAGTACTGTGATGTCCCATCATTCATTGATTTATGCAGTCATTCACCTATTTATGCCCATTTATTAAGGCATCAGTTCATTCAATCATTCATCCATTTATGTCCATATGGCAATACATCAGTTCATTCATTCATTCGTTCCTTCGTTCGTTCGTTCAGTCTTTCTTTCTTTCGTTTAATTACAAGTTCTTTATTGTTAAGATGTAGAAAGAACTCAGCGTCATAAATAAAGAACTATAATTGATAGGATTTAACAAAAGCGGTACTGAAAATGGTTTGTGACAAAAAGACTTCAGTGCGGAGAAAAAGGATATCCATGGTGATCACTTTAATTGAGATAAAGGTTAGTCAGGTGACAATGGTGATGACAAAATTGTTGTTGTCGTTGTAGTTGCTGCAGATGTTGTTGTTGTTACCAGGACGATAATCATGAGGATGATGACGATCATCATCATGAAGATAACGAAGATGTCGCTAATGATGGTGACCTGGAGATTTTCAGTAGTTACTAGACAATTGTCGCTGGTATGTGTTAGCGGGATCAACATGTGCGGCAACGAATCGTAACATTCTGGACCTTTAAACCGTTACAGAAAATTAGGGAGGGGTAGGAAACTGGTATGTGTGTACTAGTACGACTCAGAAGGAGACTTGCGCGAGATTTGGAAGACAGCGCGAAAACCCAAACACAACAAACAAGGCAGACGAGAACTCCGCCAGTTCTCAAAAATAAAATTCTACGCAGGCAGCATCCTCAACTTATGGACGTTAGTCTTGTCCTATTGATTGTGTTTATAAAAGATAATCTGTCATTATTGCCAACTTTTATCTGCAAAGTTTCATGATGCCGACTAGTCCGGTTGTAAAGACTGTCGTTTACTCTGTAATTTTATCAGATTTCTGACTTGTCCAAAATGGAATATAAACTTCTCCCACTGGTCCTTTCTCATTTGCAGATCCATAGGTGTAGATATTCAGGCTATCAGTTTCAATATTTCTAGTGTTTTCCTCTGCTATAGTCCTTACTTGTAATGGATCAGTGAGTAAAAGTAAAAAAGTAAAGGACCCTTTTCCACGCCTTTAGACGTATAGGGCATATAGGGCTAGACCTATATTTTTTTAGACCAATCGGCACAAGATGGGTGATGTGCTCAGCATCACGCCGGCCGCCTGTACTTCCCGGGACTGCACCCGTTACCCACTCAAGGCTGGGTCGACCTGGGAGCCAAGGTCATTTTTAAGAACTAGTCCGGCTCCGCCAGGGAACGAACCCACGACCTTTCGATCCGCGGCGAGTGTCTAGCCATTCGTCCACGGCGACTCCCTAATGGATGAGTGTTTTGTTAAATGTGTTTGGATAGGCTCATGTCTCTGCGGGGCGTTTTCGATTCCCACGCTCGTTTATGCGGTTTATATCTCTTACTCAGTTCGTGACCGTGATAGTTTCATTACTTTTCATTGCTACTGCTGCCTTTCATTCTACTGGGCTAAGAATGTTTCTTACTGGCACCTCATTGAACTTGTTTGTATTGATATTTAAAGTGCCAGAAGCCGGATAATTATAGTTGTGTGCGGTCTGAAGCCAGTAGTTCTATTTTAATTACTTCCTCTTCAGATTAAACAGTGCTGTACTTAGTGCTGCTTCCAATGATTCTTTTGGTGTGCGTTTACCTGCACCCATAATGGTGGCTAGTACTTGGCACTGTATATTATCTACTTTTTGTGCAATCAGTTGCCGAGTCATAGACAGTGCTTCTATATTCTAGTTTCCCTCTCAGGAAAGCTTTACAGAAATGTAAGAGAGTGGGTTGATGAGTCACCCATTCATTGTCTTAACTGTCTTTTAAAAAACTGCTAATTTTTTACATGTGTCTACTGTTGTATCAATATGTTTTTCCCCAGTTCAGCTGTTCGCCCAGAATCATTCCTAGAATCATTCCTTACTCTTTTAATTGGTCTTTCATAGATTCTAACTGTAACAGTATCACTGTCGTACTAGCGTAGTATTTTATGGTTGAATACCGTGCTTGCTGTTTTGCTGGTATTTATTTAAAAATCTAATTTAATCACCCAGTTGGTAGATTTATTGACTTCCTTTTGTAATCTGTTTCTTTCCATGCCCACTGATTTATCACTTGTAAATATAAAACAATCATCAGCAAACTATGTCAGGTTTACACTTGAAACTTTAATTACCTCGTGAAAATCATTAACCAGGATTAACAAGATTGCTAGCGATAACACCGCACCTCAGGGGAATTCGTTTTCATTTATATAAGCATTTAATCTTTCATTGTTAACAATGACTGAGAATGTCCTGTCTTCTGAAAAGCTCTGAATTCACCTGTATCCTAATCCTTTAAAAAAGCAACTAATGAAACTATCATAATCTGGTCCATAATTGTCAATTTCCTGAATTTCATGGACAAATCTTGTTGAACAAAAAGAGTATTTGCTTTTGTAAAACTCTGGAATGCTTATAGCTGCAGATTGTCCTTTGCCTTTTGCAAACGAATCGGTCGTTTTGTTGCGACCGTAAACTAATCCTGCTCTGGTAGACAACACGCCATTTAGGACAAACTCTTCAAACAAGCTCAAACTGACTGGTGTCTCCTTTAAATACAAACATGTTTATGTCTGAAGATGCAGGAGAAGGTAAAATAATCTGTAGAAACGATGGCTTTGTATCTGGCATACATTGGCTAGCACAAGAAATAGTGAATGTTTTTTCTGATGCAACTGTCAATTAGGAACACCTTAGGTTAAGTTGGCTGGTAACCTAGGCAACGACCCCAGCTGAGAGGCCTACGTTCAGCTTCATCATCAATTACCACGTCGAACACCATCATGGTTCGCCACCTTACACTATTTCCACAATCGTAGAGCAAGGATAAAGTCCAATATTTCAGATATGTTTATTCGTCTTAAAGTTTGCCGGCTGTAAATTCCAGCGGAAAGCTCTAGTCCCCACCCCCTCCCCCTTCCCCCCACTTGTGGACTATATTGTTTTTCCAGTACTTGTGTTTTGCGTGCACATCTGTTTTATAGATCTGGCTTTTTTATGCAAGCTGATGGGTGTGTTTTTTGTTTTTTGATTTTTTTAAATCTTAGGCCCATTCAATCCGACTTGAAAGAAAACATCCGTAATTAGTCGACGTTTACGACATGCTTTACGAAGGCAGTGGGTCTGTTCTTGTTTTCCCATAAAGTGGGACCCCGGAACACATACGAAGATTCCAACAGGTATCTCATCATCTTCGTATTACCCTATTCCCATTGATTTAACTGTTCATTTATTCTGATATATATTCGGTGTTCAGCTCTTCTACGCTTGTATTTAAATCATTTCTTCTTCCGTTTCCGTGGTCCTTGACCTTGGGTGTATTTTGTGGGACTTCTGTTGTGGATACGGCTGGCTTGAGTCGCTCGCTGAGACGTAAGATCCGAGTGCCTGTCGTTGTGTGCTCGCTGTAGTGGTTGTTGTGGGACCGATCCATCCGTCGGTCTCTGAGACCTTGTGGGGTTCCGTGGCACTGTGGACATCAAGATGAGATATTTTAGCAACATATAGGTCACAAAGTCAATAATGTTGCACAAAGGTAAATTATTCAGTTCTAGATTTTAGTCTCTCTCTCTCTCTCTCTCTCTCTCTCTCTCTCTCTCTCTCTCTCTCTCTCTCTCTCTCTCTCACTCTTTGTCTA
>CAJHNH020001438.1:0-67500 GCA_905116865.2 Candidula unifasciata | reverse complement strand
ATTACTGCCGCCACTACAATCGCCAGCACAAACATCGTCATTCTCACATTAACTGCTATTGTAACAACACAATGTCTGTTTCAATAGTTAATTATCCTTCTACTACTACCACTAGTACTACTACTACTACTACTACTACTACTACTACTACTACTACTACTACTACTACTACTACTACTACTACTACTACTACTACTACTACTACTACTACTACTACTACTACTACTACTACTACACTGTACTGCTGCTTCTGCTGCCATTGCCAACACTGCTACCAGTACTACTAAAACTACTGCTAAGACAGACAGACAGACAGACAGACAGACAGACAGACAGACAGACAGACAGGCAGACAGACAGACAGGAGAATTACTGAGAGTACGAGATGGAAGCACTGTCCACTCCTTTTACCTTTGATGTGCCATAGGTTTAACCCTATAAATTCCTTGCCAACGTCGTCATCAATTTTCGAATTAAAAGGTAAACTACAAGATCTCTGAAACCGCCCAAGCGGAACTAAAGGCTGGGAGGCATGTGGATATTTTGTTTAGAGTTGTCCTGCCACGTATTACCGAGCCCATCAAGTAATGGCGAGTGAAGTTATGTGTTCAAGATATTTACTTTCCTAGACTGAGAAAATAATGCATAATAAAGGGAAACTATTTAATGGACCATTACACATTCAATTTCTTATCGAAGTAGTGTCCCTTGCCAATAATAAGAAGGGAGAGAGAGAAAAGTGTAAATGTAAATGAGCGAGAGAAAAAGGAGTGAAAAAGGAAAGGATCGAGAGCGGAAGGTTTGAAAAAGGAAAGGAAAGGGCTGAGAAATGAAGGTTTGAAACAGGAAATGAAAGTAACGAGAGACGAAGGCTTTAAAAAAATGAAAGGAAAGTAACGAGAGAGGAATGTCTGAAAAAGGAAAATGGTGATTGAAGAAGGTTCAAAGAACGAAAGTAGGACTGGAGGAAAAATTAGACTAGAAAACACGGATCCAAAGTACCCGCATGCAGTGAATTAGACATGATGTGGTGATGGTGCTATTGATGATGCTAGAGGTGGTGATGGGAGTGGTGATGGTGGTGGTGGTGGTGTTGATGATGCTGGAGGTGATGATGGGAGTGGTGATGGTGCTATTGATGATGCTAGAGGTGGTGATGGGAGTGGTGATGGTGGTGGTGGTGGTGTTGATGATGCTGGAGGTGGTGATTGGAGTAGTGATGATGGTAGTGGTGGTGTTGATGATGCTGGAGGTTGTGATGGGAGTGGTGATGGTGGTGGTGGTATTGATGATGCTGGAGGTGGTGATGGGAGTGGTGATGATAGTAGTGGTGGTGTTGATGATGCTAGAGGTGGTGATGGGAGTGATGATGGTAGTGGTGGTGTTGATGATGCTGGAGGTTGTGATGGGAGTGGTGATGGTGGTGGTGGTATTGATGATGCTAGAGGTGGTGATGGGTGTGGTGATGATAGTAGTGGTGGTGTTGATGATGCTGGAGGTTGTTATGATGGTGATGGTGGTGTTGATGATACTGGAGGTGGTGATTGGAGTAGTGATGATGGTGGTGGTGGTGTTGATGATACTGGAGGTGGTGATTGGAGTAGTGATGATGGTGGTGGTGGTGTTGATGATACTGGAGGTGGTGATTGGAGTAGTGATGATGGTGGTGGTGGTGTTGATGATACTGGAGGTGGTGATGGGAGTGGTGATGATGGTGGTGGTGGTGTTGATGATGCTGGAGGTGGTGATTGGAGGGGTGATGATGGTGATGGTGGTGTTAATGGTGGTGATGGGACTGGTGATAATGGTGGTGGTGGTTTTGATGATGCTGGAGGTGGTGATGGGAGTGGATATGATAGTGGTGGTGGTATTGATGATGCTGGAGGTGATGATGGGAATGGTGATGACGGTGGTGTTGATGATGCTTGAGGTGGTGATGGGAGTGGTGAGGGTGGTGGTGGTATTAATGATGCTGGGTTGGTTTTGGGAGTGGTGATGGTAGTGATGATGATGCTAGAGGTGGTGATGGGAGTGGTGATGATGGTAGTGGTTGTGTTGATGATACTAGAGGTGGTGATGGGAGTAGTGATGATGGTGGTGGTGGTGTTGATGATGCTAGAGGTGGTGACTGGAGTAGTGATGATGGTGGCGCTTTTGATGACGCTGGAGGTGGTGATGGGTGTAGTGATGATGGTGGTGGTGGTGTTAATGATACTGGAGGTGGTGATGGGAGTAGTGATGATTGTGGTGGTGGTGTTGATGATGCTGGAGGTGGTGATGATAGTAGTGATGATTGTGGTGGTGGTGTTGATGATGCTGGAGGTGGTGATGGGAGTGGTGATTGTGGTGGTATTGATGATGCTGGAGGTGGTGATGCGAGTGGTGATGGTGGTGTTGTTGATGCTGGAGGTGGCGATGCGAGTGGTGATGATGGTGGTGATGATGCTGGAGGTGGTGATGCGAGTGGTGATGGTGTTGATGATGATGCTGGAGGTGGTGATGGGAGTGGTGATGATGGTGGTGATGGTGGTGATGATGCTGGAGGTGGTGATGGGAGTGGTGATGATGGTAGTGTTTGTGTTGACGAAACTGGAGGTGGTGATGGGAGTGGTGATGATGGTGGTGATGATGCTGGAGGTGGTGATGCGAGTGGTGATGGTGGTGTTGATGATGCTGGAGGTGGTGATGGGATTGGTGATGATGGTGGTGTTGATGATGCTGGAGGTGGTGATTGGAGTAGTGATGATGGTAGTGGTGGTGTTGATGATGCTGGAGGTTGTGATGGGAGTGGTGATGGTGGTGGTGGTATTGATGATGCTGGAGGTGGTGATGGGAGTGGTGATGATAGTAGTGGTGGTGTTGATGATGCTGGAGGTTGTGATGATGGTGATGGTGGTGTTGATGATACTGGAGGTGGTGATGGGAGTAGTGATGATGGTGGTGGTGGTGTTGATGATACTGGAGGTGGTGATTGGAGTAGTGATGATGGTGGTGGTGGTGTTGATGATACTGGAGGTGGTGATGGGAGTGGTGATGATGGTGGTGGTGGTGTTGATGATGCTGGAGGTGGTGACTGGAGTGGTGATGATAGTGATGGTGGTGTTAATGGTGGTGATGGGACTGGTGATAATGGTGGTGGTGGTGTTGATGATGCTGGAGGTGGTGATGGGAGTGGATATGATAGTGGTGGTGGTATTGATGATGCTGGAGGTGATGATGGGCGTGGTGATGATGGTAGTGTTGATGATGCTGGAGTTGTTGATGGGAGTGGTGAGGGTGGTGGTGGTATTGATGATGCTGGGTTGGTGATGGGAGTGGTGATGGTAGTGATGATGATGCTAGAGGTGGTGATGGGAGTGGTGATGATGGTAGTGGTTGTGTTGATGATACTGGAGGTGGTGATGGGAGTAGTGATGATGGTGGTGGTGGTGTTGATGATGCTAGAGGTGGTGACTGGAGTAGTGATGATGGTGGCGCTTTTGATGACGCTGGAGGTGGTGATGATAGTAGTGATGATGGTGGTGGTGGTGTTGATGATGCTGGAGTTGTTGATGGGAGTGGTGAGGGTGGTGGTGGTATTGATGATGCTGGGTTGGTGATGGGAGTGGTGATGGTGTTGATGATGATGCTAGAGGTGGTGATGGGAGTGGTGATGATGGTAGTGGTGGTGTTGATGATACTGGAGGTGGTGATGGGAGTAGTGATGATGGTGGTGTTGATGATGCTGGAGGTGGTGATGGGAGTGATGATGCTGGAGTTGGTGATGCGAGTGGTGATGGTGGTGTTGCTGGTGCTGGAGGTGGTGATGCGAGTGGTGATGATAGTGGTGATGATGCTGGAGGTGGTGATGCGAGTGGTGATGGTGGTGTTGATGATGCTGGTGGTGGTGATGCGAGTGGTGATGATGTTGTTGCTGATGCTGGAGGTGGTGATGCGAGTGGTGATGATGGTGTTGATGATGCTGGAGGTGGTGATGCGAGTGGTGATAATGGTGTTGATGATGCTGGAGGTGGTGATGCGAGTGGTGATGATGGTATTGATGATGCTGGAGGTGGTGATGCAAGTGGTGATAATGGTGTTGATGATGCTGGAGGTGGTGATGCGAATGGTGATGATGGTGGTGATGATGCTGGAGGTGGTGATGCGAGTGGTGATGATTGTGTTGATGTTGCTGGAGTTGGTGATGGGAGTAGTGATGATGGTGGTGGTGGTGTTGATGATGATGGCGCTTATCGGGAGAGGTGTGAGAGAAGAAGATTCAAGTTTTGTTTTTCGGGGAGGGGGAAAGATAGTGAAACGGGTTAATGACCTCATATCTAAGGCACACTGAGAGAGAGAGAGAGAGAGAGAGAGAGAGAGAGAGAGAGAGAGAGAGAGAGAGAGAGAGAGAGACGAAAGGATATAAGAAATATTACACTATGACTATAATTCGCAGAAAAGCCGCACATAAAATGTTCACACAAAAAGGCACAATCAACTACGGATCAGTGCAAAGAGCAGATACAACTGGGCCAGTCAGGACCAATAACACATCGAGTCTTCAATTACAAGGGAAAACTAAACACCGATGGGGCACGAGCTAGGCGATACCACAGGTTATCGAAGGGTATGCTTAGTGCCACGCATGCCATATAAATATGGAAGAAACATTCACAAGAGAACAGACACTCCCCCCTCCCCCTTTTTTCCAAATAAAGCTGTACACAATCTCAAACATCCATGCCGACAGACATTAGAACAAGCTTACGGACAGACAAACGGACAGGCAGACATACGGTCGAAAGGACATACGTACAGTCTGACACACATATGATTGGATTAGACTTAGGGACGAACAAATAGACATGCGGACGGGCTGACTTTTGTTTTGACCAGGGTCCTTATAGAGCAACGATGCGTAATACAAGATCACTATTGTCTCTAGTCTCCTTTGCTCAAGTATACCCCAACTTTAGGTGATGGAGCGAGAGGAAGCGAGAAGGCTATACATCTGTGTATATGTAGTTGCACCTTCAAGTCATGGACCCTGTTCTTTCCAATAATTAATCCAGTCGAAAGTTGGTGCTAAAATCCTAAGCTGAATACTGGATGTGTCAACAAACGAAGCAGCGGTGAAATCTGATTCCTTCGGCTAGCTACTGTGTTAGTTCCGTGCATGGTGCGACACTATGAGCCGGAAATGTTATAGGGAATGCCTATAGTCTGAGCGGAGATGTGTGTTGTAAGCTGTATTTTCAAAAAAATGGCATGTAGCTGCTTGCCTGAGAATTGGCGGTGTGCTTTTGCAATAATGCCTGCTATTGTGTTGTGACCAGGGCTGCCGAAGTTGGTACTATATTACCACAACCGAACAAAACTGTACTTTTGGTACCGTTCTTGGTACTCGATGTTTTGATGTTTAGAAAGTTTCCATCAATGTTTTAACTTTTGGCATTGTATTGAACATTAAAAAACAAAAGCAAAAAACACTGACCGAGAGTGTACTGAAAGTAGTCGTAATGCAATTATTGATGCAAATGTACCATTTAAAGTTAATAATCAAGTGCGCTTCTGTTTCAGTTTGAAACGCTAGTGAAGGAGTGTCCGTAAAGACAACCGACAAATGGTTCTCTTGTATGTCTTTTCTCGCGGTTTAATATTCCAGTTTTTTCATTATAAATGTTAAATGGTGTTCCTTTTGATGTGTTTTTGATACATGTTCATACCAAAAAAGTAGTACTATGCACAAACTAATTTCGGCAGTCCTGGCCGTGACTGCCGTGTCCATCACCTGGATATTGTCAAACTGTATTTGTTAGCACCTCTAGCAGCTGCCTTTTTCATATGGTGCGCATGCAAGCTGTTTTACCAGGACTGCAGTCTGGTTGCCACATATGACAGCTATGAGCATTTTGTGCGTTTTCACGGGTACAGAAACGGAGCAATTATGGGATGGCCCGTATGTCGAAAGTTGGAACATAAACTGATATTCTGGTAGCTTGTTACTTAAACAGAAGGACAGATATACGAAGTGATGGATGAGAATACCGACGGACAGACAGACAGACAGACAGACAGACAGACAGACAGACAGACAGACAGACAGACAGACAGACAGACAGACAGACAGACAGACAGACAGACAGACAGACAGACAAAGCAGACAGACAGACAGACAGACAGACAGACAGACAGACAGACAGACAGACAGACAGACAGACAAACAGACAGACAGACAGACAGACAGACAGACAGACAGACAGACACAGAGACAGACAGATGGACGGACAGACAGACAGACACAGACAGACAAACAGACATACAGCCTACCCGATAAGCACTTTCCTGATGAAAGACTATCCACGTCTGTATGAGATAGACGGGAGCCCAACAGATGAAGAACTCCATCACTACGGCAAACAGCATCCGGATCACTCTCATCTTGTTCTGTCGAATCTTCAGCGAGTTGCTGTGGCGGATTCTATTCCCTGCCGGCCTTTGCCCTCGTCTGTTCCTTTGGGAAATCATTCTGGTGCCTACAATTAACACAAGAAACAACAATGATTCGTACATCAGGAACAGTTACACTTTGCTCTACATCAGGAATGGGAGCCGACATAGAACACTGTCTAGACGCTCGCCTGCCGGTCTAGATGTCTCTGGTTCCAATCCATATCTCCTCATGTTGAATCCGGGTCCCGTTTTAAGGCGGGAAATTATCTCATCACAGGATCATAGGGAGAGCTTACTTCTATGATAAATGCCTTCACAGAATCACAAGAAGAGCCTAATAGTGTGAAACCCATCTTCACAGTGTCATGGGGGAGAGCCTTATTTTATGAAACGTCTCTTCACGGTGTCTTAGGAAGAGCCTAATTTTATGTAACATCTCTTCATGGTGTCATGGGGAGAGCCTAATTTTATGTAACATCTCTTCATGGTGTCATGGGGAGAGCCTAATTTTATGTAACATCTCTTCATGGTGTCATGGGGAGAGCCTAATTTTATGAAACATCTCTTCACGGTGTCATGGCGAGAGCCTAATTTTATGAGACATCTCTTCACGGTGTCTTAGGGAGAGCCTAATTTTATGAAACATCTCTTCATGGTGTCATGGGGAGAGCCTAATTTAATGATAAATCTGTTCGTGGTGTCATTTAGAGAACCTAATTTTTTACAAAAAAACATCTTTTCAGGGTGTCACGGTGGGAGCCAAATTTTTTTTTTAAATCTCATTACTTTGTCACGGGAAGACCCGAATTTTCTGAAACATCTCGTCACAGTTTCATGGGGAGCCCCTAGTTTTAAAAAACGTCTATTAGCATAATCGTGGAGAGAGTGCAGTTTTATTAACCCTTCACAAAAATTACGGGGAGAGCTTAATTTTGATGAAATATCTCACCAAACTATTTTGGAAAAATTCCAATTTCCACAAATACCTCTCTACAATATGATGACAACAGCATGATTTTATTAAACACATCCAAACAGATTCATGGGAAGAGCGGGATTTTTTTTTTTTTTTTAGCAACTTCTCTTCACATAATTATGGGTAGAGTTTAATTTATGAAACATCTCTTCTCAGAGTCATGGAAACATTCTAGTTCCCTGAAACATCTCTCTACAATATCATGGGGAGATTCCTGTTTAAACAAATGTCTCCTTACAGTATAATGGAGAGATTTTGATTTTATGAAACATGACTATACAGTTTTATAGTAAGATTCTAATTTCACGAAAAATCGCAGAATATCAGGGAAATTTCATACCTGTAGAAAGTGCATTCTTGGATGGGTTCACAGCATCAGACAAGCTGGTGTCTGTGGTTGTGAACGACGACACACTTCGACATGAACCTCGACTCAGCAATCTCAGTTCTATAGTTCTGTAGTTCTTCGCGAGATCACTATGACCTGAGGATTGACAGAAGTATGTCAAGGGATGCTGTATATGTTGTTAATTTGTGTAATACGATGTATGCAGGAAATGGTATATAACAACGTCAATGGTTAAGTTTGTGTCACTAACTATAAATCATAATATTTAATACAATGCACACTGTTAAATGTCGGCTCTGTGGCTAAGTCGATGCGAACGCTTCGTGATGCCAGGATGCCGGGATCGATCCCAGCTGCGGGCCATGCGCCTTGCTTTGGTTTCGACAGTGGTATCAAGAAAGCCGACCGTCCAGAGGCAATGTCAAACTACTGGACGTAAATTTGCCTAGAAAAACCACACAACAGCCAGAGGCTGTTGGGGTTGGTTCTGCAACGTTCTGTAAAGCATACGCAACTAACTAACACTGTTAAATGGGACTAGATAGACAAACATTAACTCAATAAAAGCAACATAAAAGACATAAAATGTCCAGTTCCTTATAAAGGAAAGCTAAGATAAATTTGCAACAACAAAAAACAGCAATGCGACAGAGATATCTTTTGTTACCTCCATATTTTTACTGGCAATAGATTGGATTATGAAAATATCAACGGCTACCATTAGGAGTGGAATTATGTAGACCCATTCAAAACATCTGGATAACCTGAACCTAGTTGATGATGGTTCTCCTCGGTCCCACTTACGAAATCAGATGCAAGATAATTTGGTTCATTATTATTATTATCCTACCCCAGATGACGTCACAGGACAGTCCAACATTTTAGAGGGTGGTAAGACTGGGTTTCCAGGCTTTTAACCCGAAAACATCTAGAAATGGCCCTAACCCCAATCCCCCTATATCCCACGAGTGAGTGCAGCCTAGGTCCCACGACTGCATGCAGCCTAGGTCCCACGACTGCATGCAGCCTATTTACCACCCATTGAAATATTAGACCATGCCGTGAACTGTGGGTTTCCCCTGTTTGGATAGGATATTATTAACGTACCGAGAAATTAAATATGCTTGATATCAGATCACAAATATGTCTAACATCCATAATGAAAAGACAAACATAATGAAAGAGTGTAAGTGAAAATTCCCTCTTCACGCCTTATGCGCATCAGGCATATGGGAAGAGCACCCACATTTTTACAGACCAATCGGCACTAGGTGGGTAATGTGGTCAGCATTACGCCGTCTGTCTTGACGTCCCCACGACATACATCCTGGTACCAATTTAAGGTTGCGTCAACCTGCAACGCCCCATACTATGATAAAAATCCATGCCGACAGCAGTGGGTTTCATTCGCGGTAACGTTTGAATTACGAGTCGGACTCGCAGTGCCTAAGCCACGGAAGCTCGCTAAACTTACTGAGAGTCAATGAAGCATATGATTTCTTTCGATGATATCCCACGCCTAGTTCAGGCCGGATAAGCCCCTAAATATTTGACACCCCTCACCCCGCCTGCCACCAACCTCCTTCTCTCTTCGCTCTGCCCAGTGTGAAATTTTCAAGCAAATTGTCATATATTATGTTATCACAATCGACGAAACTGTACATTTGCCATTTCTATCCCCGCCCAGTCCTCGGGTGCATCAGTCACTCCGAGGTATCTTATGAACATAAGCAAATGTCAACAACTTGTGTTTTCCAGTAAAAAGTTCGTAAAGCTGCGCTGCTCGTAAACTACATTCAGCAATGTTTCAAGTCGATTGTAGATAAATCTCTTTCACACTGCATTAAAAATAATTCCCGAGAACATTCCAGAATCCATCAAATCTTGTTTCGTTCAGCGCAGATGGGCAAGCTAGAAATTGGTTCAAGAAATTTTATCTAAAAATGCGTAACAAACTTACGGATGCCAGAATATTGATGTTTGTCAATTTGTAATTGTTGAACGGCGTAAAAAAGGATCCTGAGCTCTTAATAGAGTTCGGCCAGGAGGGCAGTCTGTGCCTTGCTTGGGTTGACAAGGAGGGTGACATGGTTAATGACAATGTAGTTGACAATGTGGGTAACATTGTGGGTAACATTGTGGGTGATATGGTTGATGACAATGTAAATGACAGCGTGGGTGACATGGTGGGTGGCACGGTTGATGACAACATAGTTGACAGTGTGGGTGACATGGTGGGTGGCATGGTGGGTGGCATAGTGGGTGGCATGGTGGGTGGCATGGTGGGTGACAATGTAGTTGACAGTGTGGGTGGCATGGTTGATGACAATGTAGTTGACAGTGTGGGTGACATAGTGGGTGACATGGCTGATCCAATGTAGTTTACAGTGTGGGTGAAATGGTGGGTGACATAGTAGATGGCAATGTAGTTGACAGTGTGGGTGACATGGTGGGTGGCACGGTTGATGACAATGTAGTTGACAGTGTGGGTGACATGGTGGGTGGCAAGGTGGGTGGCATGGTGGGTGACATGGTGGGTGACATGGTGGGTGACATGGTTGATGACAACATAGTTGACAGTGTGGGTGACATGGTGGATGACATGATGGTGACAATGTAGTTGACAGTGTGGGTGACATGGTTAATCCAATGTAGTTGACAGTGTGGGTGAAATGGTGGGTGACATAGTAGATGACAATGTAGTTGACAGTGTGGGTGACAGGGTGGGTGGCATGGTTGGTGACAATGTAGTTGACAGTGTGGGTGGCATGGTGGGTGGCAAGGTGGGTGGCATGGTAGGTAACATGGTGGGAGATATGGTGGGTGACATGGTTGATGACAATGTAGTTGACAGTGTGGGTGACATGGTTGATGACAATGTGGTTGACAGTGTGGATGATATGGTGGGTGACATGGTGGGTGACATGGTTGGTGACATGGTTGATGACAATGTAGTTGACAGTGTGAGTGACATGGTGGGTGACACGGTGGGTGACATGGTGGGTGACATGGTTGGTGACATGGTTGATGACAATGTTGTTGACAGTGTTGGTGAAATGGTGGGTGACCTGGTTGATGACAATGTAGTTGACAGTGTGGGTGACATGGTTGATGACAATGTAGTTGACAGTGTGGGTGACATGGTTGATGACAATGTAGTTGACCGTGTGGTGACATGGTTGTTGACAATGTAGTTGACAGTGAAGGTGACATGGTTGATGACAATGTAGTTGACAGTGTGGGTGACATGGTTGATGACAATGTAGTTGACAGTGCAGGTGACATTGTGGGTGACATTGTTGATGTAGTTGACAGTGTGGGTGAAATGGTGGGTGACAGTAGATGACAATGTAGTTGACAGTGTGGGTGAAATGGTGGGTGACAGTAGATGACAATGTAGTTGTCAATGTGGGTGAAATGGTGGGTGACATAGTAGATGACAATGTCGTTGACAGTGTGGGTGACAAAGTGGCTGACATGGTAGGTGACAATGTAGTTGACAGTGTGGGTGACATGGTTGATGACAGTGTGGGTGACATAGTGGGTGACATTGTTAATGACAATTTAGTTGACAATGTGGGTGACATGGTGGGTGACTATGTGGTTGACATAGTAGGTGACATGGTTGATGATATGGTTGTAGTTGACATTGTAAATGACATTGTTAATGACGTCGTGGGTGAGAATGTGGGTGACACTCTAAATGACGTCGTGGGTAACAATGTAGGTGACATTGGTAATGACGTAGTTGGTGACAATGTGGGTGCAGGGTAAGTGACATTGTTAATGACAATGACGTTAACAATGTAGGTGACAATGTGGGTGACATAGTAAGTGACAATGGAGTTGAAAATGTGGGAGACATGGTGGGTGACAATGTAGGTGACATTGTGGATGACATTGTTAATGACGTCGTGGGTGACAGTGTGGGTGACATACGTAATGACGTCGTTGGTGAAAATGTAGGTGACATTTTGAGTGGCATTGTTATTGACGTCATGGGTGACAATATGGGTGACATTGCTAATGTCGTCGTGCGTGAGTGACATTATGGTTGAAACTGGTAATGATATCGTTTGTGACAATGTGGGTGACACTGTGGGTCACATTGTTAATGACGTCGTTGGTGACATTGTGAATGACACTGTTAATGACGTCGTGGTTGACAAGGTGAATGACATTGTGGGTGACATTGTTAATGACGCCCAGGGGTGACAGTGTGTGTGACATTGTGTAGGACATTGTTATTGACCTCGTAGGTGACATTGTGGATGACATTGTTATTGACGTCGTGGGTGACCTGGCTTGTGACATGGTGAGTGACAAGATGGGCGACATATTGGGTGACATGTCAGCTTGGACCGAGTAGTTGCTAGTCTTACGGTTAGAATCCTATCATTCGGGTTCGAATCGTTCATATGGTGCTGGATATAAATTTTTTTTTTTAACTGACGGGAGAGGAGCGAGGGAGGGTGGATAATAAAACCCTAGCTGCACACTTCGTGGCGACTGCACTACCCTTACAGCTACAATTCCTTAGCCAAAAATACCGCCTTGTCCTACACAGCACTAAGCAAAAATTCTAAATACAGGCAGTAAATATGTAGTTACTCTTTTAGATTGAGTCGCCGTGGCCGAGCGGCTAGATCTCGTGTGCAGATCGGAAGGTCATGGGTTCGCTCCCTGGCGGAGCGGGACTCTTTTCAAAAATGACCTTGACTCCCAGATCGACCCGGCCTTGAGTGGGTACCGGGTTCACTCCCGGGAAGTTAAGGCGGCCGGCGTGATGCTGACCACATCATCCATTTTGTGTTCGATTGGACTATACAAATATATGTCTAGCCCTTTATGCCCTATACGCTTAAAGAAACCTTTACTTTTTTACTACTCTTTTAGAAAAAGGGGCTGCGGAGGTCACCCTCCCTCCACCCCACCCCCTTTCCCAGTATCTTTGTAATGCGCTAAAAGGCCCTTAGTAACCATATATAGACATTATCGTTTAAAAGCATTTTTATTTACATTTCCTGTTACTTCAGCTATACATAATTATTTTGGGTGGACCATATTGATAAAGAGGGCGGGGGGAAGGGCGGTGGTGGAGGGGGTGTACACATTGATATTTATATTGCTGCAAGCAATAACTGTCGTGCATGTTTTAGATATAGCTTAATAGGAAGTGTAAGGATGGGAGTTACTGTTACATGTTTCTTTCATTCCTCACTACTATCCATGAAGCAAAGGACAACATCCGCAACCCTGCGCAAAACTATGCTGAACATAGCTGCGAGAGCCAAAGAAAGTTTTCATCAAGCTGGTGTCCATCTGAGACAATGGCTCTCAACAGTCCTAATGCCGCAACCCTTTTATGTATTTCCCTCATGTTGTGGCGACCGCCTAACATCTCTTTTCTCCATAACTTCAAAATATATGTGTTTTCCGATGCTCTTAGGCGACCATTGTGAAAGGGTCGCTCGACCAACACACAAAAAATGGTCGCTACCGGTAGGTTGAGAGCCGTTGACCAAGGGGATTTAGTCCTCCAACACTGAACACAGAGCAAAACTCCATTCATTTAACAGTGTTTTCCATTTATTCGTAATAATTGTTGCTAGCTAAACGCTCCACACATGCATTTAAAATGTGTCCTATCAATATGGCCCACCCCATATTTACATAGTGGCACATAGGGCTTCAGAGAGGACTTTCCATGCTTTCCTGTCCTGTGAAATCTTCAGTGCAGTTTCCCATCGTTCGTCTCGATGTTTTTTTGTTTTTTTTTGGGGCGCCCCTGTTTTGCTGAGGAACAATTAGAACTTATCTAAGGGGTTAAAGATCGGAAAGCTAAGAAGACGCTAAGAAACCAGACTAGGAAAGATATTTAGACTGGACAGACAGGAATCTCAGGCCTGAGTTAACACGTCGCCCTGATGGTGGTGATATATCTGCAGAAATTATACAAACTAAATCTATAAATAAAAGGGAGAATAAATGTAACTGGAGCTACATAACCCCCCAGAAACTACACAGAACTAAAACTGTTACTGTATGTATTTATGTTATGCTGTGTATGTATGTATGTATGTATGTATGTATGTATGTATGTATGTATGTATGTATGTATGTATGTATGTATGTATGTATGTATGTATGTATGTATGTATGTATGTATGTATGTATGTATGTATGTATGTATGTATGTATGTATGTATGTATGTATGTATGTATGTATGTATGTATGTATGTATGTATGTATGTATGTATGTATGTATGTATGTATGTATGTATGTATGTATGTATGTATGTATGTATGTATGTATGTATGTATGTATGTATGTATGTATGTATGTATGTATGTATGTATGTATGTATGTATGTATGTATGTATGTATGTATGTATGTATGTATGTATGTATGTATGTATGTGCGTGCGTGCGTGCGTGCGTGCGTGCGTGCGTGCGTGCGTGCATGCGTGCGTGCGTGCGTGCGTGCGTGCGTGCGTGCGTGCGTGCGTGCGTGCGTGCGTGCGTGCGTGCGTATATATGTATGTATGTATGTATGTATGTATGTATGTATGTATGTATGTATGTATGTATGTATGTATGTATATATGTATGTATGTATGTATGTATGTATGTATGTATGTATGTATGTATGTATGTATGTATGTATGTATGTATGTATGTATGTATGTATGTATGTATGTATGTATGTATGTATGTATGTATGTATGTATGTATGTATGTATGTATGTATGTATGTATGTATGTATGTATGTATGTATGTATGTATGTATGTATGTATGTATGTATGTATGTATGTATGTATGTATGTATGTATGTATGTATGTATGTATGTATGTATGTATGTATGTATGTATGTATGTATGTATGTATGTATGTATGTATGTATGTATGTATGTATGTATGTATGTATGTATGTATGTATGTATGTATGTATGTATGTATGTATGTATGTATGTATGTATGTATGTATGTATGTATGTATGTATGTATGTATGTATGTATGTATGTATGTATGTATGTATGTATGTATGTATGTATGTATGTATGTATGTATGTATGTATGTATGTATGTGTATGTATGTATGTATGTATGTATGTATGTATGTATGTATGTATGTATGTATGTATGTATGTATGTATGTATGTATGTATGTATGTATGTATGTATGTATGTATGTATGTATGTATGTATGTATGTATGTATGTATGTATGTATGTATGTATGTATGTATGTATGTATGTATGTATGTATGTATGTATGTATGTATGTATGTATGTATGTATGTATGTATGTATGTATGTATGTAAGTATGTATGTATGTATGTATGTATGTATGTATGTATGTATGTATGTATGTATGTATGTATGTATGTATGTATGTATGTATGTATGTATGTATGTATGTATGTATGTATGTATGTATGTATGTGTGTGTGCGAGTGTATGTATGTATTGACACAGATTAGCTCGGGACGCCTACGCTCTAGGGGCGTCCGGGAAAGCGCCCTGTGAGCCCATGCGTTAAGACAGCCCTGTGTATTGCCATTCTATTTCCCCACTGTATTAAACTTTCTTTCATCTGCCTTTTTTCCTGCAGGCCGTCTAACTTTTCTTAACTCTCAATGATACAGTTGCTTTCTTCAAAGCAAACCGATATACATTAGGCTGTGATGTATACATTATATAAACCAGAAGATAAATAAATCAAGAGCTTAAAAAAAAATACTTCAAAAAAGAATAACCTTGAATTAAAAACTTTGATCTATTTTTGTGGCGGATGATCTCTATAGACGAAGAACTTCCTTGTTCTGAATTAAAAATTGATCAAGCTAATGTAAGTGCAAAAGCGTTGCCCATGGCTGATATGTAGGGGCAGTGACACAAATAAAACAATGGTGATCATGATGTTCCCTTAGAAGCCTCAAAGGGCTTGTTTCAGTATGCAATACTAATTATAATAAAACTAGCTGAATTGCAAATCTACATAATAATATATTTAGTATAATATGACATGTATGAGCCAAACCTCAAAAAGAGATCATGCATAGTTGGGGGATCCGATCCAGTTTTGAGCAGCAACAACAACAACAACAAAGAGCGTCACTTTCAAATAGAATCCCTAAAGGTTCTGGTTAGAATTTTGACTAGGTTTAGGTGCGCTATTTAAAATAACTTAACATTGCTCGTCTCAAAGAAACCGTGAAATTGACTTCTGCAGAGTTAATGCGATTATAGTGGACATACTCAAATACTGTCTCCCACCGATGATGAGGCCGTCTACCGGCGAACCAGTGGGCGACCGGGTCACTGAGTTGGGAGGGAAGGGGGGGCTATATACTTTATATTTTTTCAGTGAAGGTCGTTATGGTTGTGGTGGTGGTGATGGGAGGGAGCTTTTAGGGAGAACACTAGAGGTGCCTTGGTCATTAGGCTTCAGTGCTCCTAGTCTTAAATATCTCTCTTGTTCTTTTCGTTCGTCTGAGTGACGTATTTACCTTGTGCATGTTTACTGCAAAAAGGGCCATGTCGTGTTATGATACAGAGAGGCGGCGGTTCTTTTTTGTTATTTCCCCACATCACGCCGGCTTCTAAATTTGGTTGGGAAATCCCCAGACTGTTTCATAGTATACGGGGATTAGGGTTAGGCTTAGTAATAGTCCCTATTCATTTAACACTAACCCTAACCCTAACCCCCTTTCCCAATACTATAGGACTGTCTGAGGATTTCCATACCAAATCTCGAAGCCTGTGTGATGTGGTGAAATAGCAGAAAAGAACGAACCGAAGCGACCGCAGCCGGCGGTACTGTAAGGATGGGGCGGGGGAGGGTACATTTCGATTTAATTTGGACTTGTGATTTGACTGCGCAAAGCTATTAGGGGCGGCATTTCGAAGACTTGCATCAAACTGAGATAAATCTACCGCGTGGGAGTGATAGCGAAGCTGAGATATAGGCGTCTTTCGACCGACACATCCGACTTCTTCGAGCATTTGTTGACCGGGTTAACTTACCGGACAGTTACGTGGGACAAGACGCTGCCTTTTTTTTTTTTTTTTCCAGTGCTCTCATTGCCCCATTATCTACAGACGTCGAAATCAACCAGGAGCGGTCTGCTGCTAAATGAACCGCAGCTGAAATCAGACCGCATACCTGAAAATTACGATTGCTTATTTATGGATTGCAGTCTGATGACCATGGAACACTCTACAGTTCTAATACAGGAGCACTGCCACAAAGAGATCACGCAAAGGAGGGACAAATAGACAACTCGACACCTAATGTTCAAATGGTTAAAGGTTAAAGTCCAGAGGATTGACTTCATTGCAGCGGGTTGCATCCCATTTGGCACGGTCACACTCCGCAAAACGGCTAGCTGCTTGCCGAGGGCGTCTCGCATAGTACGAAATTCATAGCTCCGGCGACGATCCCCAAGAATCTTCGTAAAAATTGCACTCGTGAACTAAACGACGCAGCCGTGAAACAAACCCACGACCCTCAGAGCGCCAGGCAAACCACTTGCACCACTTCAAGACAGAGAATTCCTTTAAACGTGTCAAAGGACTTAAAACCTTTGTTTAATTGCGCAAAATCAATTTTTTATATATTATTATTATTATGTGCTGATAAATAAGTTGAAAATTAATTGAAATGGTGTGTAATATAAAAACAATGACTCAAACATATAAAGTCTATGCGTGGAGGAGAAGTGAATGACCTTGGTTCCTAGGTCGACCCCCGGCCTCGAGTGCGCACCAGGTAATGAAGTAAAGGGGCCTCCTTTGGTGTTGACCACATCACCCAACAAGTACCGATTAGACTATAAAAAAATAGCTCTAGCCCTATATGCCTAGTATAATAGAAGGCTCGGTACGGGTCCTTTACTAACTACAGCCTGTTGTGCATTACAGAAAAAGTGCAATCTCCATTGTATAAACACACACACACACACACACACAACAAAGAAATGGCCATTTTCACGTCTTGGCGCAGCGGACATCTGGTGCTTAACCCATATGTGTACAGATAATTCGGCACTCAATAAGTAATTTAGGTCAACATCAAACTGACTACCTTTATTTCACAGAAACATTTTCGATACTTACGTTATAAATTCATTCTTGGCAACTCATTATCTCTTTCCTTTCCGTCCCTTCTTATTTTATATTCACTTTTCACATTATGTCCTTCAACCCTTACCCTTGTCGGCGTCTATGGCTTAGGCGTTGCGAACGAGCTTCGTAATGCCGGAGTGCCGGGCTCGATCCCAGCTGCGGCTTTGCGCCATGCGTTGGTTTTGACAGTGGTATCGAGAAACCGACCGTCAAGAAAGCAATGGCAAATTACTGGACGCAAATTTCCCTAGAAAAACCTCAGCAGCTGAAAAAATGCTAGGATTGGTTCTGCAACGTCCTGTAAAGGATGTTAAACAAACTTTTTTTTAACCCTTACTCTACACTAATAAAATATAAATCAAAACACTGATGTAATAACCATCTTAAATAAAAGGAATTAGGAAATTAATTTGACAACACAAGCCAATTCCACTCAGAACAAAGAAACATCTCATACAAAGCATATTCATTCCAACCCTGTGCTTCCAAAGCCAGACATGTTGCTCATTACTAACTATGAAAATAGGACGTCTGAGAAGGGCTCCGTGAGTGACCATACCTGAAAATTACGATTGCTTATTTATGGATTGCAGTCTGATGACCATGGAACACTCTACAGTTCTAATACAGGAGCACTGCCACAAAGAGATCACGCAAAGGAGGGACAAATAGACAACTCGACACCTAATGTTCAAATGGTTAAAGGTTAAAGTCCAGAGGATTGACTTCATTGCAGCGGGTTGCATCCCATTTGGCACGGTCACACTCCGCAAAACGGCTAGCTGCTTGCCGAGGGCGTCTCGCATAGTACGAAATTCATAGCTCCGGCGACGATCCCCAAGAATCTTCGTAAAAATTGCACTCGTGAACTAAACGACGCAGCCGTGAAACAAACCCACGACCCTCAGAGCGCCAGGCAAACCACTTGCACCACTTCAAGACAGAGAATTCCTTTAAACGTGTCAAAGGACTTAAACCTTTGTTTAATTGCGCAAAATCAATTTTTTATATATTATTATTATTATGTGCTGATAAATAAGTTGAAAATTAATTGAAATGGTGTGTAATATAAAAACAATGACTCAAACATATAAAGTCTATGCGTGGAGGAGAAGTGAATGACCTTGGTTCCTAGGTCGACCCCCGGCCTCGAGTGCGCACCAGGTAATGAAGTAAAGGGGCCTCCTTTGGTGTTGACCACATCACCCAACAAGTACCGATTAGACTATAAAAAAATAGCTCTAGCCCTATATGCCTAGTATAATAGAAGGCTCGGTACGGGTCCTTTACTAACTACAGCCTGTTGTGCATTACAGAAAAAGTGCAATCTCCATTGTATAAACACACACACACACACACACACAACAAAGAAATGGCCATTTTCACGTCTTGGCGCAGCGGACATCTGGTGCTTAACCCATATGTGTACAGATAATTCGGCACTCAATAAGTAATTTTAGGTCAACATCAAACTGACTACCTTTATTTCACAGAAACATTTTCGATACTTACGTTATAAATTCATTCTTGGCAACTCATTATCTCTTTCCTTTCCGTCCCTTCTTATTTTATATTCACTTTTCACATTATGTCCTTCAACCCTTACCCTTGTCGGCGTCTATGGCTTAGGCGTTGCGAACGAGCTTCGTAATGCCGGAGTGCCGGGCTCGATCCCAGCTGCGGCTTTGCGCCATGCGTTGGTTTTGACAGTGGTATCGAGAAACCGACCGTCAAGAAAGCAATGGCAAATTACTGGACGCAAATTTCCCTAGAAAAACCTCAGCAGCTGAAAAAATGCTAGGATTGGTTCTGCAACGTCCTGTAAAGGATGTTAAACAAACTTTTTTTTAACCCTTACTCTACACTAATAAAATATAAATCAAAACACTGATGTAATAACCATCTTAAATAAAAGGAATTAGGAAATTAATTTGACAACACAAGCCAATTCCACTCAGAACAAAGAAACATCTCATACAAAGCATATTCATTCCAACCCTGTGCTTCCAAAGCCAGACATGTTGCTCATTACTAACTATGAAAATAGGACGTCTGAGAAGGGCTCCGTGAGTGACCATAAGAGACGACAATCAGGAATAAGGTCATGAGAGGAAAACTGCTCAGAACCCATTCTAAATTATATACAAAGACAACAAATCAAATAATTAGCTCCATTAGAGAGAATATCTTGTGACGCCATATAAGTCATACACCGTAAGAAAAAATGAGCGAAGAGCATGGGGTAGACCAAAAACAACATAGATAGATAGATAACATCAGAGAAACTCTACAACTGCACGATGTGTCTGTGGTCGAGGTGGCAAGAAGTGCGAGAAGCAGAACCTTATATCATCCTCGACACCAGAAAAAGTAAAAAAAAAAAAAAACGAAGTGAAGAAGAAGAAGAAGAAGATTAAATTAAAGATACAGAGTTTGATAATTCAACAGTAGGATGCGACACAAACGATAATGAAAGACAGCATGTAAGTGGTTGCCAATAAACGTATGGTGCGTCGATTGGTACATAAAGAGATATGCGTCTGGTGCTCGTCCCATTTTGCAGAGACCCCCAGTGCGGCACTCAACCAGTGATGTTATTGACATCGCATTGACCTGAGAGCCTTTACGTTACATATTTTTTCCTGTTTTTTTTTTTAATTTTTTTATTCTGAGTTGACTTGGAAGCCAATGTACATTTTATGGCGGCAAAGGACAGAGGTAGACTAACGATATAGGTCCACGGGGCTAGTGCAGATGTCACCTACTCTGCAGAGTAGGACTTCACTTTGCTTACTGAGGGCTAAAATGCACAAATTCTGTGTCTGTTTTATATTGTTCAGGATGGGATGAATTAAAAAAGAGTGAAGACATACGAGAAATGACTTGGTAACCTTTGGTAACAACAGTTATAAGACAGAGAAGAAGATGGCTCTATACTAGACATATCCTCAAATGAGTAAGAACAGAGAATAGCCACAAAGGTATTGCCCATCATCCATTCATCCCTTTATTAAAAATAGAAGTGATAAAAACAATTGATTACGTTCAACCTACTAAGACTAGTATCGGTTATAACTGTTGTCTGCTTTCTTTGTGCCAAGCATGTTTGATAGATAATGTTAACTGCACCAGAAAGAGTGGTTTGTACCCCTTCTCTGGTACAAGGTGAGGGTTGTTCGGGTAGCGGTATCGGCTAAAACTGTTGTCTGCTTTCTTTGTGCCAAGTATGTTCGATAGGAAGTGTTAACTGCACCAGAAAGAGTGGATTGTACCCCTACTCTGGTACATGGTGACGGTTGTTAGGGTAGAGATTAAAGAAAAGGGGAGGGGAAGGGTGTTGAGCAAAAAAGAGGACTTTCACAAAAAAACCTGAGGTGAACGTAAATTAAAAGTGCTGGGCTGGATTTCGTCCATGATATCAAAGTGATTGCACAGAATAGCATGGGATGGAGAAAAGGACGCCAAGCCCTATGTAACATAAAACCACACAAGGACACTGAATGAATAAATGGGATATTCTATGATGTTTGTTCTGTAGAGCTTATAATGTTAAATATTGGAGGGGGATCTCTCTCTCTCTCTCTCTCTCTCTCTCTCTCTCTCTCTCTCTCTCTCTCTCTCTCTCTCTCTCTCTCTCTCTCTCTCTCTCTCTCTCCCTCTCTCTCTTTCTCTGTGATGATGGTTTGTTTTAGTTGTACTTTGGTGTAATTTCTATTTACGAATAGTTACCGTGTGTAAATGAAAAAGTAAAGTAACTATCAATTTTCACGCCTTTAGGCGCAACGGGTATATGGTAGGTTAAATTGTATACTTTTTCACCCATCCATGCATTTTCCGTGTATGTTTTATACAGCTTCTGTTATTCTTCGCATTCGCCACTTTGATTTTGCTGTAAGACATGTTTCTGCAGATATCGAAAGTCTATATTTACGGCTCCCATTTCGGCGCCGTGTTGTCAATCTGCGGCCCGCCATTTTCCTGTAGCCATACAGATCTTTGTTTACTGGACATTTCTCTCGGTTTTCTGCACAAACGCTCACAGATAACGCCAGGATATCGTTGATCTCCTAAGAAATGAACTCAAAGGTGTCAATCGAAGCTACAAGACGGCGCAGTTATGGTTAGGTTCACGTAAATCTCCCCAAACGAAGTAGGTTACTTTTCAATCACAATTTTGTTGGGCTGGTCGACTTTTCCGAAGGTTACGGATGTGTCAAGCTCTGTTGTTTGCTTTCTGCGTTGTCTTTCATTTATGTTTTCATTCCAAGAAAGAGAATGACTGGGACATAAGTTGCAGCACTCCCTAGAGGGTTTGTGTCAGGGCCAGTTTCTCAATGTTTTTGGAGTGTTAAAAGCTCTGGCGTAGTACAACAAACGGTATCAGTGAGGGAGGGGGGAGGAACACGCGGAATATCCCTGTGACCTTGTGTAAAAGTCAAATAGCTCGTGGCTAACTTATCAGAAGTGATGTGGTATTTAGGTCGTCCAATCTGATGCGAGCTAGTGTGTAGCGGTGCGTAAATGGGGAGACCAGCGTAAAGTTTACCTCAGCAACATAGGTCAGGACCCGCGACACGACCAAGCATGAATGGCAAGGGAAGTCATTTTCTTTCTGCGCCCGACAACGTTACAAGCACCATATTTTTCTTATATATTGTTAACATAGTGTATTCAACACTATGTTTTAAATATAAAATGCAATTGCAGTATGAAAAACGACTGTTTGGAAGGCTGAATGTAAGACGGGCCTGCGTGCCCTGTTTGTGACCCTTTGAAAATAAAGTTCAATTGATCGTTTGTACGAGCTGCCAAGTTACAGTGTCTATTGTCAGGATTACTTTTTTTTTTATCCCTCACTTACGTCAGCTTTGGAGCCACCTCCGCCTCATACAAATTCGCAGCATAATTATTTCAGGTAAGTGTGCCATTAGGAAAGACGACTTGCATAGAACTGGACATGGTTGGGCATTGAAACCCAGAGACCCAGTGACCTTGCAAATCCCAAATTAAGGTCTTGGGTGGGGATGGGGGTGGGGGGTTATTTGGTCACCCGCCAGTAAAGTTAAAATAAACACTTTGTAAGTGAAAAAAACCCACCCACCCCATTGAGAGCTTATATAGAAACATATCTTTTTCAATGCATTTTTGGGTTTCTCGGTAGAACCTCGTTAACAGGAATTTCGAAGAAAAAAAACGATAAATCAAGATATCGTGTTAACAAAGTTTGTACTAACTTGAGACTAATATTACATCCCTGATGTGACCAAAATTGTGTTCCTGTTAACTGGGTGTTCTTCGTAAGCGAGTTTATGTTGACTAGGTTTGACTGTGTATTTCAAATTATTTCAAATGTATAAACAAAAAACCTATTTGGCCAATTATTACTATTATTATTCTCTTAAATCAGGCTTCGGCCCTTAAGCATGCCATTAATAAATGGTGGCAATGAGCTGAATATTTTCTTAGCTGCAGCTCCTAATGGCCACCCCATTCCTATTCAATAATACGTAACCAATGCCAGGCTCGCTAGCGTAGTTGGCTAAACTGGATTGCGCGGTGACCGGGTGACGAACTCCTTGTGGTCTGGGCTCACGCCAGGGGGTACGCAAAAAAAGCAACATTTCTCCCAGATTTACGGTATTTATCATGGAATAAAGACCGAAAGGTTGCGATATCCATAGGGCCGAGCCTAAGGGTTAACAACTTACGGTTTCTGGATACTAACAAACAAACATACGCTCCAAAACCTCTACGCCAGCGGTTCTCAATATTATGGTCGCGACCCATTTATGGGTGGGACCACCCTTTCACAGGGGTCGCCATAAAAAAACACATATTCACTGGTTATGAAGTAGCAACAAAAATAATCGTATGTTTGGGCGTCTGTGGCTAAGGCGTTGCTTCGTAATGCCGAGGTGCCGGGTTAGATCCCAGCTGCAGGCCTTGCGCCTTGCGTAGGTTTCGACAGTGGTATCGAGAAACTGACCGTCAAAAAAGCAATGGCAAACTACAGGACGCACATGTGCCTTGAAAAAACACGTCAGCCAATTCTGGGGTTGGTTCTGCAACGTCCTGTAAAGGGTACGCAACCAACTTGTGGGTCGCCACAACATGTTGAGTTCTATTAAAAGGGTCGAGGCCATCTCAACTTCGCGTGGGAATGAATGTCAGGACATACCTTTGAGAGGAGTTACCACTTCGTCATCACGATGTGTTTCGCTGATTGCAGTCACAGTGCAAAAACAAAAGGAAATCAGAATATTCTGTAATTCCTTTTCTCGAATTAAGAAGAAACAAGCTCATCTGACTTTTATCGACGTTGCCCAAAACCGGCCAACTGAAAATGATAATTAGTAGAAGTTGTGGAACCTAAAAGACCGGCTCCCATGTCAGGAGCAATTGAAGTTATATTGTGGCAAGTCCGTGTTTTTGTCGACCAATCAGCATTTGATTCCTGAAAGGGTTAGTAACACATCGGACACCTTTAAAAAAAAACTGGCATGATTACGAGGTCAACCCACCCTGGAAAGTTGTTTTTTTTTTTTGGAAGGGGGGGGGGAAGAGGGGGCGGGGCGGGGGTGTAAAAGGGACAGGCATCAAGTCCGCTGTAACAGAGAAAAAAGTGGGTGGCTCCCCAACATCCATCCATGTGGTAATTAAAAAACGATACCTCGCGTCATTTGCCTGTGTCAGTAACGTCGCCCTAATTGGGAGGGGGGAGGGCAATTTTTCGTTACTTTACGGCCCCATCCCGGCTTTAATCGGTAGCCCTAATATAATCTAATGGTTGAACGGGGTTTATAATACCTGAGCTAGGCTTTATCTTCGTCCGAGTGGTGGCATTTTGTGTCACCTGTTATTGGTCGCTCGCTGTACAGTCCTGGCTGTGTTAAACACAATACATTTGCCTGACAGGCCACTGACGTGAGAGTCTTCTGCTAAAATTTTCAGGTTCTATTTATGTTAAGAGATCCAACGATGAGAGTGACCTCCCTTCCCATTGCAGCCTTCAGTGCAAGAGAAAACTACTGAAAGTATAATTTGTCTAGAAAAACCACAATAGCCAAAAAATGTTGGGATTGGTTCTGCAACGTTCTGTACAGGATACGCAACTAACTTACTGGATACAGCACAAACACTGTCAAATGCAATCTGGCAGCAGACCGCTCTGCATTGGTGTCAACAATGGCATCGAGAGCCGGTCGTACAGCACAGGCAATGGCGAACTTTGGAATTCTGAAGTGCCTAGCGAAACCGTTTCTGTGCCTGTTGAAACTTACTAATTTGACCGCTTCACTACAAGCTTGAGCCATATCATTGCCCAGCGGTTGTAGTTAGGGACTAGTATTCTCAAAGTCACTCTTACTCAGACCGTCTAAGTGAGCAGATGTGTTTGGTGGCTGTGGCCATTTCCCAGTCAACCGTCAACCTGTGAGACCAACCAGTATCGCAATACCACCTTCTCATATTGTATGCCGTTTTTAAGGTCGACGCCAGTGAGTCGCTAGAAGGACTAGCTAGTCTTTCTACTAGTCTGCGCGGAAGTTCTTGATCTGCTGAGTTGTTTGAGGAATCAGGAGGCTGTAAAGATCTACACTTCTATGCACAGAGGATTTTCTGTATTCCGCTCAGATAATTTCGGTGATTTAGAGGAGTATTGTAGCAGCCGAGATCAAAATATACCCAGAAATTTCTCTCCGCCTTCCATGCGATGATGACTATAGAAGTGTTCTTCGTGTTCGAAGGAGACCCGTCCTCTAATTCTAATTCTTCAAGAACATTTTGAACTTTCGTTCTGTTCCTGTTTATTCTACGTTCATCTTGTCTTGCGGCAGTGTACTTATCACATTGTATACTTCGTTCACAAGGTTTCTTGTTCTTAGAAGAAAGTTGTCTTGATCGAATTGCTTGCTAGTCGTTGTCAGAATTGTCACCAAGTCTCGTCAGACACACTGTTGTATATTCGTTCGAATGTGTTAACGTTGTTTTCCAGTCTGTGGGGATAGAAAGTGATGTGGAAGTCAGGCTGAGTTGTACCCAAGGATTCGTATTAATTCTGTGGAGTCAGAACTCGAGTCGCCTCATCCCTGTGATGGACTGAATGTATGTTTGAACCGAGAACTTAGCGTCTAGACAAACGAGAGCCAACATTTATAACAACCCTGTCTCAGAGGACCTGGGGATTTTAGGAAAATAATCCTGAAATAAAGGTACGGGATAAAACTGCCATACTACACACAGAAGGTTGTGGATAGACATGACTACCAGCACGCTGGAGTAGATTATGTGACGTGCTCTAAAAGATACGCAACTAATTTCATAGACACCTTTCAGCCCAGCACGCTAGCGCAGTTGGTTAAAACCCTCTTCACAGCGACCAGGTGACAGACTTCTTGTGGCCCGGGTTCACGCCCGGGGGGAAGGCAGAAAAGCCACATTTCTCCCAGATTTACAGTATCTATCATGGAAATCAAAGCCGAAGGGTTGCGATATCCATAGTTCTGAGCTAAAGAGTTGACCACTCACGGTTTCTGGAAACTTGAAAAAAAAAAAAGACACTTTCCAGATAATTATAGCGAATAGATGTGCCGCAGAGTTAACAAGTGGAACCTGAAAAAAGGGAAGAAAAAAACAAAACATTTATTGCAATGATGAACATCTATTACATCATTTTCTGTCGCTGGATGTTGGAAAAATAACTCTGGCATGTTCCATGGCAGCTGTTTTAAGGTATGGCTGCAAAACTGTGCACAGACTGTTCATATGAAACGTAGTCCCTTGAGACCTCAGACATAAGGTTTTACAGAAAAAGCTAAACATTCTGTGGACAGCCAACATGAGTAATCTAAATGCTGTGAAGAAGGACAGGACACGAGACAACTTATCACAAACTTTAAAAAGGGGCAGCTGCCATTCTTTTCTATGATTTGACAGGAACAACTGGAAAGTGTGACAGCTGGAAAGCGTGACAGCTGGAAAGTGTGAAAACTGGAAAGTGTGAAAACTGGAAAGTGTGAAAGCTGGAAAGTGTGAAAGCTGGAAAGTGTGAAAACTGGAAAGTATGAAAACTGGAAAGTGTGAAAAGTGGAAAGATTTATTCTCATTGCAAGAAAACTTGCCAGCTCAAAAATTAGTATATATTCTTGGAGATTGCAGGATGTGGAGAAATCTTTTTGCCTACGTCAATTTACAGGGCACTACATGATAATGACAATACATATAGCCATAAATACCAAGTTTTAGAATGACACTGCAGCATGCTTTTCGAAAACAAATATGTCTCCCATTTGTCTATCAAACCCCTTGTCTCCCATCTTCAGATTTATGCTCACATTATTTATGCTTCGTTTATATCTTTGCTCTAGTACAATAGGTTAGTTGCGTATCCTTTCCAGGACGTTGCAGAACCAACCCCAATGTCGAAACCAACGCAAGGCACATGACCCGCAGTAGGGATCGAACCCGGCATCCTGGCTTTAAATATATATATAAATACAATTGATACCCATGGTGACAACTTTGCTAGCCCCCGGACTGAGATACTCGCCCAACGTCCGGGCTGGCTCTGTACATGTGGGAAAAGCTTCACGGGGTTGCATGGTCTGAGAACGCATGCCGGAAGAATGAAATGTGAGGGTGCTCCACGCAGTAAACGCCGTCGCAAAACTACTACTCCTGTGGTAGTTTCTGAGTCGTTAGGGAACGACGGGCAGGGTGAACCCCACTCGCCCGGAGAGGCCCATGACGTCGACTGCGGAGGAGCACATTTGATGATTTCTGAAGAAGTGCGTTCCAGAATCAGGTTTCCACCTGCGAGCGAGAAGGTGGTGTGGTGTAAGTTGGAGGTTACATTATGTGAGGTGCTTAAACAAACTCTAAACAAGAAGCCGCTAGGCGACAAGCTTACTAAATTTGGTGATGTAATATATGAACACTGCTCCCGCGAGTTCGGGACAGTAGTAAAGGCACAGCCGGGTGCCAAGCAGAATACTAGCAGGAGGCAGAGGGACATTCTGAAGTGTCGGGCAGACAAGAATGCCCTCAGAAAACGGTTCAAAGCCGCTACGGGCAGCGAACGGGAGGGGCTGTACGAAGTGTGGGTGCATTTAAAGAACAAACACAGTGCCCTCTGTCGCGCCGAGCGTTTCTGTAACAACAGACGGAGAACCAAAAGGGAGCGAGAGAAATTCTTTAGGGACCCGTATCAGTTTGCCCGAGGTCTATTCGAGCAACCGAAGTCTGTGACTCTGGTTGTCAGTCAGGAAGAACTAGAGCTACATCTACGCAAGATGTACTCGGATAAAAAGAGGAGTGAGCCTCTCGATGACAATCCAGAGATCCTTAGCGGACTCAAACAGCCTTCGGTGCCGAAGGTACCATTTAAAATGGTACCTCCCCTTTGGTCTGAGGTTGAGAACGTTGTGAAAAAGGCCAGCGGCAAGTCTGCCCCAGGTCCGAACGGTGTTCCGTACGTTCTTTACAAGCGTTGCCCGAAAATCCTAAAAATGCTTCACGTCTTGTTGAGACAAGCGTGGATCCGCAATCACACATGTCCAGAGTGGTCAAAGGCAAATGGGGTCTACATTCCAAAAGAGCAGGACTCGAAGAGTCTTTCCCAATTCAGGCCCATCTCGCTGTTGAATGTCGAGGGTAAGATATTCTTCTCAGTCATGGCTCGCCGGCTCACACAGTATCTGATGACTAACAAGTACATAGATACGAGTGTTCAGAAGGGTGGCATTCCAGGCGTTCCTGGGTGCCTTGAACACGCGACCATGATTTGGGAGGCTATCCAGAGAGCCAAGCATGAGAGAGCTCAATTGCACGTTATATGGTTGGACTTAGCCAACGCCTACGGGGCAGTCCCCCATAGGCTACTGTGGCGAGCCCTTCGCATGTTTCACGTACCGGCACAGATCAGTCAAATGGTCGAGCAATATTTCTCCAAGTTCGCTTTGCGCTTCTCTACCTCGACGTTTACCACGAGGTGGACTGAGTTGCAGATTGGGATAGCTATGGGGTGTACGATCTCACCCATATCTTGTCATGGCAATGCAGATCATGTTAGACGGGGCGGCCGGCTACGGACAGGGCCTTCAAATTGGGGACCACTGGATGCCACCATTACGTGCCTTTATGGATGACACGACTATTATAACGGGCAGCGAGGAGTCTGCCCGCACGATCCTGGAAAGATTGGACGCGGTGGTCCAATGGAGCGGTATGCAGTTCAAACCGCAGAAGTCAAGGAGTCTGTCAATCAATAAGGGTCGGGTGGTGGCAACCAGTTTTACGGTGGCAAGGAACAAGATCCCCACGGTTCTGGAGGAACCAGTGAAGAGTCTCGGTCGCGTTTACGATTCGAAGTTATCCGATAGAGCGGAGGTCCGGCGAATACATGAGTCACTGGCTACAGGCCTGCTCGCGATCGAGCGGTGCAGGCTGGTCGGGAAATTCAAGGTATGGTGTCTCCAATTCATGTTGATTCCGAAACTCCTATGGCCACTGTCAGTCTACGAGGTGACGATGACTGCAGTGGAAGCCATGGAAAAGAAAATCAACACAGCCTTGAGAAAGTGGATTGGTGCACCGCCTTGTCTGACCGACGTGGCTCTGTATTGTAAACAGGCAAAGCTGGTACTTCCGTTCAAGTCGATAACCGAAGAGTTTAAAGTCGGCAAGGTAAGATTCGCCATGCTTCTGCGCGAGTCTTCAGACCCAAATGTCACCGCTGTCCAGCCCGCTCTAAAGACTGGAACCAAATGGAGAGTCCTCGATGCGATAGAATCTGCTCAGAACGCACTAAAATTGAGAGAGATTATGGGTTACACACAAACCGACCGTCGAGGCCTAGGGCACGGGAAGGTCAATTGGTGGTCGAAGGCCTCTGCCAAAGAACGCCGAGACATGGTAATACAAACGGTGAGGGACAACGAAAACGAGGTTCGGGTCCAGAAAGCAGCCCAACAGTCGCAGCAGGGCCATTGGGTGAGCCTGGAGAGCGCATTGCCAAGAGTACTCACATGGGGTGAGATCTGGCGGATGACCCCGCTGAGACTGAGCTTTATCGTTCGTTCGGCGTACGATGTATTACCGTCCGGTGTTAACATGGTTAAATGGTCTGCGACCAACGATCCGACTTGCCCGTTGTGCAAATCAAAGCAAACTCTTGAGCACGTCCTGTCCGCGTGCAGGAAAGCCCTAGGTCAAGGCCGATATACCTGGCGCCACAACAAGGTGCTAAAGGAGTTAGCAGCCGTTGTCGACCAGGCTAGAATGAGGGCTAACGCCAGAGCCAGTTCTAGTATCGCCCCCATTCGTTTCCTCAAGGCTGGGCAGGTTCCAATTGGTAAGGTCAACAAAAACGCATTCGCTCCATCTGTGCTAGACTCTGCGAGGGACTGGTTACTGGCGGTTGATCTGACAGGCCATGAACGGTATCCCGAGTTGATCCGTAAAACCGGCCTGCGACCGGACATCGTTCTCCATTCTGCACAAAAACGGCAGCTCATCCTGATTGAGTTGACGGTCCCGTTTGAGTCGCGTATGGAGGAGAATCATTTGTACAAGCTCGAGAAATAGAGTGATTTAGCAGCCGGTTTGAGGAGAAACGAGGCTTACACGGTACGGGTATTTGCCGTCGAAGTGGGAGCGAGAGGCCTCGTTTCCACTTCGCTCTACAATGTGGTGAAAGAACTAGGATTGCGCGGTAATGAACGGAAACGAACACTCAAAAAACTGGGAGAGGTGGCCGAAAGGGCCTCTAGCTGGCTTTGGACGCAGCGCAACAACGTAGGGGACGGGCCTCGGTGAGCTGGTCCGGGTGTCTAGTGGAAAAGAGTTTCTCATCCCTTTGAAAGTCCATCGTGTCCGAATTGTCTGCCAGTGTTCCTCTGCCAACTGCTAATAAAAGTCCAACATGTGTCCGGTAAACCAAAATAAGCTTGTCGCTCGGTCGTCCAGGCATGCGGACTGTTTTAATTACGCTGCCGCGGTGGCTTCTTATCTCACAGTACCTCCTTCGAAACCACCAAGTCGTCTTGTCTCTGGCCGAAAGTATAACACCATCCGGTAATTCCGTGCAGCGGGGAACCAGCCCTGAGCGTCATGAACTCAGGAGGGCCCACCTCCGAATACGTCTAGGAATAGTGGGCCGAAACGTGTGTCGACGAGGATAATTTCGACTGATGACTGGTAGATTCCCGCTGTACTTGCTCCTTGTGAGTTTATTCCTATAAATAATATATACAAACATTCACCCAATGCGGCCAGTGCACAGCAGAAGAAATGGAATAGTGGATTGGAGTTTATGGGAGAGGTTCAGGACCGGATTAACCAGTAGGCACACTTAGCACCTGCTTATGGCATCACAAAGGTAGCGGATACCACAGACATGTTCAATAGCTTTGGAACAGCTTTTATTTTCTCTGTTGAAGTATATTTGTGAGAATCCCATCAGAGCAGCAAGGCAGGTTGGTTGCCTTATCTGTGTTAGGTATTGTAGCAAAATTTCTGATATAAAATTAATTCTGAATATCGGATCAAAGACATTGAGATTAAATAAAGTAAGAGAAAACTGTTCTAATAAGAAACGGACAGAAGAATTCAAAAATAAACATTGTGTGTGTGTGTGTGTTTTGTTTTGTTTTGGATCTTGTTTGATTTCACAAAATAACATTTAGTTGTATAGATTATATTTCGAAACACATATGTATATATACACATATGGGGGCGCCTGTGACGTCTTGAGACATGGGCCCGCTAAACATTTGACAGGGGCTAGCTAGCCCCACGAATACAGGGCTGCATGCTAATCTGTGTACGTCAAGTGACCATTTAGATTCCAATTATGTGAGCGGTCGTTGTTGGGGCCTCCTGCTGATCTGTATGTCAAGTGACCATTTAGATTACATTCATGTGAGTGGTCGTCGTCGGGGCCTCATGCTGATCTCTATGTCAAGTGACCATTTAGATTACATTCATGTGAGTGGTCGTCGTCGGGGCCTCATGCTCATCTGTACGTCAAGTGACCATTTAGATTACATTCATGTGACTGGTCGTCGTCGGGGCCTCATGTTGATCTCTACGTCAAGTGACCATTTAGATTACATTCATGTGACTGGTTGTCGTCGGGGCCTCATGCTGATCTGTACGTCAAGTGACCATTTAGATTACATTCATGTGAGTGGTTGTCGTCGGGGCCTCATGCAGTTCTGTGTACGTCCAGTTACAATTTTGATTACATTCATGGGATTGGTTGTCGTCGGGGCCTCACCACATTGGTTTTCAAGGGACCTATTAAGCTGTTAATAACGCTCTGAAAACAAGAAAGGGGGGAGGGGAATAGGGGTTGGCAGATTTAGTCAAGTGCTTACAGCATCAAAAAGTCATAATCCGCTCTTAGGGAGAGCCACTGATTTTGTTATGGGCACACTCATGTCCACGTCCTGTCTCCATTTATAATAAAACTGTTTTAATTTAATTTTTTGTTTTAAACATCACTATATACTCGTCGGCTCAGTGGCTAAGTTGACGCGAACGCTTCATAATGACGGGGTGCCAGGTTCGATCCCAGCTTCGGACCATGCGCCTTGCGTTGGTTTCGACAGTGGTATCAGGGGGCGGACCGTACAGAAAGCAATGGCAAACTACTGGATGTAAATTTGCCTAGAAAAACCACACAACAGCCAGGGGCTGCTTGGGTTATTTCTGCAACGTCTTGTAAAGTATACGCAACTAACCATATATGACTATATACTTGCTTATTGTTTTATAAAGGTTGGGAAAAAACGGGGAGGAGGGAGGGGGGTGGTGCATTCTGGTGATAACCATACAACTTCTAACAAATCCTGAAATAAGGATATCACACTGACGATGGATCGGGCAAACACTGACACATATCCCTCTTCTTTTTTCGCGCTCATCAGCGGAAAATTCTGGTTGTTCACTTTTGCACTTTAGTCTTGTTCCAGACCTTCATTTGTTGCGTGCACATCCGTTTTACAGATCTGGCTTATTTGTATGCATACGTTTTGGTTCCTCGTCTCGCCTCTCATGCAGCTGTGCTCCAACTTTAAAGGAAACCCCGCAATTAGTGGACTGTTATGACATATTCTTGGAGTTTCATTAGGCCCCCCCCCCCCCACCACCACCAAGATCTCATAATGAGGTCCCAGAACCCACACGGGGAAAACACCAATTAAAAACTGACAGAAGAATTGCTAGAATTTCCCTTTCTTTGTAACCCACAGTCCACAAGAATTTGAAATGCAGGCGAATTAATTGGCAAGTTTCATAATTTGGACAGTCATTGCCGGCATAGTACTGCAGGTTATACTTGGCTGGTGTCGTCGTGTGCTCTAATTATACCTGGCTGGTATCGTGTGCCCTAATTATACCTGGCTGGTGTCGTCGTGTGCCCTAATTATACCTGGCTGGTGTCGTTGTGTGCAATAATTATACCCCGCTGGTATCGTTGTGTGCCCTAATTATACCTGGCTGGTGTCGTGTGCCCTAATTATACCTGGCTGGTATCGTTGTGTACCCTAATTATACCTGGCTGGTGTCGTTGTGTGCCCTAATTATACCTGGCTGGTATCGTGTGCCCTAATTATACCTGGATGGTATCGTTGTGTGCCCTATTTATACCTGGCTGGTGTCGTCGTGTGCAATAATTATACCTGGCTGGTATCGTTGTGTGCCCTAATTATACCTGGCTGGTGTCGTGTGCCCTAATTATACCTGGCTGGTATCGTTGTGTGCCCTAATTATACCTGGCTGGTGTCGTTGTGTGCCCTAATTATACCTGGCTGGTGTCATCGTGTGCCCTAAATATACCTGGCTGGTGTCGTCGTGTGTCCTATTTATACCTGGCTGGTGTCGTTGTGTGCAATAATTATACCTGGCTGGTGTCGTCGTGTGTCCAAATTATACCTGGCTGGTGTCGTTGTGTGCCCTAATTATACCTGGCTGGTGTCGTCGTGTGCCCTAATTATACCTGGCTGGTGTCGTCGTGTGTCCTAATTATACCTGGCTGGTGTCGTTGTGTGCCCTTATTATACCTGGCTGGTGTCGCTGTGTGCCCTAATTATACCTGGCTGGTGTCATCGTGTGCAATAATTATACCTGGCTGGTGTCGTCGTGTGTCCTAGTTATACATGGTTGGTGTCGTTGTGTGCCCTAATTCTACCTGGCTGGTGTCGTCGTGTGTCCTAATTATACCTGGCTGGTGTCGTTGTGTGCCCTAATTATACCTGGCTGGTGTCGTCGTGTGCCCTAATTATACCTGGCTGGTGTCGTCGTGTGTCCTAGTTATACATGGTTGGTGTCGTCGTGTGTCCTAATTATACCTGGCTGGTGTCGTCGTGTGCCCTTATTATACCTGGCTGGTGTCGTCGTGTGCCCTTATTATACCTGGCTAATGTCGCTGTGTGCCCTAATTATACCTGGCTGGTGTCGTCGTGTGCCCTAATTATACCTGGCTGGTGTCGTTGTGTGCCCTAATTATTCATGGCTGGTGTCGTCGTGTGCCCTAATTATACTTGGCTGGTGTCGTAGTGTGCCCTAATTATACTTGCTTTGGAGGTTGAACGGAGTAACTAGCATCCATGTTGTTGGTCTGTCGTCCAGTTTCTTTTCCTTCTTCTTCGAGTTTACCAGCTGTAAACTCCAAAGCAAAGTTTTGGTTGTTAGTCCACTTATGGACAGCAGTCCTGTTCCAGAACCTGAGTGTTGCGTGTGCATTCGTTTTACAGATCTTAGTTACTTTTATGCAGACTGCTGGTTCCTTGCCTCTTATGCAGATGCACTCAGACTTCGAAGGAAGCTCCCAATTAGTCGATTCTTACGACATGCTTTTTTTTTGGGGGGGTAGGCACTGGGTCTATTCTTGTCTTTCCTATAATAGGGCCATACACAGGGATCGTCCAGACTGGGATTGTTTAGTGTCAGAGGTAAAGGTAAGGTTGAGAGAATCGACTTCATTGCACCACCTTTTATCCCATATGGCTCAGCATCTCTCCGCATAACAGGTAGTTACCTGCCGATATCGTCACACAGAGCACGACCTACGTAGCTCTGGCGACGATCCTAATGGATCGTTTAGTTTCAGAATGGCTTTATAAATTTTTAAGTAGCAGCCCACGGAAACAAAACTAATCAATCAATCGATCAAAGTCAGGGGGCACAAAAGCACACAGAACTACCTGCCTATATTTGTTGACGAGTTGTCACTCCACAGAAGTCAAACTCTCACCGTTCGATTTTACTTCACAAAATATTTTCTGGTACCCTCTTTCAGCTGGGTCCTTCTGGAAGCCAAAGTCACGTTTTAAAAACTCGCGACATTAGTATTTCGAAATTCTAACCACCATGCCTGCAGGCAAGCATGTGAATTAGTGACCACCCACCAGCTGATATGAAAAAGACCTTACAACTAACATGAAAGAGAATTAAAGATATAAATACTGGCTACATGAAGGCATATAAGGGCTTTAATTTAGTTTGACTCGGTTGAGTGCCAACAACGTCGGTGATTATTATTATTATTATTATTATTATTATTATTATTATTATTATTATTATTAGTAGTAGTAGTAGTAGTAGTAGTAGTAGTAGTAGTAGTAGTAGTAGTAGTAGTAGTAGTAGTAGTAGTAGTAGTAGTAGTAGTAGTAGTAGTAGTAGTAGTAGTAGTAGTAGTAGTAGTAGGAGCAGCAGCAGTAGTAGTAGTAGTAGTAGTAATAGTAGTAGTAGTAGTAGTAGTAGTAGTAGTAGTAGTAGTAGTAGTAGTAGTAGTAGTAGTAGTAGTAGTAGTAGTAGTAGTAGTAGTAGTAGTAGTAGTAGTAGTAGTAGTAGTAGTAGTAGTATTAGTAGTAGTATTTTTGTAACAATTTTTATTTTGACCAGCAAGGTGATAATAAAATAACGTTTAAGCACACAACGTCCACCTGTGGGTTTGCGGCCCCATTCCGGGGGTAAAATGAATAGATCCAATGACCACTATAAAGGCGACTAATTGTGGGTGTTTCCTTTGTTTGGAAGAATATCGTCCAGAAGCTGACGAACAACTAAACCTTTCTGACGCAGTTTACCACAAGGAAACGCTAAGAAGAAGGAGCACACGCAAACAATCATCGCAACACTCACCATTATTAGTTGAGTTCAACTCCAGACTGGACCGAACATCAAAGATCAGCACATGCACGACCCTGCTGTAGGCCACGCCCATCACTGTCACCGGAAGCACTAGCAAGGCCAGGTCAAGGACGACGGTGTAGGTCTGTTCCGCTCCCAGGTTAGGCCAGATCTCCCTGCACCTATGGGCGCCGTTACCAATGGCTGTGTGTTTCTGGAACACTGCTGTTGGGGTCATCAAGGCGGCAGACAAGAACCAGCACACTGCGATACATCTGTGGAACATTCATTCGTGGAATCATTTACAGCTAGTTTCAACGTTCAGCTTCTACCTTCTTGTGTTACAGATTTATAATAATCTAGTCCTTGAGGGAGAAAAAAATTTGCGTTATTGATTTGAAGCGCTACGGAAAGATTTTCAGAATACCATGGCCGAGAATAACAGAAATACCGACATCATGAAAGATCTGAACATCCCAGAAGATTGGGTAGTCTACAGCATCTAGTCTCAAAAACTGAAATATGCTGGCCACATCAAGCACCTGAAGGGATTGGAAAGAATAGTAGCAGAAGGCCTTGTGCCAGGAAAGAGAGGTAGCACGATAGTGAGTACAGGATAGGAGTCATACTTTTGGTTGGAAAGTGCTCGAGTTAGGAGATCTGGTGAAAGACCAAAAAGCAGGCTGTAATGAGAACGACGTTTTGCAAACAACCTGCTACATCATGAGTGTTTTGACTGTAATTTTTAGGTGGGAAACAATCGTGTAAACATGACATCCGATTTTTGATCCCTGATTGTTTAAATAATCCAAAAAAGTTTTACAGAAATGTATTCTTTCCTCTTCAACCCTAAAATGTGAAAGAATCATTAGAACTGTTGCGTTCCAGGATATAGTGCTAAAGAATTAGAAGTTCTTTGTCGTTGCATCTTTTACCCTGATTTGTGAAACATGATTCACTTCTTATTCATCTCAGTCCTAACTGAAAATATTAATTAATAAATAATAAGGATTTTTCTCTTTTACCCTGGAATATGGAACAATTATTAATAAATATACTCTGCTTTTTAGACTGTTGAAACCTGCAGGCGCTTAATAGAGCTACCTGACCGAGTGTGATTACCTGTAGGGTGTGATAATTAGATTTCCCGTTGTCGTGTGAAAGAGTCTGATTACCTGTAGTTGTATGACAGAGACGAATTACCTGTTTGCTTTTGACTATAATTACATGAACCTTGTGACATCATCTAATTACCTACAGGTTTATGACAGTATGATTACCTATTGGCGTGTGACAGAGTCTGATTATCTGTGTGCATGTGACAGTCTGAATATCTGTGTGCATGTGACAGTCTGAATATCTGTGTGCATGTGACAGTCTGATTATCTGTGTGCATGTGACAGTCTGAATATCTGTGTGCATGTGACAGTCTGATTATCTGTGTGCATGTGACAGTCTGATTATCTGTGTGCATGTGACAGTCTGATTATCTGTGTGCATGTGACAGTCTGATTATCTGTGGGCGTGTGACAGTCTGATTATCTGTGTGCATGTGACAGTCTGATTATCTGTGTGCATGTGACAGTCTGATTATCTGTGTGCATGTGACAGTCTGATTATCTGTGTGCATGTGACAGTCTGATTATCTGTGTGCATGTGACAGTCTGATTATCTGTGTGCATGTGACAGTCTGATTATCTGTGTGCATGTGAGAGTCTGATTATCTGTGGGCGTGTGACAGTCTGATTATCTGTGTGCATGTGACAGTCTGATTATCTGTGTGCGTGTGACAGTCTGATTATCTGTGTGCGTGTGACAGTTTGAATATCTGTGTGCATGTGACAGTCTGATTATCTGTGTGCATGTGACAGTCTGATTATCTGTGGGCATGTGGCAGTCTGATTATCTGTGGGCGTGTGACAGTCTGATCTTCTGTGTGCATGTGACAGTCTGAATATCTGTGTGCATGTGACAGTCTGATTATCTGTGGGCGTGTGACAGTCTGATTATCTGTGGGCGTGTGACACAGTCTGGTTATCTGTGAGCGTGTGGCAGTCTGATTATCTGTGGGCGTGTGACAGTCTGAATATCTGTGTGCATGTGACAGTCTGATTATCTGTGTGCATGTGACAGTCTGATTATCTGTGTGCATGTGACAGTCTGATTATCTGTGTGCATGTGACAGTCTGATTATCTGTGTGCATGTGACAGTCTGATTATCTGTGTGCATGTGACAGTCTGATTATCTGTGTGCATGTGACAGTCTGATTATCTGTGGGCGTGTGACACAGTCTGATTATCTGTGAGCGTGTGGCAGTCTGATTATCTGTGTGCATGTGACAGTCTGAATATCTGTGTGCATGTGGCAGTCTGATTATCTGTGTGCATGTGACAGTCTGATTATCTGTGGGCATGTGGCAGTCTGATTATCTGTGTGCATGTGGCAGTCTGATTATCTGTGTGCATGTGGCAGTCTGATTATCTGTGGGCGTGTGACAGTCTGATTATCTGTGAGCGTGTGACACAGTCTGATTATCTGTGGGCATGTGGCAGTCTGATTATCTGTGTGCATGTGGCAGTCTGATTATCTGTGGGCGTGTGACAGTCTGATTATCTGTGTGCATGTGACAGTCTGATTATCTGTGAGCGTGTGACACAGTCTGATTATCTGTGGGCGTGTGACAGTCTGATTATCTGTGGGCGTGTGACAGTCTGATTATCTGTGGGCATGTGACAGTCTGAATATCTGTGTGCATGTGACAGTCTGATTATCTGTGTGCATGTGACAGTCTGATTATCTGTGTGAATGTGACAGTCTGAATATCTGTGTGCATGTGACAGTCTGATTATCTGTGGGCGTGTGACAGTCTGATTATCTGTGGGCGTGTGACAGTCTGATTATCTGTGTGCATGTGACAGTCTGATTATCTGTAAGCGTGTGACACAGTCTGATTATCTGTGGGCGTGTGACAGTCTGATTATCTGTGGGCGTGTGACAGTCTGATTATCTGTGGGCGTGTGACAGTCTGATTATCTCTGAGCGTGTGACACAGTCTGATTATCTGTGGGCATGTGACAGTCTGATTATCTGTGGGCGTGTGACAGTCTGATTATCTGTGAGCGTGTGACACAGTCTGATTATCTGTGGGCGTGTGACACAGTCTGATTATCTGTGGGCATGTGACAGTCTGATTATTTGTGGGCATGTGACAGTCTGATTATCTGTGGGCGTGTGACACAGTCTGATTATCTGTGGGCGTGTGACAGTCTGATTATTTGTGGGCATGTGACAGTCTGATCAGTCTGATTACCTGTAAGCATATGACAGATTACCTGTAGGCGTGTGACAGAGTCTGCCAGGATCTAGAATGAAGGGGTCGACAGATGGCGAAGTATCTCTCCAGTGAGATGGCCACCAGAGTGAAGCAGCTGACCCCAACAGACACCGCTGTGGAGGAAACAGAAGGCAAGTTAAAGCCAGTAAAATATCATGTTCGTATCTTTTCCATAATGCTCCCCCTCCCCCCCCCCCCCCCACACCCATGTAATCGCTCATGACCTTCATCCTTGTAAGCGAGCCACCATGGTGTTGTGGCTAGACGCTTGCCTCCTGGTCCTGGTAAGGCTTAACTTTTTTTATGACCTTGGCGCCCTGGTTGACCCAGCCTTAAATAGGTACAAGGTTAGTTAGCGGGCCGGGGGTCAAGCCCTATATTCCCAATACGCATGAAGGCGTGGACAAGGGTAATTTACCTTTACTTCTCTCCGTGCAGATAAAGTTTTTTTTTTTGGTGGGGGGGGGGGGGGGGGGGGGGGAATACATTTCTCCTGGCATTCGGACTGTGGTATAAGACTCGCAATGTGGCAGACATTGAGACCTCACTACATAATACTTTCTTCCCTAAACGTCCGTCTCCCTTGCGGGGACGGCACTGAATGTACCCAGTTGAAAGTAAAGCCAACGACATCTTTTCTCACAATAAACAGTTGTTTCTACCCTTAAGTCATTTTGAAACAAGATCTTGACCCACTGAGTTTAGACATGTCGGCATTGAAGGAGTTATGCAGTCAAACCACACTTGCTGGATTTACTTTCCATGTTACTGTTGGTATCAAGTTTAGGTTTTTAGGTTCGACATGACAGTTACTAAGTTTACAATTATTTTTAAAATAAATAGTGGCAATATACGATATTCGTAACTTTCATTTATCTTCTATCAGTCTATATAATCTGTAACGAGGAAAAAAATTAATGGAACGCAAACTGTTCTGGTTGTCAGGCAGAGAAGCTAGTTGTTGGTGCTATTAAGATTTCTTACGAGTGTTACACATTCTTTACAAGACTTTACAAATCAACCCAGAATTTGCTGGTTGTTTTGTGGTTTTACCCTGCAATTTTACATTCAGAACTTTATCAGTGCTTTTCGAACAGTTCGACAGTCATACCGCAAAGTGATCTTCAGCCAAATGGCATGCTGCTGAATGGAACCATGCATGTGGAAACTTTATTCACAACATACGCAACAGGTGTCATCATATACCGGAATCAGGTAAAATTGCCTTTTATAAAATCGATCGGTTTATCGCCTACCAGCGGCTTACCATACCATCCTGAAGTACCCTCTTAATCTGGACGGCAGACCAATAAGGCAGGTCCCAGATTCCCTGTTCAACCTCCACAGAAGTTATAATTAGAGCAGACGTGACGGCTTCACCGGGCATGTGTTACATGTAGTCCTACGCTGCTAAAAATCTTGTGCAAATAATCATGGAGCCATGGATTATGTCAGAGCAAAAAGTACATCAGGTGGCTAGTAACATTGGGTGGATTAAATCGGTCAAGATTAGACGATGAAAGTCTCAGTAAGATAGCATCAACCCCAGGCACACAGAGAGAGAGGCAAAAAACAGAGAGAAAGGGAGACAGACGGATGGACGGACAGACAGACAGACGGACAGACGGACAGACAGACAGACGGACAGACAAACAGACAGGCAGAGAGACAGACAGACGGACGGACGACAGACAGACAGACAGACAGACAGACAGACAGACAGACAGACAGACAGACAGACAGACAGACAGACAGACAGACAGACAGACAGACAGACAGACAGACAGACAGACAGACAGACAGACAGACAGACAGACAGACAGACAGACAGACCGACAGACAGACAGACAGACAGACAGACAGACAGACAGACAGACAGACAGACAGACAGACGGACGGACGGACGGACGGACGGACGGACAGAGAGACGGACAGACGAACAGGCAAACAGACAGGCAGAGAGACAGAAAGAAGGACGGAGAGACAGACGGACGGATGGACGGCAGACAGACAGACAGACAAAGCAGACATACAGACAGACAGACAGACAGACAGACAGACAGACAGACAGACAGACAGACAGACAGACAGACAGACAGCTGACAGACATATACTGATGGATGGACCAACAGAAAGTGACAGATATCCACGGAATCACACAGACAGACAGACAGACAGACAGACAGACAGACAGACAGACAGACAGACAGACAGACAGACAGACAGACAGACAGACAGACAGACAGACAGACAGACAGACAGACAGACAGACAGACAGACAGACAGACAGACAGACAAAGCAGACAGACAAACGGTCGGACGGGTAGACAAACAGACATACAGACGGTCGGACGGACAGACAGACAGAGCAGACAAACAGACACAATTTTCACAGGGTTAAGAACTGGACATGCATGTCCTTTTAACATTCTTGTCACGTGGCCTCATTCAGGGCCTACGTTGTTTCATTCATGTAAATTTAACCGGCAAAAACAAACATCAGTAACAACAGCTACATCTCTCGTGGGTATGTCACTGAATTTCTCAACAATAATTTTCATTAGATTAAAAATTATTATAAAAATGTTATAAATATACGACATTCGTAACATTCATTTTAGAGCATATAATCTGCAATGAGATAATAATGATAAAGTTTCTGAATATATTTATTTAGGTGTCAATCGTATTTTTGATTCGCCGTGGAAGATGGTTCTACAGCTAAGCTGCGGAGTTTGCTAAGCTGGCTTTGTATAGTTCGATTTTAGTTTTCGGGATGTGTTAGGCACTTGCTGTCTTCATTTTTGTACAGACAACCAAACACACAGACAGACATCAGTGATTCTATGCTTGAACTCTACAAATATCTTGACCGTGACCTTCTGATATCTCGTTGATCAATGGCCTCTGTTGATGAGCTTATTTCCGCCGGAAGCCGAAATCCTCCATAGCAGATCGGTGTACTCTGAGTCCGGAATTCGAGAATCATTTTCCGTGTCTGAGTTTTTAAAGTGGGGCGCTGACCAGGAAATAGAGTGGGATACATCATATCGAAGACGATGGAGGAAAATCAGCTGGAGATTGTAATAAAATGTCAAAAGTAAACAGACAGTGTTAATATTGTAATAACAAAGAGAAAATACATTGGCAAAAGTGAACGGACAGTACTAATGTTGTAGTAACCAAGAGAAAAAATACTGGCAAAAGTTAACGGACAGTACTAATGTTGTAGTAACCAAGAGAAAATATACTGGCAAAAGTGAACGTACAGTACTAATGTCGTAGTAACAAAGAGAAAACATATTGGAACAAGTAAACAGAAAATACTAATGTCGTAGTAGCCAAGAAAAAAAAACACTGGCAAAAGTGAACGGACAGTACTAAAGTCGTAGTAACCAAGAGAAAATATACTGCCAAAAGTCAACAGACAGTACTAACTAATGTCATAGTAGCCAAGAGAAAATACATCTGCATGTTCTGTATATGCATTTTCAGACCCCTTTGTTTTGATGTAGACAACAGTAAAGAGAGGGGCCCGTTCACAATGCAACGACAAACTACTAAATGTAAAATAACCTAGTAAAATCAAAAATAGGGAAAAACAATGCTTGGGTTGGATCTTAAACGATCTGTTAGGGGACATTACTGTCTTTCAAGTCGACTATGTTCGACACTCGCCTGTCGGATCTAGAGTGGAAGGTTCCAGTCAGCACCGATGCGTGTTTGGTCACACACACACACACACACACACACACACACACACACACATAAGAATTTTGAATTAGGAATCGGCATTATAGCACTAGGGACACTCATATAAGCTCACTGTCCCCATCTTCAGCAGCATGTAAAAAGTTCCATTTCCGATGGTACCAGTAACTATCTGATTGTCTATCCATCTCGCGTTTCCCTTGAGCGTTGAGGAGTGTCGGTCAGATCCCCTGGTACTCCTCACAACGCCATCCTCCTGTACCGTAATGATCTATCTGTGCCTTCGCACTATTTATTTGCTCTCAAAAGGCCCTGACAATATCTAGCGTGTCGAACATCAATTCACCACCCAGTGTGCAGAACTGACCAATCTATCTGCCTGCTAATTTCCCTGCTCATATCCAAACACACCGTTGTGGTTAGTTAGTTGCGTATCCTTTACAGGACGTTGCAGAACCAACCCCAACAGCTCCTGGCTGTTGTGTGGTTTTTCTAGGCAAATTTATGTCTAGTAGTTTGCCATTGCCCTCTGGACGGTCGGCTTTCTTGATACCACTGTCGAAACCAACGCAAGGCCCATGGCCTGCAGCTGGGATCGAACCCGGCACCTCGGTATTACGAAGCGTTCGCATCGACTTAGCCACAGAACCGACACACCATTATGACCTGGAGAAAATATCCAAGGGATGCAACTTTCCGGGACCTCAAGCAGTGAGCATTCAATATTCAGTCGACCCCGACTACACCTGGTACCAGTACTTCAGGTAAGTACAGACGGTCGGTGTGATGTTGAGTACATCAGGCACACAGTGTCGATTGCTCTACACAAATCAGTCTAGCACCACATGTCCGATGCGCCACATGGGTGAAAATAGTCATTTACTTTCTGTATACATTGTAAACCCCATCTCGTGTGTGCCAGCCTAGAATATGCGAAGCTAGGATTTTAGTGGCAGAACAGGCAGGGGTTTACCAAAACGACAGTGGACACGGCATAATAAAGACACCCCACTTATTAAAGTGAGTGAGTGAGTGAGTGAGTGAGTGAGTGAGTGGGTGGGTGGGTGGGTGGGTGGGTGGGTGGGTGGGGTTGGAGTGGAACTGCCAATTGATCACAAGTATATACAGATACAATCAGTGCGACGTTCTGAAATAGACGTGCTTCAGCAGGATGATGTTGATTGATGATGATTCTGATGATGAGATGATGACGGTGATGAAGATGAAGACGACGATGACTATAATGCGATGAGAAACGAATTATGCGTTTACACTAATCAGATGTAATTAACAATAAACAAAAATTGTCGTCACATAATGCCGACAGATCAATTCTTTCAAATACAACAACGGATTCGCGAGACAATAAGGTAGCACCTAGGGATTACAGCATTCGATATGAAAACAAATGAAAACAAACAGAATGGCGCTTTGTTGTCTCGTCAGGAACAACATGCAAGCACATAGTTTCAACTTACCACCAAGAATTTGTCAAAAATTGCAAACGTCAAAAACAAATTACGCCGACATGGGACAATGAGGGATCGTTGTTGACTTCCCCGATCTATGGTTGCACAAGTAACGGCTTTGTGCCTAATGCAACAAGGCCAGAGAATAATTAGAGCAGGTAATCGGATTTTACCATTGAAGAAAAAAATTGCATTAAAATAAGGTCACCTATAATTGCATTTCTGAATAATTCATTTAGTCAATTAATCAGGCGCGGCCTTTACAAGTAATGGCCGAATGTAAAGAAGCTCCAACGTGCTCCGACTTCCTTAATGGCTGTACCATGACCGGCTCTAGCTGACGGGCCGTTAAAGCAGCGGTTCTAAAACTGGGTACCGTTAGGGGTTTGCCATAATCGTATACGTTTGGTGGAAAGCTGCAGATATGCTGCAAAGGTATAACAAAACTAAAACAGGGAAAGGAGGAGGAGAAAAAAAAGAAAAAGAAGAGGGGGATGAAGAGGAGAAGACAAACTAAAACATGAAGAGGAGAAGGAGGAGAAGAAGAAGAAAAAGAAGAAGAAGAAGAAGAAGAAGAAGAAGAAGAAGAAGAAGAAGAAGAAGAAGAAGAAGAAGAAGAAGAAGAAGAAGAAGAAGAAGAAGAAGAAGAAGAAGAAGAAGAAGAAGAAGAAGAAGAAGAAGAAGAAGAAGAAGAAGAAAAAGAAGAAGAAGAAGAAGAAGAAGAAGAAGAAGAAGAAGAAGAAGAAGAAGAAGAAGAAGAAGAAGAAGAAGAAGAAGAAGAAGAAGAAGAAGAAGAAGAAGAAGAAGAAGAAGAAGAAGAAGAAGAAGAAGAAGAAGAAGAAGAAGAAGAAGAAGAAGAAGGTGGAGGAGGGGAGGAGGAGGAAAATAACCTATTAGCACACACACACACACACACACACACACACACACACACACACACACACATATATTCACGCCCAAATGTATACCCCTCACGCACCCTCAAACATAAATATACACCCATGTAAAATATTAAATTCCTATTCAGCTGACTTTGAACACAGTTATGTCGGGCTTACGACAGTGCGTCCACATTCTGTAAGTTATAGATGCCGACATTGGAGACATAAATCAAACTCTCTGGAAAATGTGCAATATTTCACGGAATCAATGAAACATTGAATACCTGGTAGCGCACAAACGATAACTGTTTGCAGACTGCAAACAGAAACGTATAGAAACTTCTGCATGAAATGAGATAACGCGAAAAATACCTTGTTGTGAGGGGAGAATCATCACCAGCTGTGGTTTTATTCCAGAGTGCCAGGAAAATCAACAAGCAATCAACTTCGATCACAAAATAGGAAATGTTACACGTATTATGTCGCTTAACCTCTGACTTTCAGTCTGAAAGTCGTGAGTTCGAATCTGTACCGTACCAGATGGAAAATGATGTGTCTTTGCTTTCGGGTTTTCTTCTACTTAACGTTCACTGGCTGTAAATCCCGGAGGAAACTTAGGTTTTTCATCTACCTCTGGACTTTAGTCTTTTCCAAAACTTCAGTTTGACATGCACTTCCATGTTATAGATCCAGCTCATTTGTATGCAGACTGTTGGTCCCTCTGTGTTGAGTAGTAGTAACTAAAGGCAGAAATGGCAGTTTATATTCTCTAGCTCCAAAAGACACAGCAGGATTCGTGGCTTTGACGTTGCAAATGCACTTCGTAGTTCCAGGCTTACTGTTTCGATTCCAGCTACTGGCTGCTTGGCAATAGATTGATATGCGCTGCGTTAATTTTTACCATAGTTTCAAAAGCCTGACCTCTCAGTGGAGTTGCCAAACTTCTTCTTCTTCTTCTTCTTCTTCTTCTTCTTCAGCATTCTAAGCCCTTGAGGTTCATTGCTGCAGATATCACCCGCCTCCATTCATCTCTCTGGTTTGCCTTCTCTTTCCTGTTGGTAACACCAAGTGTTTGCAAATCTGTTTGGATATTATCTCTCCATCGTCTTCTTGGTCTCCCTTGTGGTCTACGACCATTCATCTCCCTGGTGTATACAGTTTTTACTTCTCTGTCATCTGACATTCTTTCAATATGCCCCAACCATTACATTTTATTAGCTCTCATGATGCCAGTGATCAGCGGTGATTTAAACAGATTTTGAATTTCGTGTTGCAACACCCTGTAGCTATGTGTATTTTTGATGCTTGTCTGACTTCTCGAAAATCTACGGTTCGAGCCTGAACCAGGAAGGAATTTCTATAAAAGACCTTTTTTCTAGGTCGACTTAGCCTAAAATAGCTATGCGAAAATAGTGTTGCATGACAGCCCACACCCTTCTAGTTTTGGACCTGCTCGCATCTTGTTAATGAGAGCAATTCGAATCTTGGACTTTCCTCCATATAGGTATATAGTCCTTCTTTTGTACTTATGTGTCAAGATGTCTGGTTAAGTAATCATTTCTGTTCTAATTCTCTTGGGAATGACATCAATTTGAATTTAGGTGGAAGATTTATTAATAGTGAAGCCAAATTCCATTGATCGAATTACCGCGTTCCTGCACTGCCCGATGTAGGAGGAGGCCGCAAAACAAATGAACAGGATATCCCGAACAGTACCAGCGGCTAATCTTAACAATGAGTGCCAATTTCCTACGTCCGAAATTCCCCAGTTTGGCTGTTGCTAGGGACTAATCAGGAGTCCTTCTAAAATAGTAGATTCTTTGCTTTCTTGGCTGGTTTGATTGATCTTGCTAAATTCTTTTCTTTATATTCCTAAATGTGTTGCCCTGATTACATGATGTTTTGTTATATTGCATTCTGTGGTTAATGCCCGTCCTTTACAGTTCTTAAGTTGCCTGTTGTATCTGTTCTATTTTTGTACCTAATGTTATAAAGTGTTAATTTGACTAGCATAGGATTACTATCTAGTCTGGGGGTTTAAAAATAGTGGGGAATTCAGTCCAAGTTACGCCTAGGAATGGTTATGATTTCTGTAGTGCCATAATTTGAGTCGCCTCGGCCCTGAAGTAGACTGGATGTTCTCTGTAGCTGCGGAATACCACCTAGACAATTATGAGCCAACATCTCAACACTAAAACTACTTCAGAGTATCTTTTGGTTCAAAAGGGGAAACCCTAACAAAGACACGTGACACCAGCATTATGTGACAAATAGTATAGGAAGTAAAAATGATAACGTCCCGACTGGCCTATAGAAATTAGCCTAGAATCGTATTCTCGATGAGCGCTGGCGTGAAATAGCTCTTTACCTTACAATTGTCGGCGTCTGTGGCCTAGGCGTTGCGAACGCACGTTTTACTGACGTGGTGCCAGGTTCGAACCTAATTGCAGGCGATTGGACAAGATTGGACATGAGACCATCTTGTGTTGGTTTCGACAACGGCATCAAGGATCGGCCGTTCAGGTCAATGGCAAACAACTGAACGTAAATTTGCATAGAAAACCTACAACAGCAACACACAAAAAACTGGAATTAGTTCAGCAAGGTCCTGTGTAAGAATACGCAACGTAACTACCAACTGGCATTCGCGTTAGTAAATAAATAATCTACCCCAGCAGCACACTTTCACCGTCCTGTCTTTAGCCCCCCCCCCCCCTTTTTTTTTTTCTCTCCCGCACTATAAATATCTCAGTCTTTTTCCAAACACATCCAATCACTCGCTATCATTAAGTGCTTTTTAAATTTTGTTAATACCTCCCGTTATGCCATTCTTTAACGCAATTTGCTCCTTCTGTCTTCTCTCCATGAACTTTTCATTAAAGAAAAATCAACTTCCAATCAATCTCAAATTTTTATCGATTCCTTTCTTGCCACACATTCAAAGCAAACTCAATTCCCAATCTTAAGCTTTCGCTGGATTAAAGTTGTTTCGTACGATGTCATTTTTTATATATCTGAATTCGTTAGCATCTTGTTTGTTCCTTTCTCATCTTCCTCCTTAACTCTCTCATAGTCAGACAGTTACATGAAAACTGACGTCAAGAGCTGACAAAAATGATCTCTCACTAAACTGTCCGCACTAGCTACGTGGCCAGTTGAAAAAGTATGTTCAGCGGTGCCTCGGGTTACGAACGCTTCTAGTAACGAACATATCGGCACAAACACAATTAAACAAACACAATTGTGGAACAAATTTTGGCTTGACGCGCGAGCACTATCTCGGCACGCGTACGCACAAACCTTGCTCTAGCGTCGGTTGTTTTTTTTTTTTTCGGCTTGCGAATAACATCCTGATGTACTCAAGTTTAGGTGTTGTGAACTTTGTCGCTGCGTTGTTTTTGAAACACTGAACATGAGAATGGTATTCGTGTTTTTGATCTAGCCAGTAAGTAAGACATCGCTAATCTACGATCTGTTTGTATGCCTATTTATGCTGCGTCTGTGTCATCAATGTGTGCGTCTCTGGGTGTGTAAGAGATGGTGTGAATGCTTGCGGGAATTTGCCATGTGTGAGTAATTTTGCATGTATATTTTAAGGTATGCATTATCATTTATGCCTTTGTTTTTCTAAGTTACTTATATACAATGAATTTTGCCCTAAGAACATAATATGCTTGATATATGAAATGCCACTGCCGTCTGAAAGATGAATGCTTGGAAGAGCCGAATGTAAGACTGGCAAAGTTGGTTCGTTCTTTCATTTTGTACTATCTTAAAGAACAAAGATTGTGATGTGCTAAAGACGTGATTATGTTAACGAAATAAAGGTCTCAGGTGTTTGAAGAAAGTTTAAATAAAAAAATATATTGTTTCTTTGGAATAATAAAAAGCTTGCAGCTTGATGGAGATAGTGTTAGCGACGCCCCAACATGCCAAAAATCATTACTTTCACTATGCTATTCAGTGTTGTCTGTGGCTTAGGCGTTGCGAACGCGCTTTGTAATGCCGGGTGTCGCGAGACGCCGCTCCAAGTAGACAAGATACTTTTGGTTGACGTACCACCCCTTTGTGACCCTTCTATTTTTCTCTCTTACATGCGCCCAGTGACTTCATTTTCATCATAAGACGCATTGAGAGATATCCCAGTTATAGCCTACGGTTGCTGTTTGGGGATTTTCCATTGTCCTACTTGTAATTCCCCTGAGCTTTCACGTATAAAAATATACGGCTAGTAACTCGGCAACGTAGCGGGAAAATCCTGGCCAAACACCGGATCCCGCTGTGAGAGGAGACGGCCAGCCATTTTACTTCAGGTCAGCAAGCAGGTGTTAGAGCGGGCCGTTTTGGCAGAACTTTGTCTTTCTCGCCGCCTAAAAACCCTAGCAACATGACCATATAGTTACATCTAAATCCAGCTGCTGAAAAGCCGAGGACAGATTCCTTGTGGCAGGACGAGCTTCCAAACCACTGCCAGGCTGGTTGTAGCTAATGATTGGAGTGCCCTAAGGAAGATCTTGGTGCTTGGGACAGATCTGACATTCCACCTCAGTCTTTGAAATGGATGATCCTCTGGGAAACTCCAGGTGGTAATTGTTGTATGTTATTTCCCACTAATCCTCTCATGACGACAGTTTCATGTTACTATCATTTTTATCTTTCATCCTACTTAGTTTGAATAGTGTATTTTCAAAAGTAAATAGATGATTGAATTTTACTTTAATTTTAATAAACATTCCTATGATTGATTTCAATTCATAGTTAAAGTTTAATTTTATTTCTAGATGTATGTCTGGTGTCAGTGTTGTCTACCAATATACATATTCTAGATGGGGGCTTAATTTAATGACCAGAAAGGGAAATTGTCGGGAGGGGTAATCTGCTCTGTCTAAGTGGTTAGGCATCTAAATTCCCTTATCCCTTTTCTGGGGATATTCAGGCAGCTCACCTTCTTTCGCGAGCCAATTCGAGTCTGTATCTGAGTATCCAGGGACACTGTCCGCTCTTTGCACCAAAAGACAGTTGTCTCGGTTTCTAACAAGATAACACCACTTTAGTGAGTGTAAAAGGAACCTGTTCCACGACACGGGTGCCGGGTTCGATCCCAGCTGCGGGCCCCAGCTGCGTAAGTTTCGACTAGTGGTATCAAGAAGCCGACCGTCCAGTGAGCAATGGCAAACTACTGGACGTAAACTTGACTAGAAAAACCACAACAGCTAAAAAACGCTGGGGTTGATTCTGCAACTTTCTATAAAAAATACGCAAATAACATTTAGTTTTGAAAACTGTGAATGCAAGCGATGCTAGAGTTGACGAATCTAAAGCAAGTAGAGACTGGACATAAAATTTGCCTAGAAAAACCACAACAGATAAACAAAGATGTGGTTGGTTTAGCAACGTCCTGTGAAAAATACTCAACTAACTTAGAGGCTGGTACAAGAAATGTTGTCAACGAATTAGAATTCATAGTATTGTGAGGTTTAGAGAGACAGCTAGTTAGTTAGGGCACAAACATGCAGATACCTATGTGGGGGAATTTGCAAACTGTTCAGCTCTGAAGGTTACGCACTGCCATAGGTTTGTAATTGCCGCTATATTACGGTAGCTCCCAATTATCACACTAGCAAGATGCTATACTACAGTACAATATTTATGCATATAAAAAGATAAAGACATTGAAAGACACATGATTAGGTTAATAGACAAACACTGTTCTTTGGCCACATAATGAGAAGAGAGACATTGGAGAACGTCATTACAACTCGAAAGATCAGTGGGAAAAGGGATAGAGGTAGACCAAGAGAGATTATGCTGGATGGGCTGAAACGATGGGATGGAAGGATATCATCAAGAGAGCTTTTCAGGGCAACCAGGGATCGTGATCTGTGGAGACTCATGAGCGTTTACGCCAGTTGTCAGGGCACATAATGATGATGATGATGTTTGGATTGCCATTTAAATTTAGATATGGAAATAGATACATACAAACAAGTCTAAAGTCTCACAATGACAAAAACACATACAGATAATACAAAGAAGAATAGGTTTAAAAACAAAATAGACATAAAGACGTCATCATCATCCGCCGAATGGCGTGGGCGATCATGCCTCTCCACAATCTGCGATCTGCAACTGCGTGTACCAGTTCGTGTTTTGACACCCCTATAATGCCACGACAAAATGTTGTGCAGAATCTTTTCATGCTGTCTTCCTCTGTATCTCTTTCGACAGATTTTTCCAGTTGTCACAACATGTTCCAGTTTCCCTCTTTCAAAAACATGACCGAAAAATGAGAACTGTTTTCTTGTAATGTTTCTGATAAGTTGTCTTCGAGCTCCCTTCTCTTTAAAAACATCTGGTTTGTTCTTTTAGGCTGTCCAATGAATTATAAGGATTCTTGTGTAAAACAACATCTTCGTGGCCTCAAGAAATTGTTCGGCCTGTTTTAATATTTGTCCAAGATTCACAACCGTATGTTATAACTGGCTATATATAGCATGGGATAATTATTTTCCTAACCTTTAATGACATGGATTTGTTGCATAAAACATTTTTTCATTAAAAAAAAAAAAAGTTTTGTCCTGTCATTTAGGAAAAATACACAAGTAATTCAAATAGTAAGACAGCCGAGACACACCACTTGTTAACCTATCGATCTGAAGATAGTGGACGAAAACCGAACCTTATTATATTTAGGGATAACGGTAGGGTGTTTTTATAGGGGGGGGTGAGGACGATATAGAGAGGCAGACGCACAGAGAAAGAGAGAGAGACAGGCAGAGAGACAGAGTGAGAGAAAGTGTAACACAGACAGACAGGCAGCCAGATAGGCAAAGAGACAAGACAGATAGACAGAAACTGATAACTGTGACACTGAAGAAAAACTTATTTCTTGTGTGGGAATGTCTCAAAAATGTAATTAGATGCTGCAGCATCTACAATACGATCATAAGGGCCCTCTGTCTACCCAAATCTTCGCAACAAGGGCAGCTTAAATGCCCAACTTACCTATTGTATGAAGCGAAGAACCGGTAAAGTGCAGCACTTGCACCAAATTACCAACCGCCCCTGTTCCTACAGAGTCGCATTTGCTACTGAGTTATGCGAAAACTAGAACAGATTAGAATGGAGAAACGGACAATAATTGTCTCTTTCTCATAAGCTATGCCGTATGGGGTTTGTCGTGTCGCTTGTACCCAACCTTCTGTCTCGTACAATTACAATTAGTTCTGATACAGAGGTATCTCCATGGTGCTAAACTGTCAGGTAATCTCTCTCTCTCTCTCTCTCTCTCTCTCTCTCTCTCTCTCTCTCTCTCTCTCTCTCTCTCTCTCTCTCTCTCTCTCCCTCTCTCTCTCTCCCCCCATTCCATTTTTCCCTCTCTTTTTCTGCAAATTTTACTTTGCCGCGACGTTCCCCTGTTCTCGCTTTCCCTCTCCTTGCAAGACAAAACAATGCGGATTATCTTCTTATGCCGATAGCTATTTATATATATATATATATATATATATATATATATATATATATATATATATATATATATATATATATATATATATATATATATATTGTAATGACAAAAAATAATAGACACATAAAAGAAAGAAACAAAGAAAGACAGAAATATATTAAGTAGACATCTAGGTTTTGCAGACTAAATATGCATGCGGTATCATCACATTCTAAAAACTGACAGACAGACAGACAGACAGACAGACAGACAGACAGACAGACAGACAGACAGACAGACCGACCGACCGACCGACCGACCGACCGACCGACCGACCGACCGACCGACCGACCGACCGACCGACCGACCGACCGACCGACCGACCGACCGACCGACCGACCGACCGACCGACCGACCGACCGACCGACCGACCGACCGACCGACCGACCGACCGACCGACCGACCGACCGACCGACCGACCGACCGACCGACCGACCGACCGACCGACCGACCGACCGACCGACCGACCGACCGACCGACCGACCGACCGACCGACCCGACCGACCGACCGACCGACCGACCGACCGACCGACCGACCGACCGACCGACCGACCGACCGACCGACCGACCGACCGACCGACCGACCGACCGACCGACCGACCGACCGACCGACCGACCGACCGACCGACCGACCGACCGACCGACCGACCGACCGACCGACCGATCGATCGATCGATAGATAGATAGATAGATAGATAGATAGATAGATAGATAGATAGATAGATAGATAGATAGATAGATAGATAGATAGATAGATAGATAGATAGATAGATAGATAGATAGATAGATAGATAGATAGATAGATAGATAGATAGATAGATAGATAGATAGATAGCCAAACAATGGCTGAGACTAACCAGATATGTCTATCCCGCAGACAACAACTCGAGCGGGTATGTGTATAAACAGTCAATAATTCAGTGAGTGCTGTTTTACCTCTGTCGTATTTCACACGTTATCCGCTTGTTACAGCCATACTTTACCTCCTTTATACTCTTCGTGTGTCTTGTCTTCTAATGGGATTTTTTTTTTTTTTTAATCAGCTGTCTGCACTCCGTATGGGATCCCCTGTGGTGTAGCGGCTAGACACTTGTCTGTGGATTTGAAGGTCGTGGATTCGGACGTTTTCTTAAATATGACCTTGGCTCCCAGGTTGACCCAGTCTTAAATGGGTACAAGGTAAAGTCCTAGGAAGTTAAGAAGTTGACCACATTATCCAGCGAGTGCCGAATGGTCTACAAGATATCGGTCTAGTACTGTATCCCCAAAACGGATGAAGGCGGGGGGAAAAGGCGTGTGTGTGTGTGTGTGTGTGTGTGTGTGTGTGTGTGTGTGTGTGTGTGTGTGTGTGTGTGTGTGTGTGTGTGTGTGTGTGTGTGTGTGTCTAAACAGGACGTATTCAAATTTTGGCATTTACAAAGAAGCGAACGCATACCGAGACACCACTATTTGTTTCCTTTCTCTTTCATGGCTCTATAATTTCCCTATGGCCTCTATTCCATGGCTAATAAAATCCTTAATCTCATCGACAACCACCTGTAAACAACTCTAGGATCAGACCAAGAACTCTCATCAGAACCAGGGCCCACTTAAGTGGGAACCTCGTCCGTCCCCATCGAACAGCAAATGGACGCTGACCTAGTTAGAAGGGCGGGCGGGGAACAGGATTGTTGTCGTCGGCAGCTGACGGACATGGCGTCTGGATTAGAAGTGCTGGGTGTCGTTCCTATTGTTTATTTACTTATCAGTTCATCTATCCACTCGCCCATCTTACCATTGGAAGGTCCGTTTCTTGATTTGTTTGTCTTCTTTTCCGCCTGACTCTGCAAGTTCTCTCACTGTCTTTCTTTAAGTCGTATTGCCTTGTGGTCTATGTGTGTCTCTGCTTTGACACTTGTGGGTCTGTCTGTCTATTATTTGCCTGCCTGCCTGCATGTATGCATGCTTGCCTGACTGTTTTTACCATACTGCGTGCAAATCTATCTCCATACTCACGTGTCTATATCTATCTATCTATCTATCTATCTATCTATCTATCTATCTATCTATCTATCTATCTATCTATCTATCTATCTATCTATCTATCTATCTATCTATCTATCTATCTATCTATCTATCTATCTATCTATCTATCTATCTATCTATCTATCTATCTATCTATCTATCTATCTGTCTGTCTGTCTGTCTGTCTGTCTGTCTGTCTGTCTGTCTGTCTGTCTGTCTGTCTGTCTGTCTGTCTGTCTGTCTGTCTGTCTAAAAAAAGTAAAGAACCATTTTCCACGCCTTTTGGTGTATAGGGCATATAGGGCTAGACCTATATTTTATAAACCAATCGGCACAAGATGGGTGATGTGGTCAGCATCACGTTGGCCGCCTCTACTTCCCGTGACTGCAACCGGTACTCACTCAAGGCTGGGTCGACTTGAGGGCCAAGGTAAATTTTGAAAAATGTCCGGCTCCGCCATGGAGCGAACCCACGACCTTCCGATCCGGTGCGAGCGTCTAGCCGCTCCGCCAAGGTGACTCCCATCTATCTACCTATCTATCTATCTTTTTGAACATCTTCTCCCTTTTTTCTCAAGGTCACTGTGGCTTTCACTTTCTCTCTTTGTTTTTTAACTTTCACTGTTTGTTGCGCATGCACTCTCTCTCTCTCTATCTATCTATCTATCTATCTATCTATCTATCTATCTATCTATCTATCTATCTATCTATCTATCTATCTATCTATCTATCTATCTATCTATCTATCTATCTATCTATCTATCTATCTATCTATCTATCTATCTATCTATCTATCTATCTATCTATCTATCTATCTATCTATCTATCTATCTATCTATCTATCTATCTATCTATCTATCTATCTATCTATCTATCTATCTATCTATCTATCTATCTATCTATCTATCTATCTATCTATCTATCTATCTATCTATCTATCTATCTATCTATCTATCTATCTATCTATCTATCTATCTATCTATCTATCTGCCTTTTCGCATTTATTCTCTCTTTTTCGTATTCTATCTTTTCCATTTTCTTTCTATCTCTATCTTTCGTCCTTCCCCTACCTTTCTCTCTTTTTTCTCTTCTTCATTCTACCCCTCTCTCTCTCTCTCTCTCTCTCCCTCTCTCTCTCTCCCTCTCGCTAGCTTATCCCTGCCCTTTTAACGGACAATTGGCCGCTGAGCTGATCATGATCCCCTTCCACGGCCATCAGTTGCCCTGTACTTTAAGTCCCTCACTTCTTCATTATAACTGTCAGGTCCCCCCCCCTCCTCCTCCTCTCTCTCTCTCTCTCTCTCTCTCTCTCTCTCTCTCTCCCTCTCTCTCTCTCTCTCTCTCTCTCTCTCTCTCTCTGAAAGGTTGAGGCGATAGTTTTAACGTTGCCTTATAATTAATTGACATTTAACAAAGGGCCTCATGCGCGTTCATAATTCGGTGTTACTGGCGTAGACGTCCATGCCTCTCCACAGATGTCGGTCTTTGATGCGTCTAAGAACAAAGAGTGTTCACAAAATGAACAAAAATTTACGAACAGTAAAATGTAAAATGTAAGAAGTAAAAAATCTTAATCTAAATTTTAAAAAGTAAAATATAAAGTGTAAGATGTTCTTCTTCTTCTTCTTCTTTCACCGGCTGTGAATTCCGGCGGAAGGTCGAGGTTATTCGTCCACTTGAACTTTTGGCTTTTACCTGGACCTGAGTTTTGCGTGTACAACCGTTTTGCTGGCTTTTACCGTTACCTGCCTCACGGGCAGATGTACTCCGACTTCGAGGGAAGACGTCAGTCCTATTTCTAGGATGACTGGCCATTGTTTTGTGTGGGTCGAGATGTTACCTTATTTGTGTGGTGTCCTCTTTGTCCCTTTCTCCACAGGTGTTGCCCCTGGAGTACCCCCTTTGGGGCAGCCCTGTGTGGAACGGTTAGCGCTCAGTGGAAGGCAGGGTCAGTTCATGGGCATTCCCCGCCATCCAAGGAGGCTTCCATAAAAGCAGAGCCGATACATAACGCTCTGGTTCTGGGCTCACCCAAGGAATCGTCACGTCCTGCACATAACTGCTTAACCTCACAACCGTATTAGGCTTCAAGCTCAACACGGGCTGTGCCCTCCGGGGATCAGAGGGGAGCAGCCCATGGGTTCTGGACTTAGTGACCACACAATTAGGTACATTCTTCTTCATTGCACGTTAGACACCTTTAACGTTGTTTCAACTGTGACCTTAGCTCGACAGTATGGGGACGCATGCTTCACCTGTTTGGTCCCAACACTCGGGCGAGTGGGGCCAGTGTATACGGTCATTTGGACTTTTTTTCTAATCGGTACAAATTATGATGGTCGGACTTTGAGCTTGCCTGTGTGCCGTAGGATCTGACTTTGTCGGACATTATTAACTAGCCAGCAGATAAAAAGTTGCTTCTGTTGTGTACCTCAGCGCGGTGACGACGACACTTAGGATTGACAGAGGGTGTACGTAGTTAGGATCTGACTGCGAGAAACCACCCACAAGAGATGTTACTCTTCTTAGCTGCGGGTAAATCTCTTGGTCAAGAGTTGAGTCTCAGCAGCATAGTTTTCCATTAACTCCAGACTTTAAACCGAGAGTTGTCATTTGGTGGTACATTTGCCAAGCAGACTTTACTCATGTACCGAATAAGGTTTGATAGACTTTTCACCCATGCGTTTGGGGGCAGGCTGATGAGGACCAGAAAGGACACTACACCTCTGGGGGTCGCCAGCTCCGAGATCCCCTGCCAACTCTGTTAATGCTCCTTTGAGACATTATCCGTGGCGCACGACGGGGACGTGCAGCAGGCGTCTTACATTAGTTTCTATAAAACCAGAACAGTGAAGGACTGGCGCCTTACTGAGGTACGGAGTATCTCCTTATACACATCACATCAGACTTAACTTTCCCTCACGCCTGTGACCTAAATCACCGCGCCGCAAGTATAAGATGTAAAAAGTACAATGTAAAATGTAAGAAGTAGGAAGTAATATGTAAAATGTAACAATGTAAAGTGTAAGAAGTAAAAAGTAAAATGTTAGAAGTGAACATCAAAATGTAAAATGTAAGAAATAAAAAAAAAAAATTTCTAATTTGAGACGTAAAAAATAAAATGCAAAGTGTAAGAAGTAAAATGTACAATGTAAAATGATAGAAGTAAAAAAACAATGTAGAATGTAAGAGGTAAAATATAAAATGTAACAAGTAAAAAGGTAAAATATAAGAAGTCTAACATCTGGAAATCAAAGACACTTAGCAAACACACAAAACTCAAGATCTTCAATTCTTGTGTGATTCCAGTACTAACCTATGGATGCGAGAGCTGGAAATCAACGAAAACTCTAGACACAAAATTAGACAGTTTTGAAAATAAATGCCTTAGAAGAATACTAAATTTCAAATGGTCAGATTTCCGAACCAATACACAAATAAGGCAAGAATCCAGGCAAGAGTATGTGTCTAATTTTATACGAAAACGCCGCTGGAACTATGTCGGCCACGCCCTTAGAATGGATAAATCGAGACTTCCTTACCAAGCCCTCATTTGGACACCACAGGGGAAAAGATCTCGTGGAAGACCAAGGGAAACCCTACGTAGAACTATCATCAGGGAAGGCTCGCTCATGGGCCACTCAAACATCCAAGACCTACAACGGATTGCAACGGACCGCCGTGCATGGAGAGTCGCGACCTCTGCCCTATGTGCCGCACTCGACACAAGAGGAAAGACTAACTAACTAACTAACTAATAAGAAGTAAAAAGTAAAATACAAAATGTAAAATGTAACAAGTAAAATGTGAAGTGTAAGAAGTAACAAGTAAAATGTAAAATGTAAGAAATAAAAATCAAAATATAAAAAGTAAAATTGAAGAACTACCAGTGAAATCAGCTACTGAGTTGAGTGCATGGTGCGACCCTGTGAGCTGCGGATTTCATTTGGAATGTTTTTCGACTGTGACCAACGTGTTGTTGTGAACTGTAGATTCAGAAATGGCGCGTGGCCTGTCGCCGCAGTATTGGTGGTGCCCTTATGTGATTAATATTGATCGCGTGTGCAATTACCGATCTGTTGGTAACTTCTGCTACCGTCGATGACGAACTGCATTTCTAATGTCAAACTGTTTGTGTTAGCACTTCTGATAGCTACCGTATGCTTTTAATGCGTGTGTATGCTGGTGCATATGCCGAGACAGCAGTCTGTCAATTTCTCTACAAGGGACTGTGACGAACATTCTGTGTGTTTTTCGTTGGCACAGGAGCGGAGCAACTATGGGGTGACCCGTTTGCTATGAAGCTGAAACTGAGATTACCAAGATTACCAAGATTACCAGTGAAATGTAAAATGTAAGAAGTAAAAAAGTAAGATGTTAATTTTAATTTTAAAAAAGTGCAATGTAAAATGTAGCAAGTAAAAGGTAAAATGTAATGTAAGAAGTAAAGAGTAAAATGTCAAATGTAACAAGTAAGCTGTAAAATGTAAGAAGTAAAAGGTAAAATGTTAAATCTAAAAAGTAAAATGTTAAAAGTAAGAAGTAAAAAGTAAAATGTTAAGTGTAAGAAGTAACAAGTAAATGTAAAATGTAACAAGTAAAAAAGCAAAAAGCTAACATATAAGAAGTAAAAATCAAAATATGGAAAGTAAAATCTAAGAACTAAAAAGTAAAGTATAAAATGTAAGAAATAAAAAAGTAAACTATAAGAAGTAAAAAAGTAAAATGTAAAATGTAATAACTAAAAAGTCGAATGTAAAATGTAAGAGGTAAGAAGTAAATGTAAAATGTAAGAAGTAAAATGTAAAATGTAAGAAATAAGAAGTAAAATGTAGGAAGTAAAACGTCAAATGTCAAATGTGAGGAGTTTAACATTTGAGAAGTAAAAAGTAAAACAAAACAAAATGTATTAATTAACATGTATGAGGTATTAGTAAAAATTTAAAAGAAAAAGGAAAATGTAAGAATTATGAATTAACTGACCCTTGTCACGTTAGTGGCACATTGGGTATATGATGCTTGAGCATTTTCATTCGGTAGGTGATGTGAGTAACATCAGCCGGTCGCTTTTACTTCCTAGGACTTTACCTTATACCTATTTTAGGCTAGATCGTCCAGCGAGGTTGTGTCATTTTTGAAACACAAATCGGACACGATACCCTAGATTTTCAGGCCGGAGTAGAGCATCTATTCTCAACGCCACCACAGCTCTCTGTCCGCTTTGTACTGCATGATATTACCTCACGTAACCTTTGTACTGCATGATATTACCTCGCGTAACCTTTGTACTGCATGATATTACCTCGCGTAACCTTTGTACTGCATGATATTAACTCGCGTAACTTTTGTACTGCATGATATTACCTCGCGTAACCTTTGTACTGCATGATTTTACCTCGCGTAACCTTTGTACTGCATGATATTACCTCGCGTAACCTTTGTACTGCATGATATTACCTCGCGTAACCTTTGTACTGCATGATATTACCTTGCGTAACCTTTGTACTACATGATATTACTCCGCGTAACCTTTGTACTGCATGATATTACCTCGCGTAACCTTTGTACTGTATGATATTACCTCGCGTAACCTTTAGTGGCGCCCTGTTTAACCCTCCTCTGGAGATTGAACCGGGTTTCTGGGATTTGTCCGCTTTGATGGCCACTCAAGTCGCAGGGTTGGTCAAAGCATCAGATAGCTTACCTAACAAAGCAACACAGTCAGTCATTTGTATCACCATCATCGTCATCATCATCGTTCTCATCGTCATCATCATCGTCACCATCATCGTAATCGTCGTCGTCATCGTCTTCATCATGTTTTTCGTTGTATTCATCGTGGTCATCATTATCGTCCCCATCATCATCGTCGTAATCACTATCGTCACCATCATCATCATCGTTATCATCGTCCTCATCATTATTGTGTCATCATCGTCGTCAACATCATCGTCGTCATCATCACCATTGTCGTCATCATCATCATTGTCATCGCTATTCTCGTCTCCATCATCATCGTCGTCATCATCATCGTCGTTACCTTATCGTTGTCGTCGTCATCATCGTCGTCGTCATCATCATTGTTGTCGTCACCATCATCATCATCGTATTTATCGTCCTCGTCATCATAATCGCCGTCATTATCATTGTTATCGTCATCATCCTTATCGTTGTATTCATCGTCGTCATCATCATCATAGTTGTCCTCATCATTATCTTCGTCATCATCATCAGTGTCATCATCATCGTTGTCATCATCATCATTATCGTCATCATCATCATTGTCATCATCTTCATCATCATCGTCGTCATTATGGTCGTCGTCATCATCATCATCTTCGTGATCATCTTTATCATCATCGTCATTATCATCGTCGTCATTATTGTCGTCGTCATTATCATTGTCGTCGTCGTCATTATCATCATCGTCATCATCTTCATCATCATCGTCATTATCATCGTTGTCATTATGGTCGTCATCATCGTCGTGATCATAGTCGTCATCAAAAATGTTATTATCACTATCGCTGTCATCGTCGTCATCAACATCTTTTTGATCGTCTGCATCATCATCGTAGTCTATCCGTCTATTGCATTCTTTCCTGTGAGACCTTGTTTGATATCACTTAAATCAAAGTAGCACCTTTGATCTCATCTGCGTCTATCTGTCTGTCTGTCTGTCTGTCTGTCTGTCTGTCTGTCTGTCTGTCTGTCTGTCTGTCTGTCTGTCTGTCTGTCTGTCTGTCTGTCTGTCTGTCTGTCTGTCTGTCTGTCTGTCTGTCTGTCTGTCTGTCTGTCTGTCTGTCTGTCTGTCTGTCTGTCTGTCTGTCTGTCTGTCTGTCTGTCATATGTATGTATGAGTAAGCGTTCACGCGTGTTCATAATTTTTAGTACAACCTTTTTACATCATCCAAGGTGAATTAATTTATTTGTTTTTATTGCCTGCGTGTATTTATTCATTATAAATTTATTAAGCAATGTATTTCTACAATATTTTCCTGGCTCTAAACGTATAAATTAGCCGACACCTTGAAAATGGCTGAACGGTGCGGAGGCGCGAGCAACACGCATGCACACACACACCAGGCAGAGACGCACACACACACACACCAAAATACACAGAGCACCCAGAGACGCACACACATACACCACCTAGAGACGCACACACATACACTCACACGCCATCCAGACACACAGCGTGCAGCTCTTAACAAAGATCCTATACTCCCAAGGGAACGTGACATATTTTATTAGGTCACAGCCAGGGCCAAATTTCTGGAAGACAACAATGAGATTATTAAAAGGGGGGCAATTCCTGGCCAACTGCCGGTCTTCGGATCCTGGCATTACCATGACGAATGCTCATATGTGTGCTAATTTCTGGGGCAAGAATGTGGGTAAAGACTTATAGAACAATGAACATGCGACGGGGTCCAATTCTGACGCAGATCTGTACACAAATAATTGAGGACATCATAGGCAAGCATTTAATGACAGCTGACAGATAATGTGTTATGTTTCTAACAATCAGGTATCATCTCCAGAATTAAGATTAGCTGAAGTGAACTTATTTCGTCCTTACTATGAATCTCATGTTTCTCTGTTTTTAATGTTCTTCTGGGTTTTTTTTTATCTCAATGCCTTGAAGGTAGACGCTTTCAAGATAGCCAGAAGAAAAAAAAACCAACGCTTCAAGGACACGCTTGAGGTAATATTTAATAAAGTAAAGATCCCTTTTGCACGCCTCTAGGCGGAAAGGGCATGTAGGGCTAGACCTATATTATTATAGATCAGTCGGAACAAAATAGGTGACGTGATCACGCCGGCCCCTTAACTTCCCGAGACTGTACCCGGTACCAACTCAAAGCTGGGTCCACCTGTGAGTCAAGGTCATTTTTGCAGAAAAGTCAGGGAGCGAATCCACGAATCCGTACCTAGCCGCTACACCACGGCGACTCCACATGTATCATGTAAAGCCTTTGATATAAAACCTCACACTTGAAAATCACTTGTCTCTTGCTCGTTTTTTCTTTTAATGTCCGTCAGTAAATTAAAGGAACATTGTCCACGTCCTTTGCTGTATTTGGTACTTCGTGCTAGACCAGATGGTGCACACGGATGATGTGGTCAACATTATGTGGTCAACATCCTGGAGCCAACATTATGTGGTCAACATCATGTGGTCAACATCATTGAGTCAACATCATGTGGTTAACATCATATGGTCAACATCATGTGGTCAACATCATGTGGTCAATATCATGTGGTCAACATCATGTGGTCAACATCATGTGGTCAACATCATGGTATCAACATCATGTGGTCAACATCATGGTATCAACATCATGTGGTCAACATCATGGTATCAACATCATGTGGTCAATATCATGTGGTCAACATCATGTGGTCAATATCATGGTATCAACATCATGTGGTCAACATCATGGGGTCAACATCATGTGGTCAACATCATGGGGTCAACATCATGGGGTCAACATCATGTGGTCAACATCATGGGTTCAACATCATGTTGTCAACATCATTGAGTCAACATCATGTGGTTAACATCATATGGTCAACATCATGTGGTCAACATCATGGTATCAACATCATGTGGTCAACATCATGGGGTCAACATCATGTGGTCAACATCATGGTATCAACATCATGTGGTCAACATCATGGGGTCAACATCATGGGGTCAACATCATGGGGTCAACATCATGTGGTCAACATCATGGGGTCAACATCATAGGCTCAACGTCATGTAGTTAACATTATGTGGACATCATTATGTGGTCAACATACTTTAAGTCCCAGGATTTTACAAGCATCTTTGAGTATGCGCCAGGTGTGCAATTAAGTCGATTCTTCGATCAGTAATTAGTTACAACTAACACATTCGTAGAATATAGGTTGGCCATACAGTGAGAGCAGGTAAAACAAGACTTCGTTGTGACAAGAGGAAATTGGAAGGGAAAGAGAGACAGAGACCAGGGAAAGCAAGATGTGGTAAACGACAGTAAACGATACAGAATGCTGTGGAGTCTGCTATCACACTACACAGAACTTTTTTTTTTTTTAAAGTATGAGCAGATGGTAAAAACTTTTTTTTTTTTTAATCTTCACCTTTCTTCACCAGCTGTAATCCCCGGTGGAAAGTTCGTTCTTTGCTGCACATCCAGTTTACTGCATTATTTGCATGAAGTTGGTTATTCTTTGCAACCCTGACAAAAGCACTCCGACTTCGAAGGAAGCCCACAGTTGGTCGACTCATACGGCATGCTTCTTGGAGAGGTAATGAGTTTATTATTTTTCCCCCACAATGGGGTCCCAGAACCAGAATGCGAACGATGGACCCAACAAACCTATATGTCACTGGTAAAAACAACTGCTGCTTGAAAGATTGGTGTTTGGAAGGGCTGAATTTCAGACGGGTCTGTGTACCAAATTTGTGACCCTCTGAAAATAAAGTTTGCCCGTATCCCCTCTTCAGCTAGTTTTGCATCATATCTAGCCTTGCACAACTTTTTTTTTTTTTTAATTTAATTTTAATTTTGTTCAAATTTCAAACGAGAAGGAAAGTTCGGGAAACCCAATCAAGAAAGGCGACGTGATAGCGTATAAAATGTAATTAAGTCATTGTTTGACCATGGAAGCCATGTTTGAATACGATGGTTTTGTTTTTCCTGCGCATGTCAAAATGCGCTTGGCTCTCATGTCAGACATAAAACAATACCTGAAGTCGCAGGTGTAGTCAAATCATGAGGTAGCCAATTTGATAGGAGAAACCTAGGGCGGTGTTAGCTTTCAAATGCAGCTGCGACTCGCTGCAGCCTATGGCCGGTGTTCGAAACAGGGCGGGTTCCCGGGGGTTCACCCAGCCTCTAGGAAATGGGTACCAGAGTTAACACTGTAGGATAAATGGAGGAAAGTCGCTGTAGCTACGGAGCTGTCTGCGGACGGCGAGACAGACGGGCAGTTTTTTTTTTTTTCCCAGCTGCCCGTACTGGTGGCAGAGCACTTATTGTTTATAACCGTGTGCAATGACGCTGGTTCACACCTCCCGACTTTACCTTTTTATAGGAGAAAGAGACAGACAGATTAAGGTGGGCAGCAAATACCTCTATGCTACTGTAGTGTCCGGATTTCAGGTAGCGGGGTTTTAGATCAAGTCTGGGGTGTGAACATGTATCAGACAGTCAATAGGGGAAGCAGGGTTTGTAACAAAGAAACAAACAAACTTGATTTTTCAATGGCTAAGAATTTGTCACACAGGCCCGTCTTACATTCTTGCTTCTGGCCTCATTCCCTGCATACATTATTCCACTCACACATCGTTTTATCACATGGAAATAGTAATAATCATGATAATAATAGACATAATCAACAAAATGTTAGTAGCAATGTGCTCTCTAGGTATACCTACATGTTAAAACAATTATAATTCAAAGTATAATAAATCCTTGTGGAAATCAACAATATGCTCAGGATAAGTCTGTGGTGAGATCATATTCAAAAAGCTTACGATTGTATTTGAAAGGGTTATTGATATTTTTGATTGCTTGTGGGGGTTCCACAGATGAGCTGCAGAACATGCCAAGCTTGTTTTGTACAAGTCTAATGGAGCTAAATTCAACTAGAGGTCAGCTAGGAACAAAGGTGTGGAAATTTGAACATCAAGTAACTAGTCAATGCTCTATCGCCCAACCACTCTCACTATACCAGTGTAGGGGATTGGAACACACAAACTACAGAATCCAATCAATAATTTAAAAAAATCCACGATTTACATTCGTGTGTTGTTTTAGCAACCTTAAGAGCTGAATCGTGGTCTATTTCACATCGTTTATGTTAAAAAGAGGAAGAAGAAGAACGAGAAGAAGAAGAAAAAGCGTTTGAGCTGAAATGCTATAAGAAGATTCTCAAAATACCGTGAAGAAGACGAAGAATAAGAGACATATTGTCTTCCTAAAAGATTTCAACACTAAGGAAGATAGGCTAATAAACAGAATCTTGTCTCGAAAACATAAAATATGTTGACCATATCAGCCACCAATGCAGATAGGAAAGACAAAGAGCACAAGGCATGGTACCAGGAAAGAGAGGCAGGGGACGTCCAGCACGAAGCGTGACACTATCCAGCTTTCCAAACCCAGCCAAGCTCAATCAGGTGTCTCCATATCTCCTACTCTCACTGTATACATCTGTCAATATCAGATGTCATGTTTTCAGTGTTTCCCTGTGTTTATTAACCAAGAATAATCGTAGTTGTTCACCCCCTCTTGTTTACTCCTTTACTACAGAGGAGGGGGACCCGATTTAAGTTACACCATAGATAAAGGGAATTAAATGGTATGATAGAATAACTAATGTAGAACTTTGGGAGATAACTAAACAGGTTCCAATGGACCAAGAAGTGAGGAAAAGACGCTGGCGTTGGATAGGACACACACTTAGAAAACAGGAGAACAGCATAACTAGAATGTCTTTGCATTGGAACCAACAGGGGCATATAAATAAAGGAAGACCCAAAAAAAAAAAAACACATGGAGAAGAGAGCTGGAGAATGAAGTTATAAAGATGGGGAGGACATGGGGAGAGCTCCATGTAATGGCGAAGGATAGAACGACTTGGCGTGAGTTGGTTGAGGGCCTATGCCCCATTGGGGGATAGAAAGGCAGATAAGAAAAAGATAGGTAGGAAAGTGCAAAGGGACAGACCGAGTTCCTTTCAGGCAGACCGTGATGAGTGCGACGTTCTGCAAAGGTTCTGTCACCTGATAATGATGCGGAATCAACAAGTCTGTAAACTGCTTGGCGTGAGATAGTTGAGTGCCTATGCTCTATTTAGAAGGGTAAAACTCAGTATTCATACATGAATGCATGTAAATATGTATTTTTCACTTGTTCGCGTGTGTGTGTGTGTGTGTTTGTGTGTGTGCGTGTAGTGAACGCGCCTCTGTGTGTTTGAATTCGTCTGTGATGAGGTGTGTTTTGACACCTAAGACTGTGCGCATGTGTGTATATCTGCATTTGCTCGTGTCTTATACGTTTGTCTGCGCATGTATGTAATCGGTTTATGTGTGCGTAACCGATTTTACCAGTTTGTGCATGTGTGGTGCACGTCTTAATTGGAGTGTATCTGTGTCTAAGCGTATCCTATGTGTGTATTTTATGTGTTTGCCTCTGTGTGGTGTTGGGAGCGTTTGGCGGGTGTGTAAATGTGCGCTGGAGTAAGTGATATGTGCGAGTGTATACCTTTGTGTGTGCGTTTACCTTTGTTTGTGATGGGTTTTTATATCGTGGTGTGTATACGTGTTTATAGGTATGCGTGTGTGTGTATGTGTATGTGCGTACGTGTGTGTGAGTGTGTGTGTGTGTCTGTTTAAGTGAGCGCGCTTCCACCCGTCTGTGTTTAAAAAAATGCATTCCCAAATGATGAAACACGTCCATAATGGGTCTAAAATGAGGCGCTGTCAGTGTGAGCTATAAATAAAATCTTAGGTCCGCAGACCAGCGAGCCCGACGATACATTTGAATGATAATCGTCTAATGGGAAGTCTGC
>CAJHNH020001437.1:204602-214264 GCA_905116865.2 Candidula unifasciata | reverse complement strand
AGATTTGATAGCTTGTTTGTAAGAGCGGGAGATCAATAAGATTTGATAGATTGTTGGTAAGAGCAGGAGATTAATTATATTTGAGAGCTTGTTGGTAAGAGCAGGAGATCAATTAGATTTGATCGCTTGTTGGTAAGAGCAGGAGATCAATTAGATTGGACAGCTTATTGATAAGAGCAGAAGATCAATTAGATTGGATAGCTTGTTGGTAAGAGCAGGAGATCAATTAGATTGGATAGCTTGTTAGTATTAGTAGGAGATCAATCAGATTTATTAGCTTGTTGGTAAGAGCAGGAGATCAGTTAGATTTGATACCTTGTTGATAAGAGCAGGAGATAAATTAGAATTGATAGCTTGTTGGTAAGAGCAGAAGATCAGTTAGATTGGATAGCTTGTTGGTAAGAGCAGGAGATCAATTAGATTTGACAGCTTGTTGGTAAGAGCAGGAGATCAATTAGATTGGAGAGCTTTTTGGTAAAAGCAGGAGATCAATTAGATTTGATAGCTTTTTAGTAAGAGCAGGAGATAAATTAGATTTGATAGCTTGTTGGTAAGAGCGGGAGATCAATTAGATTTGATAGCTTGTTGGTAAGAGCAGGAGATCAATTAGATTTGATAGCTTATTGGTAAGAGCAGGAGATCAGTTACATTGGATAGCTTTTCATTAAGAGCAGGAGATCAATTAGGTTTCATAGCTTGTTGGTAAGAGCAGGAGATAATTAGATTTGATAGCTTGTTGGTAAGAGCAGGAGATAATTAGATTTGATAGCTTGTTGGTAAGAGCAGGAGATCAATTAGATTTGATAGCTTGTTGGTAAGAGCAGTAGAACAAATAGATTTGATACCTTGTTGGTAAGAGCAGGAGATCAATTAAATTGGATAGCTTGTTGGTAAGAGTAGAAGATCAATTCCATTTGATAGCTTGTTGGTAAGATCAGGTGATCAGTTAGATTTGATAGCTTGTTGGTAAGAGCGGGAGATCAATTAGATTGGATAGATTGTTAGTATGATCAGGAGATCAATTAGATTTGATAGCTTGCTTGTAAGATCAGGAGATCGATTCCATTTGATAGCTTGTTGGTAAGATCTGGAGATCAGTTAGATTTGATAGCTTGTTTGGTAAGAGCAGGATATCAATTAGATTAGATAGCTTGTTGGTAAGAGCAGGAGATAATTAGATTTGATAGCTTGTTGGTAAGAGCAGGAGATTAATTAGATTTGATAGCTTGTTGGTAAGAGCAGGAGATCAGTTACATTGGATAGCTTTTCATTAAAAGCAGGAGATCAATTAGGTTTCATAGCTTGTTGGTAAGAGCAGGAGATAATTAGATTTGATAGCTTGTTGGTAAGAGCAGGAGATCAATTAGATTTGATAGCTTGTTGGTAAGAGCAGTAGAACAAATAGATTTGATACCTTGTTGGTAAGAGCAGGAGATCAATTAAATTGGATAGCTTGTTGGTAAGAGTAGAAGATCAATTCCATTTGATAGCTTGTTGGTAAGATCAGGTGATCAGTTAGATTTGATAGCTTGTTGGTAAGAGCGGGAGATCAATTAGATTGGATAGATTGTTAGTATGATCAGGAGATCAATTAGATTTGATAGCTTGCTTGTAAGATCAGGAGATCGATTCCATTTGATAGCTTGTTGGTAAGATCAGGAGATCAATTAGATTTGATAGCTTGTTGGTAAGAGCAGGAGATCAATTAGATTTGATAGCTTGTTTGGTAAGAGCAGGAGATCAATTAGATTTGATAGCTTGTTGGTAAGAGCAGGAGATTAATTAGATTTGATAGCTTGTTGGTAAGAGCAGGAGATCAATTAGATTTGATAGCTTATTGGTAAGACCAGGAGATCAAGTAGATTGGATTGCTTGTTGGTAAGAGTGGGAGATCAGTTTAGATTGGATAGCTTGTTGGTAAGAGCAGGGGATAATTAGATTTGATAGCTTGTTGGTAAGAGAGGGAGATCAATTAGATTGGATAGCTTGTTGGTAAGAGCAGGAGATCAATTAGATTTGATAGCTTGTTGGTAAGATCAGGAGATCAATCAGATTTGATAGCTTGTTGGTAAGAGCAGGAGATCAATTTGATTTGATAGCTTATTGGCAAGATCAGGAGATCAATTAGATTTGATAACTTGTTGGTAAGAGCAGGAGATCAATTAGATTTGATAGCTTGTTGGTAAGATCAGGAGATCAATTAGATTTGAATAGCTTATTGGTAAGAGCAGGAGATCAATTAGATTGGATAGCTTGTTGGTAAGAGCAGGAGATCAATTAGATTTGATAGCTTGTTGGTAAGAGAAGATCATTTAGATTTGATAGCTTGTTGGTAAGAGCAGAAGATCAATTCCATTTGATAGCTTGTTGGTAAGATCAGATCAGTTAGATTTGATAGCTTGTTTGGTAAGAGCAGGAGATCAATTAGATTGGATAGCTTGCTGGTAAGATCAGGAGATCAATTAGATTTGATAGCTTGTTGGTAAGAGCAGGAGATCAATTAGATTTGATAGCTTGCTGGTAAGAGCGGGAGATCAATAAGATTTGATTCCTTGTTGGTAAGAGCAGGAGATAGATTAGATTGGATAGCTTGTTGGTAAGAGCAGGAGATCAATTAGATTGGATAGCTTATTGGTAAGAGCAGGAGATCAATTAGATTTGATAGCTTGTTGGTAAGAGCAGTAAATGAATTAGATTGGATAGCTTGTTAGTAAGAGCAGAAGATCAATTAGATTTGATAGCTTGTTTTTAAGAGCAGAAGATCAATTAGATTTGATAGCTTGATAGTAAGTGCAGGAGATTAATTAGTTTTGATAGCTTCTTGGTAAGAGCAGGAAATCAATTAGATTGGATAGCTTGTTGGTAAGATCAGGAGATCAATTAGATTTGATAGCTTGTTGGTAAGAGTAGGAGATCAATTAGATTTGATATCTTGTTGGTAAGAGTAGGAGATAAATTAGATTTTATAGCTTGTTGGTAAGAGCGGGAGATCAATAAGATTTGATTCCTTGTTGGTAAGAGCAGGAGATAAATTAGATTGGATAGCTTGTTGGTAAGAGCAGGAGATTAATTAGATTGGATAGCTTATTTGTAAGAGCAGGAGATCAATTAGATTGGATAGCTTGTTTGTAAGAGCAGGAGATCAATTAGATTGGAGAGCTTGTTGGTAAGAGCAGTAGATCAATTAGATTGGATAGCTTGTTGGTAAGAGCGGGAGAGCAATTAGATTTGATAGCTTGTTGGTAAGAGCAGGAGATCAATTAGTTTTGATAGCTTGTTGGTAGGAGCAGGAGATTAATAAGATTTAATAGCGTGTTGGTAAGAGCGGGAGATCAATTGAATTTGATAGCTTGTTGGCAAGAGCGGGAAATCAATTAGATTTGATAGCTTGTTGGTAAGAGCAGGAGGTCAATTAGATTTGATAGCCTGTAGGTAAGAGCGGGAGATCAATTAGATTTGATAACTTGTTGGTAACAGCAGGAGATCAATTATATTTGGTAGCTTGTTGGTAACAGCAGGAGATCAATTAGATTTGATAGCTTGTTGGTAAGAGCGGGAGATCAATTAGATTTGATAGCTTGTTGGTAACAGCAGGAGATCAATTATATTTGGTAGCTTGTTGGTAACAGCAGGAGATCAATTAGTTTTGATAGCTTGTTGGTAGGAGCAGGAGATCAATAAGATTTAATAGCGTGTTGGTAAGAGCGGGAGATCAATTAGATTTAATGGCCTAGAGCAGGAGATCAAATTGATTTGATAGCTTGTTGGTAAGAGAATATCAATTAGATTTGATAGATTGTTGGTAAGAGCAGAAAATCAATTCCATTTGATAGCTTGTTGGTAAGATCAGGAGATCAGTTAGATTTGATAGCTTGTTTGTTAAGAGCAGGAGATCAATTAGATTGGATATCTTGCTGGTAAGATCAGGAGATCAATTAGATTTGATAGCTTGTTGGTAAGAGCAGGAGATAGATTAGATTTGATAGCTTGTTGGTAAGAGTATGAGATAAATTAAATTTGATAGCTTGTTGGTAAGAGTAGGAGATCAATTAAATTTGATTCCTTGTTGGTAAGAGCAGGAGATAAATTAGATTGGATAGCTTGTTGGTAAGAGCACGAGACCAATTAGATTGGATAGCTTGTTGGTAAGAGCAAAAGATCAATTAGATTGGATAGCTTGTTGGTAAGAGCAAAAGATCAATTAGATTGGATAGCTTGTTGGTAAGAGCAGAAGATCAATTAGATTGGATAGCTCGTTGGTAAGAGCAAAAGATCAATTAGATTTGATAGCTTGTTTTTTAAGAGCAGAAGATCAATTAGATTTGAAAGCTTGATGGTAAGTGCAGGAGATTAATTAGATTGGATAGCTTGTTGGTAAGAGTAGGAGATCAATTAGATTTAATAGCTCGTTGGTAAGAATAGCAGATCACATAGATTAGATAGCGTTTTGGTAAGAGCGGAAGATCAATTAGATTTGATAGCTTGTTGGTAAGAGCAGGAGATCAATTAGATTTGATAACTTGTTGGTAAGAGCAGAAGATCAATTCCATTTGATAGCTTGTTGGTAAGATCAGTAGATAAATTAGATTTGATAGCTTATTGGTAAGACCAGGAGATCAAGTAGATTGGATAGCTTGTTGGTAAGAGCGGGAGATAATTAGATTTGATAGCTTGTTGGTAAGAGAAGGAGATCAATTAGATTTGATAGCTTGTTGGTAAGAGCAGGAGATCAATTAGATTTGATAGCTTGTTAGTAAGAGCGGGAGATCAATTATATTTGATAGCTTGTTGGTAAGAGCAGGAGATCAATTGAATTTGATAGCTTGTTGGTAAGAGCAGGAGATCAATTAGATTTTGTAGCTTGTTGGCAAGAGCGGGAGATCAATTAGATTTGATAGCTTGTTGGTAAGAGCGGGAGATCAATTAGATTTGATAGCCTGTTGGTAAGAGCGGGGGATCAATTAGATTTGATAACTTGTTGGTAACAGCAGGAGATTAATTATATTTGATAGCTTGTTGTTAAGAGCGGAAGATCAGTTAGATTTGATAGCTTGTTGGTAAAAGCGGGAGATCAACTAAAATGAAAAATATAACAACAATAGTATTTGTAATGTTGTTATTATTATTTGCATTAATAATATTATGTAACAAATGACTGCTACAGGAGCAAAATGAAAGTAGTCTGCAGGTTACGAGCGAAAAGAGTATATAACTGAAGGACCAGGTGTACTTAGATGCTGGACTAACTAGACACCATCTCTATAAACAACAGGTGTACATGGATTCTGGACTAACTTGACGCCATCTCTATAAACAACAGGTGTACATGGATTCTGGACTAACTTGACGCCATCTCTATAAACAACAGGTGTACATGGATTCTGGACTAACTTGACGCCATCTCTATGAACAACAGGTGTACATGGATTCTGGACTAACTTGACGCCATCTCTATAAACAACAGGTGTGTTGGGATGCTGGACTAACTAGACGCCATCTCTATAAACAACAGGTGTACTTGGCTGCTGTACTAAGTAGACGCCATCTCTATAAACAACAGGTGTACATGGTTTCTGGACTAACTTGACGCCATCTCTATAAACAACAGGTGTACATGGATTCTGGACTAACTTGACGCCATCTCTATAAACAACAGGTGTACATGGATTCTGGACTAACTTGACGCCATCTCTATAAACAACAGGTGTACATGGATGCTGGACTAACTAGACGCCATCTCTATAAACAACAGGTGTACTTGGATGGTGGACTAACTAGACGCCATCTCTATAAACAATAACCTACCTCGTCGATGCCATTTTGATCAGATGCCTGTTTGAACTTTGCAAAGTCTCCAGTCTGGAAATCCGTGCACCTGACATCGGACCACTTGAAGTGGCGCGGGCTGCCTTTGCTCGCCACATTGTGCAAGCCGAACCAGACGTCATTGCTAGAAAAAGTAGACATAGAGGTTCAAATCTAAGTCAGAAATATATATATATATATATATATATATATATATATATATATATATATATATATATATATATATATATATATATATATTTACAAAGAAGATACAAACAATAGATTGCACAATTAAATGCCTGGCAAATTTGGCTGTATCTCGTCAGGTACATACTAAAGCAAACCAATTGATTAAGATGAAGCAAATAAATTAATCCTTTCAGCTGAAACAAAAAATCGACTACATGCTCACACTCTCTGTTTCACCAGGTTAACCTCAACGTGACGAGCACTTCCTTTTGTCTGCATACTTCTGGACTAAACCGTTTGATAGCCGACGCTTCCACATTTCTCAGTAATCTACAGTTGGTCGAAGTTTAAATAATTCGAAATGCATCCTCCAAATTTTAGGAGATAACACACAATTGCTGATGATGGATTTTGTCGACCAGTCCGCTGATTTATTGTTGTTAATTGACTGCACTGCTTTTACCACCCGTCAATCCATCCTGGCCACATATGCTAAAGCGCATGACTGTGTAACAAGTTTGACTGGCTGCTGATTTGAGCCGGTCATTTCATCTCTAAGAAAAATTACGTGGATATAAACTTTTGTTTTTGTTTTGTTGGCACCGACATTTCTATCGGCGGCTGGCGATGGTGTTAATAAAACCACATGGATACCCCATCAGAAAGCAGTGTTTGAACGTTTTAAATTCTGTAGCGTGTCACTGGAACAAATCTTTCTTGCGCCATTAAATAATATCCGCACTAGGCCACGCTTGTATTGCATGGGTGAAAAATTTTAAAATGGATGTACTGGCCTGTCCAAGTGTCTTTAAGATCAACTGACCTTTCAATAGTGCCATCATCTCTACGTCTATTTCAAATGTCTAAAAATGCCAAGACGTTGCTACTTTCATGTAGTAGAGTAGGGAAACATCGATGTTTTTCTCCATCTGGTTCATTCTGGTGTGAACTGATTCTGCCTGCTGCTTTGTTAGTGGCGATGACAATTATGTCATCCACATTAAGTCGTTAAAATACCAAACCGTCAATAGTCATTTGTTCCTCTAAGTGTGCCATAAAGATGCCAGATAGAATAGGACCCAGAGGGCTTCCCATAGCCACGCCGTCAATCTGGCGGTAAGACTGCTCAAGAAAGTTGAAGCTGATGTTAGGTGTGCACATCAGTAAAAGTTCCTCTAGTTTTGAAGTGGGTAAACCCACATGAAGTTTTTTGTTTTCTATACGGTCCCATATAATTTTCAGTTTCTTCCAAGGGGACGTTTGTAAATAATGATGCTAAATCCATTGATGGCATGCACTTTTGATTTATATTCATTTTATCGAGTAATTCTGCAAGTTCAAATGAATCTATGAGTATTTTGGGCGCAAATGATTGTCTTACAAGTTTTAGTAATTCCGCTAGCCATTTAGCCAAACCATGTTGAGCTGAATTTATCATCGACATGATAGGCCTAAGGGGCATACCAGGTTTGTGTACTTTTGGGAGACAATACAACTGCGGTATTTGTGAGCCACACGGTGTGAGCATCTTAGCGGTAGCTTCGCTGACGAATGGTCCTGCCAGGAGTGATTGGATTTCATTCCTAATTTTCGCTTTCATGTTGTTTACGTTTTTTTTCTTTGGAACCAAGCAGAAATTTTGATTGATCAGATAAAATTTCTTCTCTTTTGATTTAGTCCATCATTGACTTGTCCATCAAAACTAAATCACTGCATTTGTCTGGTTTTGATATTATCAGTTGTTCGTTGGCTTCTAATGTTTTCAGAGCAACAATGTGTTGTTTAGATAAGGGACATTTTTGTTTAGACTGAGATGTGCGATACTGGTGCTCCGAATCCACCAGTTTAGCTTGTAACATCCAACCGAATCGGTAGAAGACGACATGCTGCATGTGTGGGCAAAACAGATCGACAAGTGGAGAAACGGGCTGCTCGACATATTCCACTGTGGGTGGTAAAAGCAGTACAGAACACTAACAATAACTCAACAACAACGAATCAAGGGACTGGTCGAAAAATCCATCACCAACAATGGCGTGCCATGTTCTAAATTCTGGGCACATCGTAAACAAGGTTGATGCATTTCGAATTATGTGCACCTGCTTATTGGTTAATACGGCCCCACACACACACACACACACCCACGCACACACGCGCGCACACACACACACACACGCACACACACACACACGAACAAACCCACTTCTCTGGGCTGATGAGGCCAGCGATCACCCGCTCATCCTCCTGGCTGTCTATCCTTGCCAGAGTGCCGGCCTGACTGGAGAACTTTCTGCGGCAGATTTCGGAAGCCTCGTTCCAGGAGCGAGCTTGTTTGACGTAGACATACACCTTGTTCCCGCTGAACATGACGTCTGTCAGATTACATGGTGAATTTTGCGATAGATTACACTGTGAAGTTTGAACAGATTACTTTGTGAAGTTCGCATAGATTACATGGTGAGGTCTGCACATATTACATGGTTGCACCGATTACATGGTATAGTTTGCACAATTACCTAGTTAAGTTTGCACAGATTACAAGATGAAGTTTGCACAGATTAAATGGTGAAATTACAATGTGAAATTTGCAAGGATTACATGGCGAAGTTTGCAGATTACATTGTTAAGTTTACACAGATTACATGGTGTATTTTGGGACAGATCACACTGTGAAGTGTGAACATATTACTTTGTGAAGTTCGCATTGATTACATTGTGAAGTTTGCACAGATTATGTGGCGAAGTTTGCAGAGATTACATCGTAAAGTTTGTCTTGATTGAATGTTGAAGTTTGCAAATTACATTGTTAAGTTTGCACAGATAACATAGTGAAGTTCATATAGATTACATGGTAAATTTTGTATAGATTACATAGTAAATTTTATATGGATTATTTGGTGACGATTGCAGATTATATTGTTTACTGTAAACAGATTAAATAGCAAAGTTCGTATAGATTTTATAATGAAGTTTGCACAGATTACATAGTAATTTTGAACAGATTATATGGTGAAGTTTGCACAGATTACACAGTGAAGTTTGATTCGAAGCGGTGCATCAGCATGCGAGACGTGGAACCAACAATCTGCATATAAATAAGCCAGTTCTGTAAAACATATGTGCAGCAAGTTTTGGAACAACAACTGGGGCTTCATCGATTGCAATCATGCTCATAATTTGCTCAATATCTATAGCTACCAGTCTTGCTCATAGTTGGCTAGATGTCTATAGCTACCACAATCTTGCTCGTTGTTTGCTCAATGTCTATAGCTACAATCTTGTTCATTGTTTTGCTAGATGTATTTGGCTAACACAATCTTTCTTGTAGTTTTTTAGATGTCTAAAGCTACCAGAATATTGCACGTAGTTTGCTCTATGTCTATAGCTGCCACGTTTTTGCCCCTAATTTGCTCTATGTCTATAGCTACTATCTTGCTCGCAGTTTGCTAGATGTATATAGCTACAACAGTCTGGATCGTAGTGTGGTAGATATCTATAGCTACTACAATCTTGCTGGTAGTTTGCTAGATGTCTATAGCTACCACAATCTTGCTGGTAGTTTGCTAGATGACTATAGCTACAATCTTGCTGGTAGTGTGCTAGATGTCTATAGCTACCACAATCTTGCTGGTAGTGTGCTAGATGTCTATAGCTACCACAATCTT
>CAJHNH020001437.1:169602-197102 GCA_905116865.2 Candidula unifasciata | reverse complement strand
TCAGCACCGGTACATGTCAGGGAATGATGTTGACATCTTAATATGTTCTCGAAGACATGACAATCGACAGCTGAAGCCACATTTGCAAGCCAAACGTCCACCTGTAGACCCTCTACGGCTCCCTCTGTCACCTCTCTGTCCCTGTCACATGGCTGTCCCTGTCACATGTCTGTATCTGTCACATGTCTATCCCTGTCACATGTCAGTCCCTGTAACCTGTCTGTCCCTGTCACCTGTCTATCCCTGTCACATGTATGTCTCTGTCATCTGTCAATCCCTGCATTATGTCTGTCCCTGTCACATGTCTGTCCCTGTCACATATCTTTACCTGTCACATGTCTGTCACTGTCATATGTCTGTCACTGTCATACGTCTGTCCCTGTTTTCTGTCTATCACTGCTATATGTCTGTCACTGTCATATGTCTGTCACTGTCATATGTCTATCACTGTAACATGTCTGTCACTGTTTTCTGTCTGTCACTGCTACATGTCTGTCCCTGTTTTCTGTCTGTCACAGTCACATGTCTGTCACTGCTACATGTCTGTCCCTATTTTCTGTCTGTCACTGTTCCAGTCTGTCACTGCTACATGTCTGTCACTTTCATATGTCTGTCACTGCTACATGTCTGTCCCTGTTATCTGTCTGTCACTGTCACATGTCTGTCACTGTAACATGTCTGTCACTGTCATATGTCTGTCACTGCTACATGTCTGTCCCTGTTTTATGTCTGTTACTGCTACATGTCTGTCACTTTCATATGTCTGTCACTGCTACATGTCTGTCCCTGTTTTCTGTCTGTCACTGTCACATGTCTGTCACTGTAACATGTCTGTCACTGTCATATGTCTGTCACTGCTACATGTCTGTCCCTGTTTTATGTCTGTCACTGCCACATGTCTGTCACTGTTATATGTCTGTCACTGTCACATGTCTGTCCCTGTTTTCTGTCTGTCACTGTCACATGTCTGTCACTGTAACATGTCTGTCACTGTCATATGTCTGTCACTGCTACATGTCTGTCCCTGTTTTATGTCTGTCACTGCCACATGTCTGTCAATATTTTCTGTCTGTCACTGTCACATGTCTGTCACTGTTACATGGCTGTCACTGTCACATGTCTGTCACATGCCTGTTTATGTCATCTGTTTGTCCATTTCATTTGTCTGTCCCTGTCAGATGTCTGTCTCTGTTATTTGCCTGTCTCAGTTACCTGTCATCACTGTTACATTATTTATTTCCCCCTTATCCGCATGTCCCTGTGTGACTAAACAACCTGCGTGTTTTCAGAAGTTAGTACTTGTAATAATTTCTTCTGGGTATAAAGAGACAGAGAATTATATTTACTATGCCCTTAACCCAAATATTATTAAAACCCCATGGATTTAATTGTTACCAGTCCTTGGGCCAGACAAAGCAACCCAGCTTTGTGTAATATTATCTAACCTTACCTGAGCTAGAAATTCGTTTTACATGCCAGTGTCATAAAATTATCTCCTGGCCACAGTCTGTAAGGGCGAGCAAACTGGGAAATAATTATCACACCTGAGGTTATCTGCCTTGAGCCGAACCTTAGTGTCATAAATGTTTCATAACACAGACTGAGTGGGGCCTTTTTAACAGAGCAGATCAGGGGAATAAGTGGTCTGGTAGGTAACTCCAGACATGACAGCGTTCGCTGGTTAAATTGGCAGGAGAACAGATGTTTGCCAATTAGGAATGTCTGATCTTGGTCAAGGCCGATCTTTGAATGACAGGCCCATTGATAGCTATGTTGATTTGCAAGGCACCTCAGGGGCTTGGCTTAGATCATCTCCTGGAGGGTTGGGTAGAACCTAGTAAAGGGAGGAGTTTAACTTTGCAGACAGATAGAGGTATTAATACTACTAGCCTGTGGACTTCCGTCATAATCGCTGCCACCGGCAACAAACTCAGATCGACATTAGAGGTAATTCTAACTGTTTGATTCTGGTTCGGCGATTGCTGGAATGTTCCCATGTAAGCTTTTACAATTATTTTCAATCTTGTATACATAGGTTAGGGAATTAGCTAAGCCTATTCTACCTTTTCCTAATTTTTCTACACATTCTGCTTGAAATAGTTCTTTGTTAGTATTCAGTATCTCCGTTAGGGAACTGCTAAATCATTCCTTTTTCTTGTATGTTTGTGCCACATGTTTTTCAGTGTACGTTTTTCATGTTTATAAAAAATGACTTGTATACTGAAATTTAATGAAATTATGATTCAACCATGAACCAAAACATGAGTTTGGACTTTGGGAAAAGATGCCCACATATGCAGCCATGCTGTAACGTTTTTGTGTGCCCACCATGTGCTCACCTAATGTGTTCACCTAAACAGGGGTTTTATAACCCCAGGGGAAGAATCATGAGTGTATATTATTCACTGTCACTGAAAGATAATATTCAGGACAGCATGCACGTATAAAATGTTTGGCGTGTTCAGCACATAACCTGCGCCACATGTTTATGTTAAATCAATGTCAGCAAGTTGGAAGTCTGAGTGATGACGGACAACAGAAAGTCAACTGTCACGACAGAACATGAGAGGGAAGGCAGGATATGTTAGACGTCTGTGTGAGACACAACACCTTCAGACTAGACTGGAGATAATGTGGAATATGAGGAGGAGTGATGAGATATATTTTATTATTATATATTGTATTAATTGATACATGTATTCTTAGTGTAAGTCAAGATACTACACGTATGTGTTTGTTTTCCATTATTACAGCGCCCATGTGGGTGATATCCGGTCCATTCTGAGAACAGAAATAGAAGGTCATAACGTGCACGAGACTACATTGTGTTAGAACTCGGCCAGCTGGGAACGAGGTGGAAAACGAGGTGGAGAACCAGGTGGAACCAGGAGGACTGGGAGGAAAAGTTGGAACAGCTAAGAAAGGACTCAACACGAGGGCTCTCAGAGGTTCTACTTTCTAAAATTGCATAAGCTACGTAACATGTATTTATGTAACTAAACACCACTTTTATCACTTCACTCTAATCTTAGGTGCTCAGTTATCTAGCTAAAGCCTTTCATTACCACCATATCATCACTGTTTAAAATAGTAATGATGACTAATGTTGTCCAATAATTGCTAGGTTAATAAATCAATTATATGGTCTTATCCTGCATCAGTTTTTTGTAATTCCAAATGTGTCTGTTCGTAAATGTTTAATGAAACTGTTAAGATAGAATAGCATTTGGTGGGGGCTCATTAAAAAATAATAATTCTTTACCGGCAGAAGGTTGGACGGGAGGGGTCACTAGCCCTGTCTAATAATACACTCCAAAAAATGATATAGACATCTAAAACCCCTTTCCTTCTCTTGTGGGTATCAAGTGCAGCTAATGTTAAAGTAATTAACGAGCCAATATGGCTGTTTTCTTGGATATCCAGGACTTTGTCTGAGAGCAACATAGCCCGGATAATAGTTCAGTTAATCTGGTAGAGGGGATGTGTTAAGAGGAAAATCCCTACTCAACATATAAATCATTAAACCCACAACCCGTTACGTCACACCCTGTCACCTGTTTTGTTCATGTCACCTTTTGTGCCTGTCACCTGGTCTTTTGTATCTCCTTTTTAACCGTTTCCCTAAAAGCTACCGCCCGTTCTCCTTAACATCATGCTTGGGCAAAGTTGCAGAAAGAATGATAAACAGGCGCTTGTATTGGTTCCTAGAGAGTTCTGGTGTTCTATGCCATGAACAGGCAGGCTTCAGAACCAACAGCTGCACAGAAGACCAGCTGTTCAGAGTGACACAAAGAATACATGATGGCTTCCAGAATAAGAAACACACAGTGGCCGTCTTTGTCGACCTCCAGCAGGCCTATCACAGAGTATGAGAAAAGGTCTCCTGATGAAGATGAGGAGCATAGGAATACATGGCAGATTGTATAACTGGGTGAAAAACTTTCTGATAGATAGAACAATCCAGACAAAGATGCACAACGCAATCTCTTCTAAAGAAGTCTTGGAGGAGGGCTTGCCACAAGGCTCATTATTGAGCTGTACACTATTCCTAATCTTTATCAATGACCTGCCAGAACAAATCAAGGCCGAAAAAGCCTTGTACGCTGATGATCTAGCAATATGGCAGAGTCATGAAAATGTGGAAAGTGGAGCCCAAAGACTAAATGGAGACCTTAGAAGACTGCACGAGTACTGTCAAAGATGGAAACTCAAAGTTAACTATAAAAAGACAGTCTACACAGTCTTTACCAAAAGCCATCAAGTAGCAAGGAAGAATATCAACCTGAGGTTAGACACCAAGTGACAAAAGTAGAGCATCCTATATACCTTGGAGCCACACTTGACCGACAGCTAAGCCTCAAGAATCATATTGGAATAAGGCATTGAGGCGATTACAGTTTTGAAGAGACTTTCAGGTACAGCATGGGGATCAGACAAGGCAACTCTGAGGGCTTGTATCTTGGATATGTTCACTCTGTGATAGAGTAAAACAACTCACTGTTTACAACATGCTCCAAAGCTAACCTAGAAACTATTGTCAGAGTACAAAATAATGCCCTCCGATTAATCTGCGAAGCTATGCGGTCTAATCAAACTGCTGCATGTTAAATCCATACAAATGTGGAACCCCTCGGATTGTCGTGAGAAAAGGCCACTTTAGACAATTATGAAAGATGCGTTAGAACGAATCGCAACTATCCTGATAGACACATTGTAGAAAAACAAACAAAGAATAAAGCACAAATCGGTTTTACACTTTACATGAAATACAGGATATACAATAGGGCTCTACCGAATATTCGTTCCGTATTCGCTTCGAGGCCAAAAAGTGGATCCAATAACTATTAGGTATTCGGCTGAATACTTGTGGTTGGGCTGAATATGAATAGTGATCACCGTACACCCGTTTCTGCATACACTGCGATGGCATCGCTCATTAACACAATCTGGTAAATCACGTGACTACGGTGAGCTTCCGGCGGCCATGAAACACACACAATATATTGGAAACAACTATTCGCATTTTAATTTCAGTTGAATTTATTCAGTTTTGCGCTTTATTTTATGTTGATATAACTCTGTAGTAACGCGCCTGATGCGAAATACGCATGGCAATAAATTGTTTATATCCGCTTTTTTAAAATTCATTACGGGAAAACATTATTTTGAATATATTAACACAATAGTTGCGGGGTACAACAGCTGCCAAGGTCTTTGCCTGCTGACTCGACCGAGACATTACAGCAGAAGTTCTCAAATTGAGTGCGTATGCCAGGGGTTCCGCGGCGAAAATCAAGAAAAGTCGGCTATAATTTGTGACATTAATAAAGAAGGCATGAAGATACTTAAAAGTTAAAATTTAAATTGTCTTTTCTCGCCAGTGTTGAAAAAAGTTTTTTTTTCTCCCCGGTTTCACACTCAAAGTATATCGTACGGCATAAAATGCCAACCGCAGGGGTGATAAAAATTGTCTTTATATTTATCTCGATGCAACCGATCCTCCATCTGTATTCGTGAAGGTGCAGCGGATAAGTAAGGTTGTGATTATATTTTGGCTGAAATTTTAAAGTGGAAGATGTGATCTGTACAATAGTAACTGTTAGCCTCGTCAAGTAAGCACTTATATTTAAAGGCAATGCGCCGTGAGTCCTGGGCAATCGGTAGGCAGGCCATCCAATTTCCTGAGGCCTCAGAGATGTGGTTTTACAGAACAATGCTTAAAAAACCCTGGACAACTTAAAACAGCAACTAAGAGGTTTTGAAAGAGGCGGGAGCCCGACGACAACTCATCACAGACATAAGAAGGAGACAGTCATCATTTTTCGGCCATGTTATGAGAAGAGGGAAAATGGAACAAGTGGTGACCACTGGAAAGAACTGTGGAAGGAGGGATAGAGGAAGACAGCGAGAGAAGATTCTTGACAGTCTTGTTGCATGGCACAGAGGTGTGTCGGCACACGAACCGATACATGCTGCAGGAGATCGCAGATTGTGGCGAGGCATAATCGCCCCTATTCGTATTCGTATTCGGGCGAATAGTTCGTCCCGCTATTCGTTTTCGGCCGAATAGTAAAAATCCCTATTCGGTACAGCCCTAGTATATACGACCTCCCTGAAAGATGTTAAGGCATTCAAAATGTTTGCCAGAAACCTACCACCACATGTTCGCTTCAAGCTCCAGAAGTCCGGATGAAATTGAGAAACGAAGAAACCAAACAGTCCGATCTAATCGCCCTCATGAAGTCATCGTTGAAGACCATTGTTTCTTACCCCGAAGAATGGATACATGTTTTTACTGATGGATCTGCATTTAAAGCTACTATTAAAGCAGGTTACGAAACCTACATAGGTTATCCCGATGGATCTGTTGAAGAGATTTTTGATGCATGCGGAGAATTCTGCTCAAATTATGAAGCTGAAACAGCGGTATACCACCTAAAGACTGTAAAGGATGTTTACCCTTTAAAAGTCCCAAAATATTGTCATCTTCACAGATTCAATGTCTGCCCTTCAAGCTCTGGAGGGCAGTGAACGCTGCAGAACTGACACAGCCAAGATAATTATGGATGCTGATCAGCTCATTACCTCATTCAACATCAGAATAGTGATGCAGTGGATTCCAGGTCACTCCGGCACACCAGGTAATGACAGAGCTGACAGACTGGCGAAGAAAGGAGCAACACAAGAACAACCACCTACAGCGACAACCCTACAGACAGCAAAAACACTGATAACAGCTATAAACAAAGACACTTGGTTGAACAGATGGGCCATGGGAGACACTGGAAGAGAGGTTTATAGACATATGTCTGGCCCTGATCCTAATGACAGCATTAACGATCTAACAAGAAGGGAGCAGGCCACCATCTTCAGACTCAAAACGCAACATACTCCACTCAGTGGACATCTAAACAGAATACAGCGACAACACTCCCCAGAGTGCCAGCTATGTAACTACCCCTACAAAACTGTTAAACACCATCTTTTTGAGTGCCCAAAACTCAGCGAGAGAAGAAGAACGCTACTCCCTCCGAGACCAGACAAGTGGAACACCTTGAACGGAGGGAAAGAACATAACGTTAAATATTGACAGAGATGTAACTCTTGAGCATCAAGTTACAGTGAAGAATCACCTGTAATACAAGAAGTTACCGATGAGATTCATGCATGAAACTTTAAGTTACGGGAGAAATTCAACTGCTTATAATATGTAAAAATTGCATCCGTCTAACACAACATCAAGTTTCGTTTAGAGATTCATCTGTTAAACATTACATTGAAGCTGAAATTTACCTGTCAATTACAGTAGAAATTCGCATTCCCAACATCAACTTGATTTGAGATTTTGTTAGAGATGGACATGTCAAATATCAAGTTACAGTAGAGATGGACATGTCAAATATCAAGTTACAGTAGAGATGGACATGTCAAACATCAAGTTACAGTAGAGATGGACATGTCAAATATCAAGTTACAGTAGAGATGGACATGTCAAACATCAAGTTACAGTAGAGATGGACATGTCAAATATCAAGTTACAGTAGAGATGGACATGTCAAAAATCAAGTTACAGTAGAGATGGACATGTCAAATATCAAGTTACAGTAGAGGTGGACGTGTCAAACATCAAGTTACAGTAGAAATGGAAGTGTCAAATATCAAGTTACAGTAGAGATGGACATGTCAAATATCAAGTTACAGTAGAGATGGAAGTGTCAAATATCAAGTTACAGTAGAGATGGACGTGTCAAATATCAAGTTACAGTAGAGATGGAAGTGTCAAATATCAAATTACAGTGGCGATGGACGTGTCAAACATCAAGTTACAGTAGAGATGGAAGTGTCAAACATCAAGTTACAGTAGAGATGGAAGTGTCAAATATCAAGTTACAGTAGAGATGGACGTGTCAAACATCAAGTTACAGTAGAGATGGAAGTGTCAAATATCAAGTTACAGTGGAGATGGACGTGTCAAAAATCAAGTTACAGTAGAGATGGACGTGTCAAACATCAAGTTACAGTAGAGATGGAAGTGTCAAATATCAAGTTACAGTGGAGATGGACGTGTCTAATATCAAGCTACAGTGGAGATGGACGTGTCAAACATAAAGTTACAGTAGAGATGGACGTGTCAAACATCAAGTTACAGTAGAGATGGAAGTGTCAAATATCAAGTTACAGTGGAGATGGACGTGTCAAATATCAAGTTACAGTGGAGATGGACGTGTCAAACATCAAGTTACAGTAGAGATGGACATGTCAAATGTCAAGTTACAGTAGAGATGGAAGTGTCAAATATCAAGTTACAGTAGAGATGGACGTGTCAAACATCAAGTTACAGTAGAGATGGACATGTCAAATATCAAGTTACAGTGGAGATGGACGTGTCAAACATCAAGTTACAGTTGAGATGGAAGTGTCAAATATCAAGTTACAGTAGAGATGGAAGTGTCAAACATCAAGTTACAGTAGAGATGGACGTGTCAAATATCAAGTTACAGTAGAGATGGAAGTGTCAAAAATCAAGTTACAGTTGAGATGGAAGTGTCAAACATCAAGTTACAGTAGAGATGGAAGTGTCAAATATCAAGTTACAGTTGAGAAGGAAGTGTCAAATATCAAGTTACAGTAGAGATGGAAGTGTCAAATATCAAGTTACAGTAGAGATGGAAGTGTCAAACATCAAGTTACAGTTGAGATAGAAGTGTCAAATATCAAGTTACAGTAGAGATGGACGTGTCAAACATCAAGTTACAGTAGAGATGGAAGTGTCAAATATCAAGTTACAGTAGAGATGGACATGTCAAACATCAAGTTACAGTGGAGATGGACGTGTCAAACATCAAGTTACAGTAGAGGTGGACATGTCAAACATCAAGTTACAGTGGAGATGGACGTGTCAAATATCAAGTTACAGTAGAGATGGACGTGTCAAACATCAAGTTACAGTAGAGATGGAAGTGTCAAACATCAGGTTACAGTAGAGATGGACGTGTCAAACACAAAACTAAGAAATGCTCACGGCTGCAACATCCCACTAATTCTGATTCCCAGTTAAAACCATCAGTCTCTGTTTTGTTATGTAGAAATCTCTTTCCTGACCTGACTTTCACTAGCCCCCCCCCCCCCCCACCCCTTTTTTTCAATCTTCCACCCCTATTCCCACTCTATTTGTGGGTAGTTTATTCTTCTGAAGACCGACAATTAGTTGCCAGGAAACACAAACAGATGTCTCGTGTTGACGGGTATAACATCATTGTGGTATGACAAAACAGGTAAAAACATTGTTTCTGATACAAGAGACAGCAAATGTCATTAAGCACATCATTGTGACAGCAACAATTAGAGCCATTTAGACACTACAAATAGACATCAATTGTTAGGGCACACTGCAAACAGTATAAAACCTCCTCAACGCTGAGATACCCGAGAACAAACATGCTTTCATACATGCGAGTGTCTGTTTGTGTCATTTAGCACCGTGTGACCCGGGCTCTGCTTTTATACAGGTACTTGTCTACTTGTGTCACTTAGCACCATGTGACCGGAGCTCTGCTTGTATACAGGTACTTGTCTGTGTTCCTTAGCTCCGTGTGACCCGAGCTCTGCTTGTATACAGGTACTTGTCTGCTTGTGTCACTTATCACCGTGTGACCCGAGCTCTGCTTGTATACAGGTACTTGTCTACTTGTGTCACTTAGCAAAATGTGACCCGAGCTCTGCTTGTATACAGGTACTTGTCTACTTGTGTCACTAAGCACCGTGTGACCAGAGCTCTGCTTGCATACAAGTACTTGTCTGTTTGTGTCACTTAGCAAAATGTGACCCGAGCTCTGCTTGTATACAGGTACTTGTCTGCTTGTGTCACTTAGCTCCGTGTGTCTCGAGCTCTGCTTGTATACAAGTACTTGTCTGTTTGTGTTACTTAGCACCATGTAACCCGAGCTCTGATTGTTTACAGGTACCTGTCTGTGTTCCTTAGCTCCGTGTGACCCGAGCTCTGCTTGTTTACAGGTACTTGTCTACTTGTGTCACTTAGCACCATGTGACCCGAGCTCTGCTTGTATACAGGTACTTGTCTGCTTGTGTCACTTATCACCGTGTGACCCGAGCTCTGCTTGTATACAGGTACTTGTCTGCTTGTGTCACTTATCACCGTGTGACCAGAGCTCTGCTTGTATACAAGTACTTGTCTGTTTGTGACACTTAGCAAAATGTGACCCGAGCTCTGCTTGTATACTGGTACTTGTCTGTTTGTGTTACTTAGCTCCGTGTGACCCGAGCTCTGCTTGTATACAGGTACTTGTCTACTTGTGTCACTTAGCTCCGTGTGACCCGAGCTCTGCTTGTATACAGGTACTTGTCTGTGTCCCTTAGCTCCGTGTGACCCGAGCTCTGCTTGTATACAGGTACTTGTCTACTTGTGTCACTTAGCTCCGTGTGACCCGAGCTCTGCTTGTATACAGGTACTTGTCTGCTTGTGTCACTTAGCACCATGTGACCTGAGCTCTGCTTGTATACAGGTACTTGTCTACTTGTGTCACTTAGCTCCGTGTGACCCGAGCTCTGCTTGTATACAGGTACTTGTCTACTTGTGTCACTTAGCTCCGTGTGACCCGAGCTCTGCTTGTATACAGGTACTTGTCTGCTTGTGTCACTTAGCTCCGTGTGACCCGAGCTCTGCTTGTATGCAGGTACTTTTCTACTTGTGTTACTTAGCTCCGTGTGACCCGAGCTCTGCTTGTATACAGGTACTTGTCTGCTTGTGTCACTTAGCTCCGTGTGACCCGAGCTCTGCTTGTATACAAGTACTTGTCTGTTTGTGTCACTTAGCACCATGTAACCCGAGCTCTGCTTGTATTCAGGTACCTGTCTGTGTCCCTTAGCTCCGTGTGACCCGAGCTCTGCTTGTATACAGGTACTTGTCTACTTGTGTCACTTAGCTCCGTGTGACCCGAGCTCTGCTTGTATACAGGTACTTGTCTACTTGTGTCATTTAGCTCCGTGTGACCCGAGCTCTGCTTGTATACAGGTACTTGTCTGCTTGTGTCACTTAGCACCATGTGACCTGAGCTCTCCTTGTATGCAGGTACTTTTCTACTTGTATTACTTAGCTCCGTGTGACCTGAGCTCTGCTTGTATACAGGTACTTGTCTGCTTGTGTCACTTAGCTCCGTGTGACCCGAGCTCTGCTTGTATACAGGTACTTGTCTACTTGTGTCACTTAGCACCATGTGACCCGAGCTCTGCTTGTAAACAGATATTTTTCTATTTGAAGAACAAAACTGGTGCCTGTTCAACAAGCAGTACAGTTTCAGGGCATTTATTGACTGGACATGGACGTTTCTTGGCCACGTCATCCAGGCTAACTTATACAAGTGGACTAATTATAGAGGCAAGATTCGCCTTCTCCGTGTCAATATAATTCCAAACATAATTAACCGACATATTGTGCATCTGTACAATCCTAACGTTGTCAATACAAATCTTCTACGAAACATTCAACAGAAACAATTCATTACAAGGACATGTTTCACAATTACTTACAGTTGCAGGATAAACTGTCCTGCTGGTCATACCTTCTACATTTCTCTGTGGTTGTAGTCCGTCTTACTTAATTCAATCACTGTGTTTGTAGTCTATCTCACTTTTTTCAATCACTGTTTTTGTAGTCTATCTCACTTAATCCAATCACTGTGTTTGTAGTCTATCTCACTTAATCCAATCCCTGTGTTTGTAGCATATCTCAGTTAATCCAATCACTGTGTTTGTAGCATATCTCAGTTAATTCCTTTACTGTGTTTGTAGTCTATCTCAGTTTATTCATTTACTGGGTTTGTAGTCTAACTCAGTTAATTCAGTTACTGTGTTTGTAGTCTATCTCAGTTTATTCATTTACTGGGTTTGTAGTCTAACTCAGTTAATTCAGTTACTGTGTTTGTAGTCTATCTCAGTTTATTCATTTACTCGGTTTGTAGTCTAACTCAGTTAATTCAATCACTGTGTTTGTAGTCTATCTCAGTTTATTCATTTACTGGGTTTGTAGTCTAACTCAGTTAATTCAGTTACTGTGTTTGTAGTCTATCTCAGTTTATTCAATCACTCTGTTTGTAGCATATCTCAGTTAATTCCTTTACTGTGTTTGTAGTCTATCTCAGTTTATTCATTTACTGGGTTTGTAGTCTAACTCAGTTAATTCAGTTACTGTGTTTGTAGTCTATCTCAGTTTATTCATTTACTGTGTTTGTAGTCAGTTAACTCAGTTTTAGTCTATTCAGTTACTGTGTTTGTAGTCTATCTCAGTTTATTCATTTACTCGGTTTGTAGTCTAACTCAGTTAATTCAATCACTGTGTTTGTAGTCTATCTCAGTTAATTCAATCACTGTGTTTGTAGTCTATCTCAGTTAATTCATTTACTGTGTTTGTAGTCTATTTCAGTTAATTCAGTTACTGTGTTTGTAGCATATCTCAGTTAATTCAATCACTGTGTTTGTAGTCTATTTCAGTTAATTCAGTTACTGTGTTTGTAGCATATCTCAATTAATTCAATCACTGTGTTTGTAGTCTATCTCAGTTAATTCAATCACTAAGTTTCTAGTCTATCTCAGTTCATTCATTTACTGGGTTTGTAGTCTATCTCAGTTAATTCAGTTACTGTGTTTGTAGTCTATCTCAGTTAATTCATTTACTGGGTTTGTAGTCTATCTCAGTTAATTCAGTTACTGTGTTTGTAACCTATCTCAGTTAATTCAATTACTGTGTTTGTAGTCTATCTCAGTTAATCCATTTACAGTGTTTGCAGTCTATCTCAGTTAACCCAATCACTGTGTTTGAAGTCTATCTCAGTTAATCAAATCACTGTGTTTGTAGTCTATCCCAGTTATTCCAATCACTGTGTTTGTAGTCTATCTCAGTTAATCCAATCTCTGTGATTGTAGTCTATCTTAGTTAATTCAATCACCGTGATTATAGTCTATCTTAGTTCATCCAATCACCGTGACTGTAGTCTATCTTAGTTAATCCAATCACCGTGACTGTAGTCTATCTTAGTTAATCCAATCACCGTGACTGTAGTCTATCTTAGTTAATCCAATCACCGTGACTGTAATCTATCTTAGTTAATCCAATCACCGTGACTGTAGTCTATCTTAGTTAATCCAATCACCGTGATTATAGTCTATCTTAGTTAATCCAATCACCGTGACTGTAGTCTATCTTAGTTAATCCAATCACCGTGATTATAGTCTATCTTAGTTAATCCAATCACCGTGATTATAGTCTATCTTAGTTAATCCAATCACCGTGATTATAGTCTATCTTAGTTAATCCAATCACCGTGATTATAGTCTATCTTAGTTAATCCAATCACCGTGATTATAGTCTATCTCACTTAATCCAATCACCGTGATTATAGTCTATCTCACTTAATCCAATCACCGTGATTATAGTCTATCTTAGTTAATCCAAAACAGTGCTTGTAGTCTGTCTCAACATTTGTGAGCCGTTAAGTAGAGAGACTCTACCTAGGGGATCTATTCAAGTCTGTCGCAACATTGGTTGAGCGGAGAACAAAAGATTCTGTTGTATCTCTATTTTACCTGCGTTTGTTAACAGACATTTTGCCTTCAAACTTAGCAAACAACACCCCCCTCCCCCCATACAAGCCTACAGATTGTCTGAGCCCACAAGTAAGATCTAGAAGCAAACAACCCCCCCCCCCTTCCCTGATTGTCTGAGCCCACAAGTAAGATCTAGAAGCAAAGGCAAATCAATGAAAACCAGAGTGAACAGAGCAAACACTGGTGTTCTGAAAAAGCCAAGAATACAAGAAAAACATGGGATACAGGAGACAACAAAAGGTTAGCAGAACAAATATTGGTATACTTGTGCAACTAGTCTTTGACTGGATGGATCGATCCCTGGACTGGTGGATGTGGCGGGAATGCAACAATCACGGCTAATCAGTCATCTAAAAAAAGGCGAATGGTACACCAGTTCTGGGGTCATAGTCAGCCTGCAGTGTTTGGGTATCGACAGAAGAGCCAGTCAGCCAACAACAAACCCCTGCAGGAACAGTAGCCGGTCTTTTGAATCAACATGAAAACCAGGTGTTGGTACAGGTGTGACAGGAGACTGTTGGGAAAGTGTCCCGACCAGTGTCCACATACACACACAAACGCCACACACACAAACGTCACACACACATACACAAACGCCATACACACATACAAACGTAACACACACACATACGCACACACAAACGTTACACATTTACTAGAGGCTTTCAGACGTGGCAGGACAAGGCAGTTATTGTACACGATAGCATCATAGTTACAAAGATACGACAAAGGACACAGTAAAAGGTACAGTGAAAGGTCACAGCAAAAGGATACATCACTAGGACATATCGCTAGGACACAGCCCTAGGACACATCACTAGGACACAGACCTAGGATACAGCACTAGGACACAGCCCTTGGATACAACACCAGGACACAACACTAGGACAGAACACTAGGAACCAACACCAGGACACAACACTAGGACACAACACCAGGACACATCACTAGGACACAGACCTAGGACACAGCCCTAGGACACATCACTAGGACACAGACTTAGGATACAGCCCTAGGACACAACACTAGGACAGAACACTAGGACACAGCCCTAGGACACAACACTAGGACACAGCCCTAGGGCACCTTACTAGGACACAACACTAGGACACAGCACTAGGACACAACACTAGGACACAGCACTAGGACACAACACTAGGACACAGCCCTAGGACACAACACTAGGACAGAACACTAGGACACAGCCCTAGGACACAACACTAGGACACAGCCCTAGGACACAACACTAGGACACAGCCCTAGGGCACCTTATCAGGACACAACACTAGGACACAGCACTAGGACACAACACTAGGACACAGCACTAGGACACAGCACTAGGACACAACACTAGGACACAGCACTAGGACACAACACTAGGACACAGCACTAGGACACAACACTAGAACACAACACTAGAACACAGCACTAGGACACAACACAGCACTAGGAATTTCTGGTCAAAATGGACGCTATGCTCGGCCACTGTTTTGAGCCGTAGCAAATGTTTTGCTTCTGCCAGACGGTGGCCCTTGCATTATTACTCTATTTGTAGACTGAAAGGATATAGTTTTGTCGCCCAGCTTCTGAGCTGAGTGCATGGCGTGACACTTTGAGCTGCAGATTTCATTTGGAAGGTTTTTTGACTGTGACCAACGTGGTGGTGTGAAGTGTAGATTCAGAAAATGGGGTGATGGCTGTTGTGACAAAATTGGTGGTGCCATTATGTGATTAAAAATGATTGCGTGTGTTAATCTGTTGGTGACTTCTCCTACCATCCATGATGAACTGCATTTCTAATGTAGGAAGGACTATTTCTGTTCAGATGGCTACCGTATGCTTTTAATGCGTGTGTATGCTAAATATGCTGAGACAGCAGTCTGTAAATATTTCCACAAGGGACTGCAATAAACATTCTGTGTGGGTTTTTTTTCGTTGGCACAGGAGCGGAGCAAAAATGGGGTGACCTGTTTGTTATGAAGCTAAAACTAGGATTACCAGACAGCACTAGCATACAGCCCTAGGACACAGCTTTGGAACACATCATTGGACACAGCACTAAGATACAGCCCTAGGACACAGCATTAGGACACATCATTGGAACACATCTATGGACACAGCACTAAGATACAGCCCTAGGACACAGCATTAGGACACAGCATTGGAACACATCTATGGACACAGCACTAAGATACAGCATTAGGACACAGCATTGGAACACATCTATGGATACAGCACTAAGATACAGCCCTAGGACACAGCATTAGGACAAAGCATTGGAACACATCAGTGGACACAGCACCAAGATACAGCCCTAGGATACAGTATTAGGACAAATTAATGGACACAGCACTAGGACACTGCACTAGGACACAGCCCTATGACACAGCAGTTGGACACAGCACAAGCACATAATGTGTCTATTGTTGTTTCTTGAAGGTTAATTCTGACTTTTTTTTTGGATTCATGGTCCTCAGAAATGTTTTTATATATTCCCTTGTATGTGAAAACTTTATAAATTCTAATACATTGAGATCTGAATTCAACAGCCATTTAATATTCATATTTGATATTTCGTTGCCTGACATGACTCGTGAAGCTGATTGTTAAACAGCTTTGCACAACTCAACTGGTGAGAATCAGTATGTCGGCTAATGAAACCGGAATTCAAGATGTTTTAAATAAACACTTCCTACATTTGCTCAACATTCACAGTTGGTTTGTGCATTTCCCGTTTTGAACTGGTTCGAGGCGATTCGACAGTAAGTGATGTGATTACATGTACCGATAATTCTGCGTTCAGTGGCAGACGAAGTTCACAGGCCTTTATAGCAACAGCAGAAAAGGAAGATTCTGTGTACCACAAAGCCTGACACACTAGGCATGGATCTACAACATGTTTGGAGAGTGGAGGTGGACATAATCAGGTACCTTGAGAACCAGCTGCACACACCTGAGGTGACTGTGAGCGACTCACAAACATGCTGAACGGACAGAAATACTGGCAGATTCTCTAGCACTTCGAGGTAAATTATTGTATGACAAGTAAGATCGCAGCCTGGAGAGAATAGTGCAGCGAGCAGTCACTGGGATCTAACCAGTCCTCAGCACCTCTGGAAAAACATCAAAATATAACATATGTATCTATCTTTGCATACGGATATTTTACCTTCTTTATAAATCGCATTTGAATTGTTTCTCTGTCAGCATTTCTGGGACACGGTAAGCTCTTTCTGTCTTTCTGAATAGCAGTGTTTTTCACAGCCACATTAAGCTGAAATTCGGCTCCAGCAGCAAGCTACTAAGCTGAGTGTGCGGTGCAATACTGTGAGCTGTGGATTTCATTTGTAATGCTTTCGCCTGCGCTCCCAGTGACTTACGCTATAAACTGTATATTTAGAGAATGGCGGGTGGTTGGTTGCCACAGATCTGACAGTCTGCTTTATTCAGCAAACTGTGTGCAGCCGATACTTGGCTGTGACTGCTCCTTCATTTAATGATAAACTGGAGTTCTAGTGACAGACTGTTAGCATTAGCACCTCTGGCGACTGTACTGGGATTGTTGTCTGATATGGGACAGTGGTGGACACTTGGTGTGGTTTTCACTGGCAGAAGAATGGAGCTTTTATCAGTGACCCAACTGTTTTGAATTAAAAACCACGACCGACTCACCTCACCTAGAAATGTGTTACACAGCTGTCTCACCCCACATGTATTTCTTTCACTTGCTCTTACAATACTACCTCACCTCAGATTATTGAGTACTGTTGTTCCTTAACTACCTCACTTCGGATTATTGAGTACTGTTGTTCCTTAACTACCTCACCTCAGATTATTGAGTACTGTTGTTCCTTAACTACCTCAACTCAGATTATTGAGTACTGTTGTTCCTTAACTACCTCACCTAAAATTATTGAGTACTGTTGTTCCTTAACTTCCTCACCTCAGATTATTGAGTACTGTTGTTCCTTAACTACCTCACCTCAGATTATTGAGTACTGTTGTTCCTTAACTGCCTCACCTCAGATTATTGAGTACTGTTGTTCCTTAACTACCTCACCTCAGATTATTGAGTACTGTTGTTCCTTAACTACCTCACCTCAGATTATTGAGTACTGTTGTTCCTTAACTACCTCACCTCAGATTATTAAGTACTGTTGTTCCTTAACTACATCACCTCAGATTATTGAGTACTGATGTTCCTTAACTACCTCACCTCAGATTATTGAGTACTGTTGTTCCTTAACTACCTCACCTCAGATTATTGAGTACTGTTGTTCCTTAACTACCTCACCTCAGATTATTGTGTACTGTTGTTCCTTAACTACCTCACCTCAGATTATTGTGTACTGTTGTTCCTTAACTACCTCACCTCAGATTATTGTGTACTGTTGTTCCTTAACTACCTCACCTCAGATTATTGAGTACCGTTGTTCCTTAACTACCTCACCTCAGATTATTGAGTACTGTTGTTCCTTAACTACCTCACCTCAGATTATTGAGTACTGTTGTTCCTTAACTACCTCACCTAAAATTATTGAGTACTGTTGTTCCTTAACTACCTCACCTCAGATTATTGAGTACTGTTGTTCCTTAACTACCTCACCTCAGATTATTGAGTATTGTTGTTCCTTAACTACCTCACCTCAGATTATTAAGTACTGTTGTTCCTTAACTACCTCACCTCAGATTATTGTGTACTGTTGTTCCTTAACTACCTCACCTCAGATTATTGTGTACTGTTGTTCCTTAACTACCTTACCTCAGATTATTGTGTACTGTTGTTCCTTAACTACCACACCTCAGATTATTGTGTACTGTTGTCCCTAACTACCTCACCTCAGATTATTGAGTACTGTTGTTCCTTAACTACCTCACCTCAGATTGAGTACTGTTGTTCCTTAACTACCTCACCTCAGATTGTGTACTGTTGTTCCTTAACTACCCCACCTCAGATTGTGTACTGTTGTTCCTTAACTACCCCACCTCAGATTGTGTACTGTTGTTCCTTAACTACCTCACCTCAGATTGTGTACTGTTGTTCCTTATCTACTTCACCTCAGATTGTATACTGTTGTTCCTTAACTACCTCACCTCAGATTGAGTACTGTTCTTTCTTATCTACCTCACCTCATATTGTATACTGTTGTTCCTTAACTACCTCACCTCAGATTGTGTACTGTTGCTCTTTAACTACCTCACCTCAAATTGTGTACTGTTGTTCCTTAACTACCTCACCTCAGATTGTGTACTGTTGTTCCTTAACTACCTCACCTCAGATTGTGTACTGTTGTTCCTTAACTACCTCACCTCAGATTGTGTACTGTTGTTCCTTAACTACCTTACCTCAGATTGTGTACTGTTGTTCCTTAACTAGCTTACCTTAGATTATTATTGTGTGCTGTTGTTCCTTATCTACCTCACCTCAGATTGTGTATTAATGTTCCTTAACTACCTCACCTGAGATTATTGAGTACTGTTGTTCCTTAACAACCTCACCTGAGATTATTGTGTTGTTCCTTATCTACTTCACCTCAGATTGTGTACTGTTGTTCCTTATCTAACTCACCTCAGATTGAGTACTGTTGTTCCTTAACTACCTCACCTCAGATTATTGAGTATTGTTGTTCCTTAACTACCTCACCTCAGATTATTAAGTACTGTTGTTCCTTAACTACCTCACCTCAGATTATTGTGTACTGTTGTTCCTTAACTACCTCACCTCAGATTATTGTGTACTGTTGTTCCTTAACTACCACACCTCAGATTATTGTGTACTGTTGTTCCTTAACTACCTCACCTCAGATTATTGAGTACTGTTGTTCCTTAACTACCTCACCTCAGATTGAGTACTGTTGTTCCTTAACTACCTCACCTCAGATTGTGTACTGTTGTTCCTTAACTACCCCACCTCAGATTGTGTACTGTTGTTCCTTAACTACCCCACCTTAGATTGTGTACTGTTGTTCCTTAACTACCTCACCTCAGATTGTGTACTGTTGTTCCTTATCTACTTCACCTCAGATTGTATACTGTTGTTTCTTAACTACCTCACCTCAGATTGAGTACTGTTCTTTCTTATCTACCTCACCTCATATTGTATACTGTTGTTCCTTAACTACCTCACCTCAGATTGTGTACTGTTGCTCTTTAACTACCTCACCTCAAATTGTGTACTGTTGTTCCTTAACTACCTCACCTCAGATTGTGTACTGTTGTTCCTTAACTACCTCACCTCAGATTGTGTACTGTTGTTCCTTAACTACCTCACCTCAGATTGTGTACTGTTGTTCCTTAACTACCTTACCTCAGATTGTGTACTGTTGTTCCTTAACTAGCTTACCTTAGATTATTATTGTGTGCTGTTGTTCCTTATCTACCTCACCTCAGATTGTGTATTAATGTTCCTTAACTACCTCACCTGAGATTATTGAGTACTGTTGTTCCTTAACAACCTCCCCTGAGATTATTGTGTTGTTCCTTATCTACTTCACCTCAGATTGTGTACTGTTGTTCCTTATCTACCTCACCCCATATTCTGTACTGTTGTTCCTTATCTACCTCACCTCAGATTATTGTGTACTGTTGTTCCTTAACTACCTCACCTCAGATTATTGTGTAATGTTGTTCCTTAACTATCTCACCTCAGATTATTGTGTACTGTTGTTCCTTAACTACCTCACCTCAGATTATTGTGTACCGTTGTTCCTTAACTACCTCACCTCAGATTATTGTGTACTGTTGTTCCTTAAATACCTCACCTCAGATTATTGTGTACTGTTGTTCCTTAACTACCTCACCTCAGATTATTGTGTACTGTTGTTCCTTAACTACCTTACCTCAGATTATTGTGTACTGTTGTTCCTTAACTACCACACCTCAGATTATTGTGTACTGTTGTCCCTAACTACCTCACCTCAGATTATTGAGTACTGTTGTTCCTTAACTACCTCACCTCATATTGAGTACTGTTGTTCCTTAACTACCTCACCTCAGATTGTGTACTGTTGTTCCTTAACTACCTTACCTCAGATTGCGTACTGTTGTTCCTTAACTAGCTTACCTCAGATTATTATTGTGTACTGTTGTTCTTTATCTACCTCACCTCAGATTGTGTATTAATGTTCCTTAACTACCTCACCTCAGATTATTGAGTACTGTTGTTCCTTAACTACCTCACCTGAGATTTTTGTGCTGTTCCTTATCTACTTCACCTCAGATTGTGTACTGTTGTTCCTTATCTCACTCACCTCAGACTGTGTACTGTTGTTCCTTATCTACCTCACCTCATATTCTGTACTGTTGTTCCTTATCTACCTCACCTCAGATTGTGTACTGTTGTTCCTTAACTACCTCATCTCAGATTATTGAGTACCGTTGTTCCTTAACTACCTCATCTTAGATTATTGTGTACTGTTGTTCCTTAACTACATCACCTCAGATTGTGTACTGTTGTTCCTTAAATACCTCACCTGAGATTGTACACTGTTGTTCCTCAAACCATCATACCTCAAGATTATTGTATACTTTGTTCCCACACTACCTCACATCATATATTATCTGTAGAGCTGGTCCTAAATAACCTGGCCTCACAGAAATGTGTGGTACTGTGGATTCAGTAGCACATCACTTTCACACATCTAGAGACAGGCCATGTCCAGCAGACACAACCAGCAAACACAACCAGCAAAAACAAACCAGCAGACACAACCAGCAGACACAACCAGCAGACAGACACAACCAGCAAACAGACACAACCAGCAGACAGACACAACCAGCAGACAGACACACCCAGCAGACAGACACAACCAGCGGACAGACACAACCAGCAGACAGACACAACCAGCAGACAGACACAACCAGCAGACTGACACAACCAGCAGACTGACACAACCAGCGGACAGACACAACCAACAGACAGACACAACCAGCAGACAGACACAACCAGCAGACAGACACACCCAGCAGACAGACACAACCAGCAGACAGACACAACAAGCAGACAAACACAACCAGCAGACAAACACAACCAGCAGACACAACCAGCAGACAGACACACCCAGCAGACACAACAAACAGACAGAAACAGCCAGCAGACAGACACAACCAGTAGACAGACACAACCAGCAGACAGACACACCCAGCAGACAGACACAACCAGCAGACAGACACAACCAGCAGACAGACACAACCAGCAGACAGAACCAACAGACAGACACACCCAGCAGACACACACAACCAGCAGACAGACACACCCAGCAGACACAACCAGCAGACAGACACAACCAGCAGACAGACACAACCAGCAGACAGACACAACCAGCAGACAGACACAACCAGCAGACAGACACAACCAACAGACAGACACAACCAACAGACAGACACAACCAACAGACAGACACAACCAGCAGTAAAGGAGAAAACATGAGATCCCAGAGAGTAGAAACTCTACACTACATTAACCATCAGAAAGTTATTGTAACAAAATGGCAGACACAGAAAACAGGAAGACAAGACAGAAAACAGGAAGACAAGAAAGAAAACAGGAAGACAAGACAGAAAACAGGAAGACAAGACAGAAAACAGGAAGACAAGACAGTAAACAGGAAGACAAGACAGTAAACAGGAAGAAAGACAGTGACAATGCAAATATCAGACCCCGAAGAATGAAAACGAACAAATAAACAAACTTTACTTTCAAAGGGTTACAAATTAGGCACTCACGTCTGTCTTACATTCGGCCCTTCCAAACTCCCATCTTTCACACAGCAGTTGTATTTCATTAATAAAGCAGGTTATGAATATCAACACACAGTGAGGACAGAAATACAAAACTCCAGAGAAGAGGAAGAAAACAGTGAGGATAAGAAGGCAAAACAAGCTGAAGACAGAGCTATAGCACAGACAGAAAGTCGAGATTAAGATAATGATATATTCACGACAGACAGAAGAGCAAAACTCTTGAAAAACATTGAATTATCCTCTGTAAGTTTAAGACCTTATTTTTATTGAATGCCAACATTTCACAGCGTCTTACAAAAGTTATGAAACTCCTGCAGGTCGGACTTGGCCACAGTTCGACAAAACTCCTCATCAGAAATGGCCGACAGCGACTGCAGGGAGACATAGTTTTCCTTACACGGGTCATACTGGGCTCGGTCTTTGTGCAACAGGAACAGGTGTCTATCCTTGAACACAAACAGTCTGCTGGCCAGGATGTGTGGCCAGGTCAGCAGTTGCTGGTGTGAGATCAACATGTGGTTGTGCAGGTAGTCGAACCTCTTGACCAGTTTGTTTTTATCTAGGAGAACAAGAGCAAAAATCTTTGAACAGGTGTCAATGAGTTGGACACAGCAGTGAGGATACTTACAGGTGTCAATGAGTTAGATACAGCAGTGAGGATACTTACAGGTGTCAATGAGTTGGACACAGTAGTGAGGATACTTACAGGTGTCAATGAGGTGGACACAGCAGTGAGGATACTTACAGGTGTCAATGAGTTTGACACAGCAGTGAGGATATTTACAGGTGTCAATGAGTTGGACACAGCAGTGAGGATACTTACAGTTGTCAATGAGTTGGGACACAACAGTGAGGATACTTACAGGTGTCAATGAGGTGGATACAACAGTGAGGATACTTACAGGTGACAATGAGTTGGTCACAGCAGTGAGGATACTTACAGGTGTCAATGAGCTGGATACAAAAGTGAGGATACTTACAGGTGTCAATGAGCTGGATACAAAAGTGAGGATACTTACAGGTGTCAATGAGCTGGATACATTAGTGAGGATACTTACAGGTGTCAATGAGTTGGTCACAGCAGTGAGGATACTTACAGGTGTCAATGAGTTGGATACAGCAGTGAGGATACTTACAGGTGTCAATGAGGTGGATACAACAGTGAGGATACTTACAGGTGTCAATGAGGTGGATACAACAGTGAGGATACTTACAGGTGTCAATGAGTTGGACACAGCAGTGAGGATACTTACAGGTGACAATGAGCTGGACACAACAGTGAGGATACTTACAGGTGACAATGAGTTGGACACAGCAGTGAGGATACTTACAGGTGTCAATGAGTTGGATACAGCAGTGAGGATACCTACAGTTGTCAATGAGTTGGACACAACAGTGAGGATACTTACAGGTGTCAATGAGGTGGATACAACAGTGAGGATACTTACAGGTGTCAATGAGGTGGACACAGCAGTGAGGATACTTACAGGTGTCAATGAGGTGGATACAACAGTGAGGATACTTACAGGTGACAATGAGTTGGACACAGCAGTGAGGAAACTTACAGGTGACAATGAGTTGGTCACAGCAGTGAGGATACTTTCAGGTGTCAATGAGGTGGATACAACAGTGAGGATACTTACAGGTGTCAATGAGGTGGATACAGCAGTGAGGATGCTTACAGGTGTCAATGAGGTGGATACAACAGTGAGGACACTTACAGGTGTCAATGAGGTGGATACAACAGTGAGAATACTTACAGGTGTCAATGAGTTGGACACAGCAGTGAGGATACTTACAGGTGTCAATGAGGTGGATACAAAAGTGAGGATACTTACAGGTGTCAATGAGCTGGACACACCAGTGAGGATACTTACAGGTGTCAATGAGCTGGATACAACAGTGAGGATACTTACAGGTGACAATGAGTTGGTCACAGCAGTGAGGATACTTACAGGTGTCAATGAGCTGGATACAACAGTGAGGTTACTTACAGGTGTCAATGAGCTGGATACAACAGTTAGGATACTTACAGGTGACAATGAGCTAAACACAACAGTGAGGATACTTACAGGTGTCAATGAGTTGGACACAACAGTGAGGATACTTACAGGTGTCAATGAGTTGGACACAGCAGTGAGGATACTTACAGGTGACAATGAGCTGGATACAGCAGTGAGGATACTTACAGGTGACAATGAGCTGGACACAACAGTGAGGATACTTACAGGTGTCAATGAGCTGGATACAACAGTGAGGATACTTACAGGTGTCAATGAGCTGGATACAACAGTGAGGATACTTACAGGTGACAATGAGCTAAACACAACAGTGAGGATACTTAAGGTGTCAATGAGTTGGACACAACAGTGAGGATACTTACAGGTGTCAATGAGTTGAACACAGCAGTGAGGATACTTACAGGTGACAATGAGCTGGATACAGCAGTGAGGATACTTACAGGTGACAATGAGCTGGACACAACAGTGAGGATACTTACAGGTGTCAATGAGTTGGACACAGCAGTGAGGATACTTACAGGTGACAATGAGCTGGACACAGCAGTGAGGATACTTACAGGTGTCAATGAGTTGGACACAACAGTGAGGATACTTACAGGTGACAATGAGTTGGATTCAACAGTGAGGATACTTACAGGTGACATTGAGTTGGATTCAACAGTGAGGATACTTACAGGTGTCAATGAGTTGGACACAGCAGTGAGGATACTTACAGGTGTCAATGAGTTGGATACAACAGTGAGGATACTTACAGGTGACAATGAGCTGGACACAACAGTGAGGATACTTACAGGTGTCAGTAAGTTGGACAGTGGTCTCATATATACACATTTCAGACAGAAGAGGGCAGAGTTGGCAATGGTAAGTCAAACAGAAGAGGGCAGAATAGGCAGGCATGGATAAGTCAGACTAGGCAGGCATGGATAAGACAGGAGAGGTCAGACAGGAGAGGACAGACCAGGCACGGATAAGTCAGAGAGGTGAGTGCAAACTAGGTACAGATAAGTCAGACAGGATAGAACAGAGTAGGATAGATAAGTCTGACAGGATAGAATAGAGTAGGATAGATAAGTCAGACAGGATAGAATAGAGTAGGATAGATAAGTCTGACAGGATAGAACAGAGTAGGATAGATAAGTCAGGCAGGATAGAACAGAGTAGGATAGATAAGTCAGACAGGATAGAATAGAGTAGGATAGATAAGTCAGGCAGGGTAGAATAGAGTAGGATAGATAAGTCAGGCAGGATAGAACAGAGTAGGATAGATAAGTCAGGCAGGATAGAACAGAGTAGGATAGATAAGTCAGGCAGGAGAGGACAGACTGGGCATAGATAAGTCAGGCAGAAGAGGGCAGGCAGGCATGGATAAGTCAGGGACATAAGGAAGAGAATGAGGAGATGAGAGAGACTGACTACCGACAAATACTCTGTGACATGGGGAAGAGAATGAGGAGATGAGAGACTGACTACTGACAAATACTCTGTGACATGGGGAAGAGAATGAGAAGATGAGAGAGACTGACTACTGACAAATACTCTGTGACATGGGGAAGAGAATGAGGAGATGACAGAGACTGACTACTGACAAATACTCTGTGACATGGGGAAGAGAATGAGGAGATGAGAGAGACTAACAATTGACAAATACTCTGTGACATGGGGAAGAGAATGAGGAGATGAAGGAGACTTACTAAATACTCTGGGACACGGGAAAGAGAATGAGGAGATGACAGAGACTAACAATTGACAAATACTCTGTGACATGGGGAAGAGAATGAGGAGATGAAGGAGACTTACTAAATACTCTGGGACACGGGGAAGAGAATGAGGAGATGACAGAGACTAACAATTGACAAATACTCTGTGACATGGGGAAGAGAATGAGGAGATGAAGGAGACTTACTAAATACTCTGGGACACGGGGAAGAGAATGAGGAGATGACAGAGACTGACTACTGACAAATACTCTGTGACATGGGGAAGAGAATGAGGAGATGACAGAGACTGACTACTGACAAATACTCTGTGACATGGGGAAGAGAATGAGGAGATGACAGACACTGATCACAGACAAATACTCTGGGTCTGTGGAGAAGAGAATGAGTGGAGATGACAGGAACTGACCGCAACAAAATATTCGAGGACATTGGGAAATTGAAAAAGGCAGACAACAACAGAGACTGACCTTCGAAGAAAACTTTTGGAGACAGGAGAAGCAGCTGTTGGATTTCGGTGTTAGAGAATCCCATAAACTCATGCATGTGAAACTTCATGTCCTGCAAGATACAACAATAATCATGCATGTGTAACTTTATGTCCTGCAAGATACAACAATAATCATGTATGTGGAACTTCATGTCCAGCAAGATACAACAATAATCATGTATGTGGAACATTATGTCCTGCAAAATACAACAATAATCATGTATGTGGAACTTCATGTCCTGCAAGATACAACAATAATCATGTATGTGGAACATTATTTTCTGCAAGATACAACAATAATCATGTATGTGGAACATTATGTCCTGCAAAATACAACAATAATCATGTATGTGGAACATTATGTCCTTCAAAATACAAGAATAATCATGTATGTGGAACATTATGTCCTGCAAAATACATCAATAATCATGTATGTGGAACATTATGTCCTGCATGATACAACAATAATCATGCATGTGGAACATTATGTCCTGCAAGATACAACAATAATCATCTGTAGTAGACATGTGTACATACAGCTTAAATAAATAAGAGGATATATAACTAAAATAAACATATATACACACTGCTAGGATAAAGCATACAACTGAGATAAATATGTGGACATAAAGATAAAATAAACATGTGTACATACAGCTGAGCTAAACATGTGTACACACAACTGAGATAAATAATGTACAAACAGCATAGATTTTTAAAAATGTGAACATAAAGCTGAGACAAAGACAACACCCAGTTGATATTAACAATACATAGAAGTTAGATAAACAACTGCACATACAGCTAAGATAAACTGTACACTCAGCTGAGATCAACATCTGCACATACAGTTGAGATAACCACTGTACACACATACAGCTGAGATAAACACTGTACACATACAGTTGAGAT
>CAJHNH020001437.1:125106-169585 GCA_905116865.2 Candidula unifasciata | reverse complement strand
GATAAACACTGTACACATACAGCTGAGATAAACATTTGTACACATAGCTTTGAAAAACATGTGAACATATAGTTGAGATAAACACTGTACACATACAGTTGAGATAAACACTGTACACATACAGTTGAGATAAACACTGTACACATACAGTTGAGATTAACACTGTACACATCCAGCTGAGATAAACATTTGTACACATTGCTTTAAAAAATAAGTGAACATATAGTTGAGATAAACACTGTACACACTTCTGAGGTAAACATGTGTACACACAGCTAAGATAAACATTTGTACACACAGCTGAGATAAACATTTGTACACACAGCTGAGGTAAACTAGAGAACGTCTATGCTGGCAGATTGCAGTGGCCTGTGCCGTTTTATCAATATAATGAGAAACAAATGTGCAAGACAGTCAATGAGAGATGTCTGAGGTATATGCTAGACTGTCAATGAGAGATGTCTGAGGTATGTGCTAGACTGTCAATGAGAGATGTCTGAGGTATATGCTAGACTGTCAATGAGAGATGTCTGAGGTATGTGCTAGACTGTCAATGAGAGATGTCTGAGGTATATGCTAGACTGTCAATGAGAGATGTCTGGGGTATGTGCTAGACTGTCAATGAGAGATGTCTGAGGTATATGCTAGACTGTCAATGAGAGATGTCAGAGGTATGTGCAAGACAGTCAATGAGAGATGTCTGAGGTATATGCTAGACAGTCAATGAGAGATGTCTGAGGTATATGCTAGACAGTTGTGACGGGCGTATGCTTGTGCCTACGGTGTGGCGTGCTCTAAAGGCTGAGTGGTGATGTGCGGCGTACCAAAGGTGACTAGGGGCGTCGCAATGTAAAAAATGGCATCAACACTTAACATGCCACTGGCCAAGAGTAACACAACATGATGAATGCTGAAGCTTCCAAATGTAGCGGGACGAGAACTCTCTTTAAAAGTTCCATTTGTGTATTGACAAATAGCAATGATCAACACAATGAGAAAATATGCAATTAATAATTCATACTCATTCAAGTGCTGGACAGTCAATGAGAGATGTCTGAGGTATATGCTAGACTGTCAATGAGAGATGTCTGAGGTATATGCTAGACTGTCAATGAGAGATGTCTGAGGTATGTGCTAGACTGTCAATGAGAGATGACTGAGGTATATGCTAGACTGTCAATGAGAGATGTCTGAGGTATGTGCTAGACTGTCAATGAGAGATATCTGACAATAGAGATGTCTGAGGTATGTGCTGGACAGTCAATGAGAGATATCTGACAATAGAGATGTCTGAGGTCTGAGAATATCTCACAGCATGATGTGAAAGGACAAACTTATCCAGTCAACAGTAAATAAAGTAAGATGTGAAAGGACAAACATCCAGTCCCACAGTGTAAAGTAAAGTCTCTGTGAAAGGACAAACACCAGTCTCCACAGAGTAAAGTAAATGTGAAAGGACAACATGTGAAAGGACAAACATCAAACAGTCCCACAGTGTAAAGTAAGATGTGAAAGGACAAACATCAGTCCCAGTGTATACAAGATGTAAAAGGACAAACATCCAGTCCCACAGTGTAAATAAAGTAAGAGTGAAACAAACAAACCAGTCCCACAGTGTAAAGTAAGATGTGAAAGGACAAACATCCAGTCCCCCACAGGTAATAAAGTAAGATGTGAAAGGACAAACATCCAGTCCCAGGGTAAAGTAAGATGTGAAAGGACAAACATGTGAAGATGTGAAAGGACAAACATCCAGTCCCCACAGGTAAAGTAAAGTCCCAAGAAAGTAAGATGTGAAAGGACAAACATCCAGTCCCACAGTGTAAATAAAGTCAGGTGTGAAAGGACAAACATCCAGTCCCACAGAGTAAATAAAGTAAGATGTGAAAGGACAAACATCCAGTCCCACAGTGTAAAGTAAGATGTGAAAGGACAAACATCCAGTCCCACAGAGTAAATAAAGTAAGATGTGAAAGGACAAACATCCAGTCCCACAGGGTAAAGTAAGATGTGAAAGGACAAACATCCAGTCCCACAGGTAAAGTAAGATGTGAAAGGACAAAACACAGTCCCACAGAGTAATAAAGTAAGATGTGAAAGGACAAACATCCAGTCCCACAGAGTAAATAAAGTAAGATGTGAAAGGACAAACATCCAGTCCCACAGAGTAAATAAAGTAAGATGTGAAAGGACAAACATCCAGTCCCACAGAGTAAATAAAGTAAGATGTGAAAGGACAAACATCCAGTCCCACAGGGTAAATAAAGTAAGATGTGAAAGGACAAACATCCAGTCCCACAGAGTAAATAAAGTAAGATGTGAAAGGACAAACATCGAGTCTCACAGGGTAAAGTAAGATTGAAAGGACAAACATCCAGTCCCACAGAGTAAATAAAGTAAGATGTGAAAGGACAAACATCCAGTCCCACAGAGTAAATAAAGTAAGATGTGAAAGGACAAACATCCAGTCCCACAGGGTAAATAAAGTAAGATGTGAAAGGACAAACATCCAGTCCCACAGAGTAAATAAAGTAAGATGTGAAAGGACAAACATCGAGTCTCACAGGGTAAAGTAAGATTGAAAGGACAAACATCCAGTCCCACAGAGTAAATAAAGTAAGATGTGAAAGGACAAACATCCAGTCCCACAGAGTAAATAAAGTAAGATGTGAAAGGACAAACATCCAGTCCCACAGGGTAAAGTAAGATGTGAAAGGACAAACATCCAGTCCCACAGAGTAAATAAAGTAAGATGTGAAAGGACAAACATCCAGTCCCACAGAGTAAATAAAGTAAGATGTGAAAGGACAAACATCCAGTCCCACAGAGTAAATAAAGTAAGATGTGAAAGGACAAACATCCAGTCCCACAGAGTAAATAAAGTAAGATGTGAAAGGACAAACATCCAGTCCCACAGAGTAAATAAACAAACATCCAGTACAGATGTGAAAGGACAAACATCCAGTCCCACAGAGTAAATAAAAATAAAGTAAGATGTGAAAGGACAAACATCCATTCCCACAGTCCCACACAGAGTAAATAAAGTAAGATGTGAAAGGACAAACATCCAGTCCCACAGTGTTAATAAAGTAAGATGTGAAAGGACAAACATCCAGTCTCACAGAGTAAATAAAGTAAGATGTGAAAGGACAAACATCCAGTCCCACAGAGTAAATAAAGTAAGATGTGAAAGGACAAACATCCAGTCCCACAGAGTAAATAAAGTACGATGTGAAAGGACAAACATCCAGTCCCACAGAGTAAATAAAGTAAGATGTGAAGGGACAAGTAAACATCCAGTCCCACATTGTGAAGTAGATGTGAAGGGACAAATAAACATTCAGCCTCACAGTGTGAAGTAGATGTGAAGGGACAAATAAACATTCAGCCTCACAGTGTGACATAGGTTGTCACATTTGCATCCTCCTCTCCCCCATATGCTTTCAGTATCCAAAGTGGTCAGACCAAAGAGGAATGGCTACACAGCTACCTGCTACAGCTACCTACTACAGCTGCTGAAACCAAATAAAGACTATTCAAAGATCTGAAGCTGCAAAATTAGTTAACATTATTGAGAACACTTCCGGCAAGCTTCAGGAGAAAACTGTAGCATACTGACTGGCTGATGACTTGGGCAAACTGGGCAGGCTGTGCAGAGACCAGGTTAAATGCTTCCATGTCAAGACACCAACACTGCTAGGGTGTCACTAGGCTCTGACAATATATGTCCCAGGTAGCTGCTACTGACATCTTTGTCAGATCATGCACATTCACTTCCTGTGCCGTACACCCTCATTATATCAATATACTGATCACAGAAGTAGAGCTTCCAAGTTGTACAATAATGCCAGCAGACCAACACACAGACTGACAGACAGTTGTCATGTCAGAGAGTTGCTCCTCTGTCAAGTCGAAGAGATTGTGTAAAAATGCTGTCAGTTAGACAGTAGCTCACTGTCAAGTTGAAGAGATTGTGTAAAAATGCTGTCAATCAGAAAGTAGCTCACTGTCAAGTTAAAGAGATTGTGTAAAAATGCTGTCAATCAGAAAGTAGCTCACTGTCAAGTTAAAGAGATTGTGTAAAAATGCTGTCAATCAGAAAGTAGCTCACTGTCAAGTTGAAGAGATTGTGTAAAAATGCTGTCAATCAGAAAGTAGCTCACCTGTCAAGTCGAAGAGATTCTGTAAAAATGCCAGCTTCTCATCCAAAACGACGGGGTCCATGAGTAAGACAATAGGATCTTTAGTCACCAGAGCGGCCACTTCCCGCAGACTAAAGTTCTTGTGTACTAGATAACTGCAAGCACAGAAACCTGGCAGGTTGAATGGTGTGCTTGTGTGTGGGGAGACACTGCATGTATGTGTGTATGTATGTGTGCATGTATGTGTGTATGTATGTGTGTATGTATGTGCATGTGTATGTATGTGCATGCGCTATGAGACAGTACATGTGTGTGACAAAAGAAAACAGTACATGTTTATGACAGAAGGAGAGACGCTGAGGCAGTGCATGTGTGTGAGATAGATACTGAGGCAGTGCAGGTGAGTGTATGAGATACTGAGGCAGTGCATGTGTGTGAGATAGATACGAGACAGTGCATGTGTGTGAGAGATACTGAGGCAGTGCATGTGTGTGAGAGAGATACAAGACAGTACATGTGTGTGAGAGATACTGAGGCAGTGCATGTGTGTGAGAGATACTGAGGCAGTGCATGTGTGTGAGAGAGATACGACGCAGTGCATGTGTGTGAGAGAGATACTGAGGAAGTGCATGTGTGTGAGAGAGATACGAGGCAGTGCATGTGTGTGAGAGAGATACGAGGCAGTGCATGTGTGTGAGAGAGATACTGAGGAAGTGCATGTGTGTGAGAGAGATACGAGGCAGTGCATGTGTGTGAGAGAGATACGAGGCAGTGCATGTGTGTGTGAGAGATACTGAGGAAGTGCATGTGTGTGAGAGAAGTATACTATCACATGAAAAACTGACAAAAGATTTATGTAAACAATCTAGACACTATTGGCAAGAAAACAAGACATCCACTACTGTACTTGTCCCACTATATTTGCACACACCAATTAAAAAAAAAAAGCTCCTAACACAATAATTTATTCCTACCACTCTTAAAACAGCAAATATGCTTACCCCACACATGCCTAGTATCTCAATAACTCTACTTACCCCACACATGCCTAGTGACTCCATAAATCTACTTACCCCACACATGCCTAGTGACTCCATAAATCTACTCACCCCACACATGCCTAGTGACTCCATAAATATATTTACCCCACACATGCCAAGTGACTCCATAAATCTACTTACCCCACACATGCCTAGTGACTCCATAAATCTACTTACCCCACACATGCCTAGTGACTCCATAAATCTACTTACCCCACACATGCCTAGTGACTCCATAAATATATTTACCCCACACATGCCTAGTGACTCCATAAATCTACTTACCCCACACATGCCTAGTGACTCCATAATTCTACTTACCCCACTCATGCCTAGTGACTCCATAAATCTACTGACCCCACACATGCCTATTGACTCCATAAATCTACTTATCCCACACATGCCTATTGACTCCATAAATCTACTTATCCCACACATGCCTATGACTCCATAAATATATTTACCACACACAAGCAGCTCTAAATCTTGCAATGACTCCATAAATCTACTAACCTTACTGTTAGCTCTAAACACTTCCCTGACTCATTAATCTACTCATTCCACACAAACAAATGCATTTCTAAATATTTCAGTAGCTCCATAAAATATCACTATAAACCCTCCACACACTCCATTTACCCAAAAGCAGCTCTAAATCTTCAAATGACTCCATAAATCTACTTACCTCACTAACAGATCTAAATTCCACTGACTTAATAAATCTACTTACCCCACACGCAGCTCTAAATTCCACTGACTCCATAAATCTACTTACCCCACACGCAACTCTAAATTCACTGACTCCATAAATCTACTTACCCCACACGCAGCTCTAAATTCACTGACTCCATAAATCTACTTACCCCACACGCAGCTTTTAATTCACTGACTCCATAAATCTACTTACCCCACACGCAGCTCTAAATTCACTGACTCCATAAATCCACTTACCCCACACGCAGCTCTAAATCCTCCACTGACTCCAGAAACAACAAAGGGTTGGCTGTGTAAATGTGTCCAACAAAATTTGCTTCAACACCAACAAGAGCCAGGAACTGGAGCTGGGGCACAATGTGCTGCTGAAAGTCTGCCTTGATCAGATACTCCGCCACACCCGCCACCTAGTGCAGTACAATAGAACAGACCACAAATTAGCTATGTAACAGATGGATGACAGCGTGAACATCATCAGGATTTCTGCCTGCTATTTATGAAGTTTGTGGGTAAATACTGTAATGATTTCTGCTTGATATTTGTGAAGTTTGTGGGTAAATACTGTAATGATTTCTGCTTGATGTTTGTGAAGTTTGTGGGTAAATACTGTAATGATTTCTGCTTGATATTTGTGAAGTTTGTGAGTAAATACTGTAATGATTTCTGCTTGATATTTGTGAAGTTTGTGGGTAAATACTGCAATGATTTCTGCTTGATTTTTGTGAAGTTAGTGGGTAAATACTGTAATGATTTCTGCTTGATATTTGTGAAGTTTGTGAGTAAATACTGTAATGATTTCTGCTTGATGTTTGTGAAGTTTGTGGGTAAATACTGTAATGATTTCTGCTTGATATTTGTGAAGTTTGTGAGTAAATACTGTAATGATTTCTGCTTGATATTTGTGAAGTTTGTGGGTAAATACTGTAATGATTTCTGCCTGCTATTTGTGAAGTTTTTGGGTAAATACTGTAATGATTTCTGCTTGATATTGTGACGTTTGTGGGTGAAAATTGTAATGATTTCTGCTTGACATTTGTGAAGTCTGTGGGTGAATATTGTAATAATTTCTGACTGATATTTGTGGTCTGTGGGTGAATATTGTAACAATTTCTGCCTGATATTTGTGAAGTTTGTGGTTGAAAAAAGACATACTTCCCACCGGCAAAGAAATTACCCACTGAAGACCCCTCCCCCCCTCCCCATTCCCTACTGCCAAAACACACAAGAATACACAGCCAACTTACTTTTTGTACCTTGCTGAGATTGACACCAAGTCTGACCAGGTTTTGCAGCGTCACTGATCTGGCCACATATGGCACAATATTCAACGATGTTCGAGACAGCTCGACCAATGACATCTCAGCTGCAGACTTTCGTTGAACCAGCTCACTTCTTGTTTCTGTCAGAAAGGCAAGATCATTAAATACATCATGGTAATTAGTGAGACAAACAGGCAGGTTTTTGACTCAACAGATTCTGTACTGACCTCACAGACATATGATGCTTAACATCAAGGGAAATGGCTGAAGTAAATTCAGGTTTTTACTGAGAATTTAAGGCAGATGGTTTTTGATAAGGAAAAAATACATGAAGCACCATCTTACCCCAGAGAAAATATTGATTACCTTGGCTGTCTGTGATGTCTTGTCTTTCTTGCCAGGCATCAAGATCCATATCATTTATGGCATGACTGTCATCATTTCTGACACCTGACAGTTTGTATGACATGTCAGTGTCACTGTCAGAAGTAAGGTCTGTGTCATCGCTGATGTTCTCAGAACTTTCTTCCATGTCTGTATTGCGTCTGCTGTTATGCTGTAAAGGTGTTAACCTTGTCTGACCTCTGTAGAACCTCAAGAATTGCATGAAGCTGGCAGAACTGTTTGTACCCTTGCCCAAGACATCAGGAGTCAAGGAGGCAACACTGCGGGTCAGTGGCAACAAGTGTCTTCTGCAAACAACAGATAGAGGGTGTATGCCGTGAGAGGAGCCTAAACACAGGTCAAGCTGTGCCGCTGGCTGCACCAGATAGGTGGTTGTGACAGATCTGGTGTGATCAACATCTGCGCCATGACACTGATAACTGTGCTGTAGTTTGCTTTCTGCCTCCACTCCAGCCAGAGACTGAGAGCCTGTAGCTCGGGTGGGTCCCTGGGGTGGTTGGGGTCTGTGTCTGGTGGCAGGCCAGCTGCTAGCCTGGGCCACACAGCTAGGGCTCCTCTGCCTGGCTGGACAAGTCAGCCACTGAAACACATGTTGCACACAAGCTGGCATGTTCAAGCTACATAGGCCGTAAGTGTTTGTCACACGAACAAGCTGGCATTTGAGGAATCTCATGGTGCTTGCCTCCTCCACAAGCCGCTAAAGAAACATCACAGAAGCGCCCTCTGGGGACAAGAGCAGAAAAGTTTTTAATAATCCAGTCTACATCCATTTTCTGTGAGAGCAACAGAGAAAGACAAACAGATAGGCTGACAGACCGACAGACACATAAGAAAATAGGCAGAGACACAGATTATCACATAGATAAAATAATCAGTTGTACACTTATATACCCTGAGAGTAACACACAGAGAAATACAGACAAATAAGGAGACAGACATACAAGAAGACAGACATATCGGGCAGAAAATCAGTGACATGCTCCTGTAGAGTCAGGTGACACATGTCACTCTGTGTGAAGGACAGAAGTTTAAATTTTCCAAAAAGTGCTAAATACTAGGACTGTACCGAATAGTGATTTTTACTATTCGGCCGAATATGAATAGCGGGACAAACTATTCGGCCAAATATGAAGTGTATCATCATCATCAAGTGCCTTGCCGACTGGCGTGGGCGAATATGCCTCGCTACAATCTGCGATCTCCTGCAGAATGTATTAGTTCGTGTGCTGATACACCTCCATGCCATGCAACAAGACTGTCAAGAATCTGCTCTCGTTGTCTGCCTCTATCTCTCTTTCCACAGATCTTTCCAGTGGTCATTACATGTTCCATTTCCCTCTTCTCATAACATGGCCGAAAAATGATGACTGTCTCCTTCTGATGTATGTAATTAGTTGTCTTCGGGCTCCGTGAAGCGCGGATCAAGGTCAGCATGGGCATACACAGCGCAAAGAATGGGAAAAACAATACATGAGGACAGCGGCGCTTACCAGACAACCACGTCAAGCATGACAATGGAAATAGCTGCTGCTTCTAGAGCTTTAGCGTGGGTATCCGAGCAAACCGCCACACAGGTAGTAATTGTCTCAGACTCAATGAATATGCTTCAGAAGATAGCAACAGGCAGTATGAGCTCTGAATGGATAGAAAGCATTCGGAAATCGCACTTAACCTCCGTAACCTGGATCTACACACCAGGTCACGCGGGCATAAAGGGAAATGAGCGAGCGGACCAACTGGCAAGCACTGCACTAATGATTGCAGGAAAAAGCATGGGCAGAGCAGATATCGTCAACGCTGTACGAACTGGGCTAGTGGAGAAGGAGGAATCCCTGACACTAACACGATTGCGTCTTCGGGGCCGTCTTCGGGGCCGAGAAGGGAGACGATATAACCAGCTTCTCATGGGGACAATTAGTAGAAGTACTTTGGAGTGGCTGCTGCTTCGGAGAACTGATCACACATGGGTATGCCCAATGTGCAGTGATATCAAGTGTGATAACAAAACATAAAATAACATCTTGTAGGGAGTCGGCAGTCCGAAACCCAAGTTCAAGGTGTTTCCTTCGTGCCAAAGAACTGCATGGCTGTTGGGTGAACAGTCGTTAACAAAGGCAGGCAGGTCGTCGTAGAGGCGGCGCCTGCTGGTGGATGTAATGTCCTAAGTCCCTTCCCCAGCTAATAATGAGGGTACTGCTGGGGTGACCGTTTATTAACCCTCATAAAATGCTTCAGGTCAAAATAGACGCTAGGCACGGCCACCTTTTTTTTTCTTTTTCCTGCCAGACGGTGGCCGTTGCATTTTTGCTCCATTTGTAGACTGGAAGGATATAGTTTCGTCGCCCAGCTTCTGAGTTGAGTGCATGGCGTGACACTGTAAGCTACGTGTGTTTTTCGTTGGCACAGGATCGGAGCAACTATGGGGTGACCCGTTTGCTATGAAGCTCAAACTAAGATTACCAGATTACCAGATTGTGTTATTGAGAGAATTATTTCAGTCCATCACAGTGTATGCAAAATGGGTGAAAGGTAACCACCATTCCTATTCGGCCCGACTGCAAGTATTTGGCTGAATACCGAATAGTTATTAAGTCTACTATTCGGCCCTGAAGTGAATACAAAGCAAAAATTCGGTACAGCCCTACTAAATACAACATCAAATGTGACAGAAAGCTTAATGGAAGGAATAGAAAAGGTGAGCACAAATACAGCCAAACATTATGACCAAAGTCTTTATCAATAGAGTTCTAAATAAAACACAAACTGTGACTGGAAAACTCAAAAGACAAAACAACAAAGTTTCTAAACAATAAAAGTCAACATGAAACTAAGGAATATGTAATAGGAGAAAATAACAACAAGAAGGACTATTTTACAAAACACTGAGCTTTCTAGTCACATAGTTTGTGCTGTATTTAGTATTTTGTTGATTAAGACTCTGGTCAAAACATTGATGACAACAGTGAGCAAAGACACAGGTAACGGATATAGCAAAGACTAGAATAGAAAGATGGTTATAACCGAACAATCACATTCTATGCTAAAAAAACAAAAAAAAACATTTGCAATTGTACACAAATATGTGACACCATGTCCTTAGATAGTCTTTAACTCTTTAATGATGAATGCCACTTTAGTGGCTCTTGAATCCATCATGTTCGGATGTAATGCCACTTTAGTGGCTCTTGAATCCATCATGTTCGGATGTAATGCCACTTTAGTGGCTCTTGAATCCATCATGTTCGGATGTAATGCCACTTTAGTGGCTCTTGAATCCATCATGTTCGGATGTAATGCCACTTTAGTGGCTCTTGAATCCATCATGTTCGGATGTAATGCCACTTTAGTGGCTCTTGAATCCATCATGTTCGGATGTAATGCCACTTTAGTGGCTCTTGAATCCATCATGTTCGGATGTAATGCCACTTTAGTGGCTCTTGAATCCATCATGTTCGGATGTAATGCCACTTTAGTGGCTCTTGAATCCATCATGTTCGGATGTAATGCCACTTTAGTGGCTCTTGAATCCATCATGTTCGGATGTAATGCCACTTTAGTGGCTCTTGAATCCATCATGTTCGGATGTAATGCCACTTTAGTGGCTCTTGAATCCATCATGTTCGGATGTAATGCCACTTTAGTGGCTCTTGAATCCATCATGTTCGGATGTAATGCCACTTTAGTGGCTCTTGAATCCATCATGTTCGGATGTAATGCCACTTTAGTGGCTCTTGAATCCATCATGTTCGGATGTAATGCCACTTTAGTGGCTCTTGAATCCATCATGTTCGGATGTAATGCCACTTTAGTGGCTCTTGAATCCATCATGTTCGGATGTAATGCCACTTTAGTGGCTCTTGAATCCATCATGTTCGGATGTAATGCCACTTTAGTGGCTCTTGAATCCATCATGTTCGGATGTAATGCCACTTTAGTGGCTCTTGAATCCATCATGTTCGGATGTAATGCCACTTTAGTGGCTCTTGAATCCATCATGTTCGGATGTAATGCCACTTTAGTGGCTCTTGAATCCATCATGTTCGGATGTAATGCCACTTTAGTGGCTCTTGAATCCATCATGTTCGGATGTAATGCCACTTTAGTGGCTCTTGAATCCATCATGTTCGGATGTAATGCCACTTTAGTGGCTCTTGAATCCATCATGTTCGGATGTAATGCCACTTTAGTGGCTCTTGAATCCATCATGTTCGGATGTAATGCCACTTTAGTGGCTCTTGAATCCATCATGTTCGGATGTAATGCCACTTTAGTGGCTCTTGAATCCATCATGTTCGGATGTAATGCCACTTTAGTGGCTCTTGAATCCATCATGTTCGGATGTAATGCCACTTTAGTGGCTCTTGAATCCATCATGTTCGGATGTAATGCCACTTTAGTGGCTCTTGAATCCATCATGTTCGGATGTAATGCCACTTTAGTGGCTCTTGAATCCATCATGTTCGGATGTAATGCCACTTTAGTGGCTCTTGAATCCATCATGTTCGGATGTAATGCCACTTTAGTGGCTCTTGAATCCATCATGTTCGGATGTAATGCCACTTTAGTGGCTCTTGAATCCATCATGTTCGGATGTAATGCCACTTTAGTGGCTCTTGAATCCATCATGTTCGGATGTAATGCCACTTTAGTGGCTCTTGAATCCATCATGTTCGGATGTAATGCCACTTTAGTGGCTCTTGAATCCATCATGTTCGGATGTAATGCCACTTTAGTGGCTCTTGAATCCATCATGTTCGGATGTAATGCCACTTTAGTGGCTCTTGAATCCATCATGTTCGGATGTAATGCCACTTTAGTGGCTCTTGAATCCATCATGTTCGGACGCAATGCCACTTTAGTGGCTCTTGAATCCATCATGTTCGGACGCAATGCCACTTTAGTGGCTCTTGAATCCATCATGTTCGGACGCAATGCCACTTTAGTGGCTCTTGAATCCATCATGTTCGGACGCAATGCCACTTTAGTGGCTCTTCATAGAGATATTCTAATATTGTTTCCTTTGCTGGGAAAATCAGGTTGTTTGAACCTGTTCTGAAAAATTAGAATTAGCAAAACAAAGTCTTTTCATTTTTGACACATGGTGTGGTGACTGGATTACTTTCTGATTTGTTTTTAATTAATTCCATGTGACACAAATTTGTATGTGATTTTTTCCAGACCAAATGATAAGAGAAAAGGTCTAGATCTGTTGATATGCGGATGATGAATCTCTAAAAGACAGTGACAATAGTCTTGATATTAAGATTGATAATGCAACGAACGGCGTACCTCCAACAATGGTCAAATCATTATTTGTTTCGTTGGCTGCTCGGATTTATTTTTAATGAATTCGCCACCTTTGACTGTGCAACACCGATCTTCACATTATTATTATATACTTTCATTTCTACTAAATGCTTGAGTATTCAGTAGTGTAGTTAGTTGTAAGCTTTTCGTTTTTTTTACTCGGGTGATAGGGGTTTGATTCCCGCTGGGTGATATAATTTTTGAGAGGGCGGTTGTCACATTGTGTTGTGGTTTACAGCTAGGCTTCGATATCTGACCTAAAGTCTTCAGTCTTCAGTAGTTGAGTTGTGAGTAACCCGCCCTTCACGTGTATAACAGGTGTTTGATTTTCCGCTGGGTCCTAATTTTTCTTTTTACCCTAAAGGGGCGATTGGCAGGTTGTGTTGTGGTTTAAAGCTAAGTTGCAACCCCCCCCCCCCCCCCCCCCCCCCCCCCCGACGCTACACTCGATCAAAAACTATTCGTTAATGACAGAAACTGTTAACTAAGAAGGCTTACGGTCCAGTTTGGTCTTGGTCGACACAGATGCCAAGGTTAATTTAACATCGTCACTTCGGAAAGGGAGAGATGATGAGTGCGGGTTTTTATTTCCGCTATTTGTGAGTATAGTGTACATTTTTTTTATATCACGGAATTTTACTGTGGGTTCCATCACTGGTTAGGTGATGGAGTTTTATGTCAGGGACACACTTAAACTAACCAGTCCGTGGGGACAGCATGCAGCGTCAACTCCTCTGGCTACGACGACCTGTACAGACAGTATTTACCATTTTGTGTTGTTGTTGTTGTGACGGTGGTGATGGCAGTGGTAGCAGTAGTACTGGTACTTGATGGGTTATGTGGTAGCTGTTACACTGGCCACATTTACTTCTTAGTACAGATTAATGCTACCCATTTTTTTCTGGGTGGACATGGATGCCAAGCTCAATTTAACAACAATATTTCTTCAGGCGATGACTTTCCCATACTTCGTAGAGGATGATGGATGATATGATTGTCACGGGGGGTGTCGGGGTGGGGGGGGGGGGATATCGAGGAGGGGTTGATGCCAGACACTGTTAACTGAGAGAGCTTAAAACATTTTTTTACATTTCTCATTTCTTAACTATTTCTATTTTAACAATGTCGCAACATAATAATGTTTCAATCATTCGGAGAGGGAGATATAATTGGGCAGATGCTCGAGTCTTTGGTAGCGTAGTTGTCCATTTTGCGTGTTTCGTGGGTGACTAGCGATCATTGCCCCGCTAGGTGATAAATTTTTTTTTTCCCTTAACTAAGCGCCTAGCGCCTGTTGTGGTTTACAGCTAGGCTGCGATATCTACGTCTTCTTTCCGCTCGATTTAGGGGTTTACAGCTTGCCTGCGATAGCGGCGACAAGATGTTGGTCATGTCACTGGTATTCTTCGTTCGCCTTTGAGAAGGCGGTTAGACCGTTGTTTTGTGGTGTACAGCTAGGCTGCAATATCGGACCCAATCTCTTCAGTCTTAGGTAGTATATTTGTACGTATTCCGCCCTTCACGTGGTTGACCGGTGTTCAATTACCCACTGGGTGCTAATTTTTCTTATTCCCTCAAGAGGGCTATTTACATGTTGTGTTGTGATTTACAGCTAGGTTGCGATATCTGCACCTTTCGCCCAAAGACATCCGATTTCAGTAAAGTCCCATTTATCCTCCCCGCGACGCTTCACTCGATAGTAAACTATTCGTAGATGACAGAAGCTGTTAACTAAGACTGCTTACAGTCCAGTTTACTTTGGGTGGACACGGATGCCAAGGTCATTTAACATTCGTCCCTTCGGAGAGGGGAGATGATGGGTGGGGTTTTTTATTTCTGCTATTTGTGAGTATAGAGTGGACTATTACGGTGGGTTTTTTTTTCTATTTCTTTGTTGGGAGCTCAATTACACTAAACAGTCCGTGGCAACATCATGCAGCGCTAACCCCTCCGGCTACACCGACCTGCACAGACAGTAGTGACTGTTTTTTTGTTTTGTTCTGAGCGTGGTGGTGGTAGTGGTAGCAGTAGTACTGGTACTGGATGGGTGATGTCGTAGCTGTTACACTAGCCACATTTACTTCTCATTACACATTAATGCTATCCATCTGTCTCTGGGTGGACACAGATGCAAAGCTCAGTTCAGTTACAATATTTCGTCAGATGATGACTTTCCCATCCTTCGGCGAGGATGATATGATTAGTGGGGGGAGGGGTGTTGATGGCAGACACTGTTAACTGAGAGAGCTTAAAACATTATTTTAAAGTTATCAATTCTTAACTATTTCTATTTTAATAATTTCGCCAAGTGATGATTTTTTATTCCTTCGGAGAGGGAGATATGACTGGGTGGAGGGGAGAGGGACAGGGGTTGAGGGTTATGACAGACACTGTTAGTTGAAAGCTACTTTCTTTGTTTTCCATTTCACCATTCGGAGCCGCAGCAACGCGTGGCAGAGCACAGCTAGTTAAGACATATTATATGTTCCTACACAGCCAATACTTTTTTTCTTCAGGAAGGTCTGAGGTTAGTCATGTTGCAGTAAAAAATTCGGCTGAAAGTTAATGCTGTCTAAACACCAAAAAAAATGCCACCCTGAAACAGATTAAAATAAAAAAAACAATCAAATTTGGCAAGCATCAAAATGTTAAAACCACCACTTCTGGATCTATGGACTCTGTAGCAACAGTCTGGACACCTAGATTTAGGTTTGCGGATTCCACTGTTCACTAATGTTTAGGGGTTCCACTGTTTACTAATGTTTGGGGTTCCACTGTTCACTAATATTTGGCCTGCAGCTTGCACCAACAAGAGCAGAGGCAGCAATCCTACTCTGAACTGAGCAGACTTCATAGTTTAATGAAATAAAAAGCTGTCATATTCCCAGAAGTAAAATCAGCCCTGCAGGCTTTCTTACTCACTAAACAGGATATCATGAAACACACAGAATGCTGTCTGCAAGAACAGAACTAGTCCAGGAGGGAATCTCACCCTACTGTGGATCCCTAGAAATGGAAAGGAGGAGCTCGTAAAGGCTACAGAAAACCTTGGGCAGCCCCATCTGTCTCACAGATTTCAAACACCAAAGACACCCTTAAAACAGTTTATAATGTTGAACTGGACAGAATACTACAAAAACTACAGACCAGGGCCATTTGTAGGGTGAGGAAGAAAAAAAAACAGTCCAAAAAAGGAAAACTGCCATTATATCATTCTTGTTTGATTCTTCTGTCTTCTTGTGTCAGTATCTGCTTACAGCACTAGGCAGTGCAGTTCACCAGAAGATCGGCAGCCGAGCCAGGGCGCTTGATATGCCATGATGTTATACAGTCTCAAGGTGTCGGTGGCTCCTCCAATCCACATTTTTCTCTGTCTTTCCTTGCCTCTTGTTTGATTAAAGTAGGTAGATTTCAAGGTAAGGAACAGACTGGAGAACCTGGTGACAACTGGCACAATTAATAGAAAGAGGATAGGGCAAGGAGATAAACATCTAGATGGCAGGCCACATGATTGGGGCAGGACAAGTGCACCACATGCAGCGGGACAAAAGCATGACAGGGAGTGGGACAAGAGCACCACATGCAGCGGGACAAAAGCATGACAGGGAGTGGGACAAGTGCACCACATGCAGCGGGACAAAAGCATGACAGGGAGTGGGACAAGAGCACCACATGCAGCGGGACAAAAGCATGACAGGGAGTGGGACAAGAGCACCACATGCAGCGGGACAAAAGCATGACAGGGAGTGGGACAAGTTCACCACATGCAGCGGGACAAAAGCATGACAGGGAGTGGGACAAGAGCACCACATGCAGCGGGACAAAAGCATGACAGGGAGTTTGACAAGTGCACCACATGCAAGCGGGACAAAAGCATGACAGGGAGTGGGACAAGAGCACCACATCCAGCGGGACAAAAGCATGACAGGGAGTGGGACAAGACCACCACATGCAGCGGGACAAAAGCATGACAGGGACTGGGACAAGTGCACCACATGCAGCGGGACAAAAGCATGACAGGGAGTGGGACAAGAGCACCACATCCAGCGGGACAAAAGCATGACATGGAGTGGGACAAGAGCACCACATGCAGCGGGACAAAAGCATGACAGGGAGTGGGACAAGAGCACCACATGCAGCGGGACAAAAGCACGACATGGAGTGGGACAAGAGCACCACATGCAGCGGGACAAAAGCATGACATGGAGTGGGACAAGAGCACCACATGCAGTGGGACAAAAGCATGACAGGAAGTGGGACAAGAGCACCACATGCAGTGGGACAAAAGCATGACATGGAGTGGGACAAGAGCACCACATGCAGCGGGACAAAAGCATGACATGGAGTGGGACAAGTGCACCAAATTGGGGTGGCATTTTTTTTTTTTAAACTGAAAAGGGGGCAGTGGGAAAACCATGGATTTTAAACTGATGTGTCCTAAATCTGTAAACAAAACAGGAAACAAAATATGTTTTCTACATGGAAATCAAAAACCAAAGCTAGTCTCTCTCTCTCTCTCTCTCTCTCTCTCTCTCTCTCTCTCTCTATCTGTATACACAAAGCAAACACACACACACACACAAACACACATATATATGTTTACTTGCTGCCATAGGAAAATTGTAACTGACTTGTAATCAGGGTTAGGTAACAAATACTATTAAAATTAACAAAGAATAGGTGTACTCACCGCAGTGACTGTGTGTCTATTATATTAGTCTATTACTATTAGGTTGTGTTGAATCAAAATGAAACCAAAGTTTAAAAAAGTGTCAGAAAAAAAAGTTATGGTTGTGACTAAAAGTCAAGTGTTATAATTATTATGAGTGTAACTGTTAATGTTATCTCCGGACACCTGAACATTATCTGACTGAATACTTGAAGCACGAAGGAACGGGCAGTCGGACAAACTGGAAACTAGGTGTCGGGAAACTTGTGCATGATTGTGAGCTGCGGCTGGAACAAAAACTTTCAATACGACAATTCTCAGCTCTTCTTTGATCTTCAGCCACACAAATACCCTAAAAGGACCTCAGTCCTATGCAAAATGCGGAGTTCCTGCCAAGGAAAAAATCACGGCAAAACTAGGATTGGCTCGGAATAACAAAACAATTGCTCTAACAGGGTCTCAGCGATATGTAAATTTTGGACCATTTTTTGCGACTATGCTGACAGTATCCCCCGTGCCGCTCCATGCGGCGCAGAGGATATGATTCACGGTGAGTTTAATCGGAAGAACACTATCACTAATCTGCGTCGGAGCGTGTGGTTTCCCCGCCATGCCCCTATTATCGTCTGTAATTTTGCGTGTCTCAAAACTGTCAATGGTCGCTAGTAGTATTGTCGGCTATCCTCTGAATAACGGTCATAAATTATCGACGTGGAAAATATACCCTAACAGGGCCTCAGTCACGTGTCAATTACCCACTTCTGTCATCTTAAATTGCGCACTTCCGGCGACTTCATCCACTGCCGAGAATATCCCCTACGTCGCTCATGCTGCGTGGATTGGGGCTAAACTAGATGGCTGGGACTCACGAGCAGCAGCTACCACATTTCCTGCAGCTTCCTTCATTTTATTTGCTCGTGAGTCCTAGCCATCTAGTTTAGCCCCAATCCACCCTCGACGGTGCCGGAAGTTCACAATTCGGCGGTGGCGTTATAGTCCCCGACTCGATAATTTAGGAGGATAGCCGTATTGGGCTCTCCTCCGAACTTCTACCCCCTGAAATATCCCTTCGGGGTGCAGTCCAATTAAAAATATGCAGTATAATGAAACAAATGCTCTAACAGGGTCTTAGCGATATGTTACTTGCGGACCTGTTTCTTATTGTTTCTGATTACCTGACAATTCTAAGAGACGCAACACTGCAGACGATAGTAGCAGACGATGATAATAGCGACCGTTGACACTTTAGCCTCTGCGCGGATAGGGGCTAAACTAGATGGCTGGGACTCACGAGCGGCAGCTACTGCATCTCCAGCAACTTCCTCCAATTACTTTGCTCGTAAGTCCCAGGCACCTAGTTTAGCCCCCCTGCGGCGCGGGGGGATACGCTCGGCGGTGAGTTTAATCACGTTTTGCGCATGACAAGTCTGACATCTACCGCTGCTAAATTCTCAATCGGAAGAACAGTATTGCTAATCTGCGTGGCAGCGCATGGTCTACCTGCCATATCGCTTTCATCGTCTGTAATGTCTCAAAATTGTCAACGGTCGCTTTTATCGTCTGCTAGTATCGTCTGCAGAAAACGCTCGACATTGTCACCGGTCGCTTTTATCGTCTGCTACTATCGTCTGCAATGTTGCGTCTCGTGACATTGTAAGGTACTCCTAGTTTTGCCGCAATTTGTTCCTCGGCGGGAACGCCAACAAGTTCGTATTTTTAATTGTCACCGGTCGCTTTTATCGTCTGCTACTATCGTCTGCAATGTTGCGTCTCGTGACATTGTAAGGTACTCCTAGTTTTGCCGCAATTTGTTCCTCGTCGGGAACTCCAACAAGTCCGTATTTTTAATTGTCACCGGTCGCTTTTATCGTCTGCTACTATCGTCTGCAATGTTGCGTCTCGTGACATTGTAAGGTACTCCTAGTTTTGCCGCAATTTGTTCCTCGGCGGGAACTCCAACAAGTCCGTATTTTTAATTGGACTGCCCCCCGAATGGATATTTCAGGCCGCAATACTGCGGGGGTAGAAGTTCGGAGGAGAGCCCCGTATTGTCTGCTAGTATCGTCTGCAGAAATGCTCAAAACTGTCAATGATCGCTGTCTGCTACTATAGTCTGCAGTGTTGCGTGTCATGAAATTGTCAAGTAATCCTAGTTTTGCCTCGATGTGTTCGTCGGAGGCCCTGTTAGGGTATTTGTTTGGCCACCAATGGGGACGAAGATCGAAGGAGAGCCCAATTCTGACACAAACAAACACACACACAGCTGGACAATGTCGACACACTTGTGTGTGTGCTTTACTTCATGGTAAAGCTAAAAGAAGAACAACAAGACTGTTCCCAAGTTCGAACAGATATAAACCGGAACGAAAAGTATATTAGCAAGCTTCACAATATAACAAATACAAACAAAACGTGAACGTTTTGAACACACACACACACCTGCAACATGAAGTCAAGGATGTTTCGACTTCCGAACACTTTTCCTAGTCATCTTTTGAAAGCCATCGTTGTGTGACTGTTGTATGCCTGCATATTTTAGTCCAATAATAGCATCGTCGTTACCAATTTTTTAATATCGTTATAATTATCAAATCATCATTATTATCGTCACTATCATTATCAGCATTATTATCATTATGCATCATCATCATCCTGCCTTGTTGACTGACGTGGGAGATCATGCATCTCCACAATCTGCGATCTGCAACTGCGTGAATACGTGAATACCCTCCATACTCTGATAAAAGAGTGTCATGAATCTTCTCATGTTGTATTCCTCTGCCTCTCTTTCCACAGATCTTTCCAGTTTCCCTCTTCCCATAAAATGACCACACAGTGAAGACTGTCTCTTTCTGATGTTTGTAATCAGTTGTCTCGCGCCTCTTTGAAAGCATTTTGGGTTGTTGTTCTTAGCTGTCAGAGAAATTCTAAGAATTATTCGTAAAACCACAACCTCCGTGGCCTCAAAATATTGTTTTGCTTCTTTATTATTTGTCCTTGATTCACAGCCATGTGTTAAAACAGGCTCTATATAGCTTGCGAGAATTATTGTCCTAACCTCCAATGTCAAGGATTTATTGCTTAAAATGTTCTTCATTTATTACAATCAGTTTTGACCTGTTCTGTTCTTCATCTCCGTGATACATATTCCGTCGGATGTTATCCATGTGCCTAGATACATATTCCGTCGGATGTTATCCATGTGCCTAGATACATATTCCGTCGGATGTTATCCATGTGCCTAGATACATATTCCGTCGGATGTTATCCATATTCCTAGATACTTACATTTCTGTACTTGTCCTAAAATAACGTCATTGACTTTTATGACACTTTTAGGCACGATTCTTTTGTTTTTCATACTTCCATTATTCAAGCTGAGATCTATTTTATCACTTTCTACCATCACGCAATCCCTGTAGTTCTTCCTGGCTGTCACTATCATCATCAGCATCAACAACCTCATCATCATCAACAAAAATATCATCAACAACATTATCACCATTATTAACATCAACAACATCGTCATCATCATTCATAGACTATGGGCTCCCAATAATTTAAACAGAGCTGCCAACCACACCCCCCCCCCAACATAGCATCACGTATAGACGTTCTTTTTTAAAGCATTATTGCGCATTTAAACAAGTCTTAAGCCCCTTAGAACTCTCCCCATTTTGCTTAGTGCATCAAAAGGCTGAAGCTTTGTTTAATCGTTCGATAAACATCATCATCATCACGTAGCAGATCCTTTGCAGAACGTCGCTCTCATCACGGTCTGTTCGTATGAAACTTGGTCTCTCGCCTCGTGCACTTTAACATCCAAGGAATAACTTATACCCTGTGCCAATCTTAGTGTTGGTCGGCACCTGCCCCTCTTTCCTGGTACAATACTTTCTGATGTTATTATTTTCAATTTGCTGTAGCGCTTGATATGGCCAAAATATTTCAGTTTCCGAGACAAGATGCTGTTTATTAGCCAATCTTCCTTGATGTTCACATATATTAGTATGTCAGTATTTTTTTTTTTCTTGACTCGTGGTATTTTGAAATTCTGTCTATAGAATTTCAGCTCAAACAACTCTATTTTCTTCTGTACTGACTACGAGACGTTCCACGACCCACATGTTGCTTCAGGAGGGGTGCATGCCCTTAGAATGTGGACATTAATCGTTTTGCTAGTTATAGTAATAATCAAAATAATTGTTATTATTATTATTATTATTACTGCACACTTAAACCATACTTGAGCCTCCTAGCCCAGCACAAAAACATTATGGGGTAGTGCTAAGCCTCGTTGCCCCTCAACATTTTCTTTGTGGCTGCATGCCTGTTGTCATCGTTATCATCGTCATTATTATCGTCATCATCATCACCACCACCACTATCGTCATCATAACCGCTAATAAAAACTACCTTCAAAATATATTACACTGAACCGTCTTCTGCTACAATATTTTACACCTAATAATAATATATAATCTTTGCAATATCAAGTTGTCAAAACTAACTGATGACGCGCACTTCTTTCTGTCAGGTTAAAACCACCGTAATTCTTACGCCACAAGTGAAAGAACCAGTTTCGACCTACGCCAAATCTAATTGTATACTAGTTTAAATGTACCTGTAATGCTTTATTTGTGGGCGTATCCACGACTGGAGACAAACGGGTTGCTGAAACATATTCCACTATGGGTGGTAAAAACAATGTAAAACACCAACAATATTTCAACAGCAACGAATAAGGTGACTGGTCGAAACAGTCCATCATCAGCAGTTGCGTACCATCTTCTAAGTTCTAGGCACATAGTAAAACAAGGACGACAAATTTCGAATCATTTAAACTTAGGCCAGCCGTAGATTACTGCGATACGCAAAAGCCACGGCCATCTTGAGATACAGATGGGCGTGGCAAAAGCGTCAGGGATCAGCCAGTTTAATCCAGAACTTTGCCGACAGAACGAAATTCTCGTCACTTTGCGGTTACACTGGTGAAACGGAAAATGTGTGAATGTAGATTTTGTGTTTTAGCTTGAAGGTTTCATTTATTTGCTTCATTTTAATCAATTGTTACAGTAGTATGCACGAGATACAGGGAAATATACCAGGCAATAAATTGTGCAATCTAATGTTTGTGTCTTTTTTGTTCAAATTCACAACGGAGGGAGAGGGATGTGTGAGAGAAGAGAGCTACGTGCGTATAATCAGTATGCTACGGGAACATTAGCATTAACCATTTGCGAGAGACGGAGAATCTATGGGCATGCCCTGTGTTCTGTTATGTTGATTCTTAAGTCAGCAAATCAATTAGAAGGAACAATATAAACAATAAGAGAGTGAAAAACGTATGGCACATCTCATTCATTCATTCAGTAGCATGTCCCTCGCGGAACCTCGCTGCCATAACAACCCTCCGGAAAACCTTCCTATCATGAGCAAGATGTCCTGCGTCTGATACACCCATCTGGAGATCATCTGCCACATCCTGCACCCATCTTCTCATTGGCCTTCCTCTTCCTCTCTTCCCAGGCATATACCCCTCCATTATTGTTCTCTCTAGACTTCCATGACGTTTCTTACTTACTTAGTCGCTCCTCTTCTACCTTGGGGTGTAGAGGTTTGCCAGAGAGATCGCCAGACGTCTCTATCAGCAGTTTTCTTTCTGGCTTTGTTCCATTCCAGTCCTCTGTCAGTCAGGGACTGTCGGATGTTGTCTTCCCAGCGCACCCTGGGTCGTCCCGGAGGTCTGGTTCCCTGGTTCTTAGCCTCCCATGCTTGCCATGGTGGCCGATTTTCTCCCATTCTGCACACATGTCCAAACCATCGTAACTGTGACTGATCCACTCGGGTTAGTAAGGGCTGGGTATCAAGATCTTGACGTATTGTCTGATTGCGGACTTTGTCCCTTCTTGTCACTTGGACCACCTTTCTCAGGTATCTCATTTCCGAGGCCTGCAGCTGGCTTCTGTGAGCTGTTGTCATTGCCCATGACTCACACCCATAGGTCAGGACTGGTACATAGGTAGAGCGGTAAACAGCCATTTTCGTCCTCTTGCCAATTTCTCTTTTGCTAAGAAACCCTCGGTTTATGGCCTGGAAGAGTCTCCCAGCAGCTGCTTTTCGTGTAGCCAGCTCAGTCTTAATGCCTCCATTTTGGTCTAATACAACTCCAAGGTATTTGAACTGGTTACCTGCTCCAACGCATACTGTCCCATCATGATCTGGTGTTTCTTCTCCTCTCTTGAGATCACCATGGTTTTAGTTTTGGAGACACTGATGGTCATCCCTTTCTTTTCAAGCTCTTCCTTCCAGACAAGTAAGTTGGACTGAAGGTGTGCCTCTGATTTAGCTATCAGGGCCACATCGTCTGCAAAAAGCCAGCTCTGATATACAGATTGGTCTCATCTTCCAGTACCCTACAGAGTACTTCTTTGTCTTCTCCTTACAGGTCTTGATGACATCATCCATCATAAGAATGAAGAGGTAAGGTGAGGAGAATATCACCTTGTCTAACACCGCTGGTGGTCTTAAATTCTTCTGACGTTTGGGTCTGCTGTTCTTACATAATTTCTGCACTTTTTGTAGAAACTCTGTATTGCACTGATCAGGGGTGCTGGGATGTTTTTCCCTGCCAAGCAGTCCCAGAGCTTGTTCCAGGGTACCTTGTCAAATGCCTTTTCCAGATCCAAAAAAACATAAGTGAATCTCACTCTTATATTCCAGGGCTTTTTCACTCATCTGTCTCAGTGTGAAGATAAGGTCTTGAGTACTTCGGTTTGCTCTGAAGCCGCACTGGGCCTCGTCCAGCTGTGGCTCTCTACCAGACTTCTAAGTCTCTGCTCAAGAATTCTAGAGTAACTTTTACCGGGAATGCTGAGGAGGGATATGCCTCTGTGGTTTTCACATTGTCTGTTATCACCTTTTTTAAATATAGGTATAATGATGGCAATCTCCCAATCTTTTGGTATAGTTTTGCTACACCAGGCTGCCTGGAGAACCTTCAGTAGAAGGCGCTCACCTTCGACTCCCATATATTTGACCATCTCTGGTGTTATACCATCATGACCTGCTGCTTTTCCCCAGCTTAATCTTCTCAATAGCTGCCTTCAATTCTTCCATCCTGATGTTATCTTCCCCATGATTGAATTCCTTCTCAGCAGTGAGGTCCATTATTTCTGGGTCATGACTTCCCTCAGCGCCGAGGAGCTCTGAGAAGTATTCTTTCCATCTGCCCATGATATCATTTGTAGAAGTAAGCAGAGCCCCTTCCTTGTCTTTTATGAATTTAAGTGGGCACTCTTTCTCCTTCCTCATGTTCTTAAGGGTCTTGTAGAACAGTTTTTGGTTTTCTCTTGCATTCTTTTCCAACTTTTTTCCAAACTCTTCCCATGATTTCTGTTTTTGCTTTAAGCACAATATTTTTGGTCTCTGTTCTGAGTGCCACATATTGTTTATATTTTTCTATTTCTTCAGCTGTGTTCCTGGCTGCCAGGTATTGCTTCCATGCCCTTTTCTTTTCTCCTATTTTCAATTTGACTTCTTCTGTCCACCAAGGTGTCCTGTGTCCCCGCCTTCCACTTGGGACTTCACCACATGCTTCTACTGCAGCTGCTGTGAGGATATTCTTGAATCTGCACCAGAGAGTTTCAGTGTCCTCTGATGATTCTTCTTCAGTTCCTATTGCTTTCACTATAAGCTCCTGGTATCTAGCCTTAATATCTGGCTCTCTTAGCTTGTATGCTTTAATCCTCATCCCTTCTTGGTTGCTTGGTTTCTTGCATAGTTGTCGGTGTTGCCTTGTTGGAGCAGTTCTTTCAGTTGTTCTCTTTATTGTGACCAGATAGTGGTCACTTCCAATCTCTGGTCCTCTCATGACTCTGGCATCTCTCACAAAACTTGAATGAACTTTTCCTAACTATGGCGTAGTCAATGATGGATTTTTTCATTCTTTAAAGGTTCACATCTTGTGTATGCATGTATACGCTTGTGGGGGAATTTTGTGTTTGTAATGACAAGGTTCTGTTCCCTGCAGAATCTGAGAAGTCGCTTGCCATTATCATTCAAAACATCTTCACCATATCTCCCGATCACTCCACCCCATCTAGAGTGATCATTTCCTACTCTGGCATTTAGATCTCCTAGGAGGATAATTTCATCGTGACAGTCATCTATGGTCTTTTGGAGCAGTTCAAAGAATTCTTCTTTAACATCTACTCGCTCATCTTCATTTGGCCCGTACACAATGACAAAATTGACAATTTTATCTTCTTCTTTCAGATCTAACACCATTATTCGCTCTGAGATGAATTTCCATCCCTTGATGTTACTAACTTGATTCCTGGCCACAATACAGCCAACACCTCCCTTGGCTCTCTCCGTCATAGGGACACCACTGTAGAGCAGCATACTTCCATCGTGATCTGTGATTCCTTGCCCCTTTTTCTTGGTTTCAGTCAGAGCCAAGACTCCTAATTTTGCTTTCCTCATCTCCCCTACTAACTCGTTTTCCTTTCCGTTAATGCCTCTTATATTCCATGTTCCATAAATCGTAGTCCGTAAGCCATGCCAGTTCGTCGCCGTTAAGATCCGTCCGGTTTTCTCTCTGTAGTTACTTGTAATCGTGGTTTAAGGCAAACAGGTGATTGGCCTGTTGTGCCTTTGCATGGTGGAGGGGCTGCCTCCTTGCGGCCTCCATGCAGGCCGTCTGGCTGATTCACGGTTACCCACTACTTCCGGAGACGCATGAAGCACTCAGGTTCAGCCAGACCCTCCTCCTTTTACAGCCGGGCTTGGGACCGGTCTTAGCGGAGTTTCCATGACGTTTCAAGTGACCAAAATATTTCAATTTTCTTTGTTTTATTGTCTTTACTAGCCAACCCTCTTCAATATTCAGCTCTTGAAGTATGGATGCATTTGTTCTTTTCTTTACCCAAGATATTCTTAGAACCTGTCTGTAACATTTATATTCAAATGCATTTATGCGCTGTTCCGCTTGTTTAGTAAGTGTCCAGGTCTCACAGGCGTATGTTGCAATGGGAAAGATGCATGCTCTTAAAAATCTGGCCTTTGTAATTCTATCTGTACAATTCCATAATTTATTCAGTTGTTTTAGTCTTTGAAGAGCAATTGATAGTCGCCGTTTAATTTCTTTCATTGTGTCACAATTGTTGGTAACCAGTGACCCAAGATATTCGAAATTTTCCACCACTTCCAATCTTTCCTTATTAACATATATTTCCTTCTCCATGGCAGTTTTGTTTGTATGCATTATCTTTGTTTTTGCTATGTTAAGAAATAAGTTATGATTTTCACTATTTCTTTGGAGTGAGGTTAATAAGTTTTCTAAACCACTTTGTGATGTTGATAGTAATACTGTATCATCAGCATAACGAATTTCTGGTATTTCATGACCACCGATGTTTAGGGCATCATATTGTTCCTTGTTTATATCATCTCTTACATTTCTCATTATATTTTCGGCGTACAGATTGAACAAATACGGTGACAGCACACATCCCTGACGGACTCCTTGCTTGATGCCAAACCAGTCTGATGTCTCTCCATCTATTCTGACTGCTGCTTGCTGATCTTGGTAGAGCATTTTAATGTGCTGCACTATATGTGATGGAAAGCCCATATTCCTCATGATTTCCCAAAGCTTCTGATGTTGTACACAGTCAAATGCTTTTGAATAATCTACAAAACATAAGAACAGATTTACATTAAATTCTCTACACTTCTCTATTATTAAACGCATGTTGAATATATGATCTCTTGTTCCTCTTCCCTGTCTAAATCCAGCCTGAGCTACATTAATCTCTTCTTCCATTTTCTTATGCAGTCTTCTCATTATAATTTTTAGTAGAATTTTGCTTGCATGACTGATCAGGGCAATAGTTCGATAGTTTGTACATAATTTCAGGTCACCCTTTTTTGGTATTGGAATGAAGATAGTTCTCTTCCAGTCTTTTGGCCAAATACCATATTTCCATATCTTTTCACATAATGCATGATAGATTTTTATGCTTTCTTCTCCTCCCGCTTTAATCAATTCAGCTGGTATCTCATCACATCCAGGTGATTTACCATTTTTCAGGCTCCTTTTTGCCCATGAAATTTCATCTAATGAAGGTTCAGGTTCTGCCTCTACGGTTACTGGTTCATGTATATCATTCATATCCTCACTGTCATTCATATCATACATTCCGCTGCAGTATTCCTGCCATCTTCCTAGAATTTGTCTAGATTCTGTTAAAGTATTTCCCAACTTGTCACAAATAACATTTAACTGAGGTTGAAAATTTCTTGTCAATAACTTCATTTCCTTGAACATTTCGTAATCTCTTCCATTTTTATGATGCTGCTCTATTTTAATACAGCAATCTTGTACATACTGATTTTTATCCTTTCTTGTGTACTTTCTTATTTCTCGTGTTAAAAATTTATACTTCATCCTACTGTCATTGGTTTCTCCTTTCTTTTTCAGTTCCCTTCGTTGTTTTATTAGTTCTAACGTGTATGGTGTTATCCATGGTTTATGTTGCTTAGTCCTGGTGGGTATTAAGTCTTTAGCTGCTGTTATCAAGATATCCCTAGCATGTACCGCCAGTTCATCAGGTGTCATTTCCTCTTGTACAGACATCAAGACCTCAAAACGGTTCTTCACTTCTACGTTGTATGCATCTGGTATTTTTGTGAGATCAAATCGAAATGGCCTTGGTCCTCGGGTAAGCTTTTTGAGTTTTAATTTCAGATCTGCTTCTAGTAACTGATGATCTGTATCGCAATCTGCACTTCGCAGGGTTTTTGCAGATGTTATGCTCGATCTCCATCTTCTTTGTATTAAAATGTAATCTATCTGATTTTTGGTAACACCGTCAGGGGATGTCCATGTGAAAAGCCTTCTAGGGTGTTGTTTATAAAGTGTGTTAGCTATTGTTAATTCATTTTCTATGCAAAATTCAATCAATTTTCTCTCCTGTTTCATTTCTATTACCCAATCCAAATTTTCCTAAAACGTGTCTCTCATTTTCAGCTCTGCCTGTACCTTCTTTAGCATTAAAATCTCCCATTATTATTATTATATCATTCTGATTAATTTTATTTAATGTGTCTTGCAATATGGCATAAAAATCTTCAATTTCGCCCTCCTCTGCTGTTGAAGTTGGTGCATATACCTGCATGAAAGTTATGTTTTTTGGACGGCCTTTAAGTCTGATAGTTAGGATTCTATCACTAACTGGATTATATCCCATAATAGCTTTTGCTGTTGTTTTATCTAAACAAAATGCCACTCCGCTCTGGCCTCTTACATCTCTACCAGAATATACGAAAAAGCTTCCATATTCATTGATAAAATGTCCCTTGCCACTCCAACGATGTTCACAAATTCCTAAGATCTGAATATTTAATCTTTCAATCTCATCACATACTACTTTAAGCTTTCCTTCATACAGACTTCTCACATTCCACGTTCCTATTCGCATTCTGTTTCTTAGTCTGACACAGTGGATTTCCTTGGTAACACAGTCAGGATTAACTCCGTCATCACGATTACTAGTACTGACACCTGTATCACACTCTTCCCCCAGTGTTATCTGATCTGCCTGGCCTGGGGGTCTCGCCACCAGATCTCTTCTGTGTTATGTTTTCTTTCATGATTGTTATGGATTCTTGGCAAAATTTGCAGAAGGTAGTTTGCCGTTGCTTTCCTCCTGAGCAGTGACTATACTAGTCGGTGGCCATAGCCATTGTCTCTACTGATGAGATCATCTGCCTATCGCCGCAGAGTGCAGACCATAACCAACAATACCTGTCGGCTGCTCTTACACTCCATCCACCACCTGCTTCCATGGCTTCACGTAACCCTGATTGGGGGGCTAAACGGGTACTCCACCTTGCCCAAGGGTGTCCCGTAGACTAGCGGAGGAAAGGAGGCGTCTTACTTCTCCTTTGATAGGGAATACCCCAACCCGCTAACCGGACACATCTGCAACATTGAAATGAAAGTAAACGTTTTGAGAATTTACATATGTCCTACGTTTTTGTTTTAATTATCTTTTGTTTAAAAGGTAGGGGATTATAGGGAAGAGGGGAAAAAAAGTTTCTGTCAGCTTTAACAGCATCCGGGTATCCATTACTCGATATTGACTATAGCGTACACTGTCTCATTGTAAGAACCATCTGTTGGCCCATTTTTGGACCAGAATAAGCTGTCCCTAAACAGCACATAGACCTGTTTAGAAACCAAGGTTTGTTGTAAAATGGCGGCGGAGAGCGAGCCGTGGCATGACGAGGACGACAAAGATGTCCTGGCAGCTGTTGTGAAGACACAGGTCAGTCAGTGTGCTTAGGAGCATCACAGTCAGTGTGCTTAGGAGCATCACAGTCAGTGTGCTTAGGAGCATCACAGTCAGTGTGATTGGGAACATCACAGTCAGTGTGCTTGGAAACATCACAATCAGTGTGCTTGGGAGCATCACATTCAGTGTGCTTGGGTGCATCACATTCAGTGTGCTTGGGTGCATCACATTCAGTGTGCTTGGGTGCATCACAGTCAGTGTGCTTGGGTGCATCACAGTCAGTGTGCTTGGGTGCATCACATTCAGTGTGCTGGGGTGCATCACATTCTGTGTGCTTGGGAGTGTCCCAGGGTGATTTCCCCGATGGGTGGTGTAAGGCTTAAAGGTATGAAAGAGTAGTTTAGGTAGATATAAGAGAAAATGAGGAGCCGTTAAAGATCATAAAAGATAATAGTGAGAAGACTATATAGACTAAGTAGGTATGTCGTTACGCAGAGCAATTAAGTACTCTCACCCTTGGATCAATTCAAAAGAGATAGATAAGAGAAGAAGATAGGTTCTTTAAACAGAGGCCGCAGGAATGTCTGCGACCCTTGAAGTACTGTTGTACCAGTGCAGCTCTGACTCTAATTCTACACGATGACTAAAACAAGTTACCAAACCTGATTCTAAATAATCAATAGAACTAAACCAGCCAGATTCAAGATTACACAACAATAAGAAGTTTATTAAGGTCAACAATATCTCTCCAAAAGATGTGATCAACAGATAACACTAAAAATAAGCTGAATTCGCAAAGCAGACAAATAGTAATATATTAGTAACAAGAAGTTAACAAGCCGGTCTTATTAGCCCAGGTTAGTCTTAAATAACAAACACCTAGTTGTTTGACTTCTTCTGTAAATGGAATCATAGAAATGTTTCCTATTTTGCTATCATCATCATATATAATAATACATCAAATAATTAAATACATATGCCAAACACAGTTCTTCAGCTTACAAACCCCTGTAATTAAACTAATACTTGCGGCTTAGTTACATTATATCTATAGGCTTATTCTAACTCATAGCCCGACAAAGCCTCAAATGGTTACGCGGTAGATTCCTGGGAAGTACAGGCGGCCAGTTGGACGCTGATCACTTCATTCTCCAAGTGCTAATTGGTCTATAAAATGTCGGTCTAGTCCTATATCCACCACACACTTCAACATCTGATACTCCTGTCCCGCCCCTTTACAGTTAAATTCCATTATACCCTTGTGCTCCCTTCTTAACTGCTTGCCTAAGACAGTTCAAGCTTGGTTGCCCCAGCTAAATGACTTTCACTTTCACATATCTTCTGATGTCATTCTCTCTTCAAATCACATCTAAATGTTAACAGCATTATAACTGCATAAAACACTTCACGCGTCATCCTTATCTGTTATCATAAGCACCATCATCATGTGCTGTGCCGGTCTTCCAGTAGTTATTATATCTTCTAACAGAAGCCTATTTTCTTCATTACAACCATGACACACATAATTATACATCTTAAGACATTAGTGCCCTCTGCTTTCCTCCTGAATCATAATCAAAACAGTGCAGACACAGCCGCTATGAAAGGTCATCTTAGGGACAGCCTGTTCGTTCACCACACCCCTTCCTCTACCTGTGAAATCCGATATAGGGCCTCTGACCCAAATACCACAGGGTTTCCTTCGGACTCTCTATCCCCACTGTTTGTTGTTATTGAGGTTGTCCTCTGGTAAGGCGAGCTTTTGTCTGCTTGCAGTATCATTATACATACATACAGCTACTCATCCACCGCATTAATATACTTGATTCTATCATTGTGGCAATTCCTATGTCTCGATGTCCAGTTAGACGACTCACAAAATCCAGTTAATGCTATCAGAGCAATCATCATCATGTTTCTTTCCCTACATGTCCTTACACTGCCTATTCCATACTTCTACCAGTGCTAACCATGATACACACAGGACACAACTGTAACTTACATGTGCTCAACCGATTCTGTCGTTTCACGATCTTGGACGCTATTCTCTCGTCTCAAAGTTATTCTATGGCAAGGGCGCCAGTAACTTGTGAACTTTCATGTGCAGGAAAGACTCTGTGTTGTCTCGCGATCTTGGACAATCTTCTCTAGTCTCAAAGTTATACTATGGCATGGGCGCCTGTAACTTTCCAGATCAGTCTCTTTGTTTTCACTTTTCTAGTCGACCTTACGGTTTGGACACCGGTCGACTCTCTAAGCACAATCTGCCTCTCTCAGTCCTTGTGTTAGCATATATACTTTCCCTAAGTAACGCTCACCTTGGCCGTTTGTCCTACATCTTCATGCTGGCTCAGAGTTCAACATCTCTTTAATATATGCAAATTAGGCCTCTGTCTCACCCCGGTCACCGTCCTTAAGTAAACTGTTAGTTTTCTGATCCCCGCTCCCAAATCTCCAGACCTCCATTGTTCCTTTTGGGTCAAAACCCTCGTGACTTCTCTAAGCTGGGCCATCTTCTCTTTGTGTTGCGGTAGGTGTACGCTGCTCTAGCAAGTTTTACTTTCTGGGAATTTTTCATAGCCTGATTAGTTTATGCAAATCCTCAACTATCGTTCTTAGCTCCATTGTCCCTTAAAGGTCATCCCACCAGCATCTTTGTCTGTCTTTCTAGTCCAATGCTGGGTGTACTTTCAACCCCAGTTTCTTCCTTCCGCGATTAATGGGTATTTTGGCCTACAACAGTTCATGTCCTGGCTCGGCCCCGCACCTACGCCTAAAGTCCATTCCCTCAAGGTTGCTATATTTTATACTTCGCAGCGACCTTTTTATCCTCAAGCGACTCTATACCTCCTTATTCCTCTGTGTGTTTCTTTCCTTCTATTTCCTTCTTGTAATAAACGTGACTGTAATCAGTCCTGTCACAGGAGCATCACATTCAGTGTGCTTGGGTGCATCATATTCAGTGTGCTTGGGTGCATCACATTCTGTGTTCTTGGGTGCATCACAGTCAGTGTGCTTGGGAGCATCACATTCAGTGTGCTTGGGTGCATCACAGTCAGTGTGCATGAGAGCATCACAGTCAGTTTGCTTGGGAGCATCAGTCAGTGTGCTTGGGAGCATCACAGTCAGTGTGCATGGAAGCATCACAGTCAGTGAGCTTGGGAGCATCACAGTCAGTGTGCTTGGGTGCATCACAGTCAGTGTGCTTGGGAGCATCACAGTCAGTGAGCTTGGGAGCATTACAGTCAGTGTGCTTGGGTGCATCACAGTCAGTGTGCTTGGGAGCATCACAGTCAGTGTGCTTGGGTGCATCACAGTCAGTGTGCTTGGGAGCATCACATTCTGTGTGCTTGGGAGCATCACATTCTGTGTGCTTGGGTGCATCACAGTTAGTGGGTATATTATTTAGCTGGGTTATCATCATTGCACTCCTGACATATCCATAGGTGCTCAGATCCTCCCTCAGTCTGAACCCCAGCGTCCAGTGGCTAGCACTACTTATACTTATAGTAGTAATTAGTGTAGATTTTCAGAATCAGTGTTTAGTTATAAAACCAGTACAGCTGAATACTCATTGAAAAGCTCTTTCCAAAGGTACTGCATTCATGTCTGTATGTCAAATCTAAGCCGAGCTATTTGAATGTTTGTGAAAAAAAATGAATAAAGAAGAAAAAAAAATGTCTGTATGTCAATTCTTAGCTGATCTATTCAAGTGTTTGTGGAAAAAAATGAATAAATAAGAAAAACTGTTCCATCATCATGACGAAGGAGGTATCTGCTGCTTGTGTCTTTCTCCTTCCAGGAATAAAGTTCCATTTCTGTGTTAAGAGGAATTTTTTTCTGTCCATGTTTCTTATCTCTCCATGTACACACAGTCCTTTTCTCTATCATTCTAGATGTGTCGCACTGTGCATGCTTTATTGAAAGTGCCAGAATGTCACAAGAGATCCCTTGGAAGCACACACTCTTGCAGAATTTGTTCCACTTTGCAGTCTTAGCCTCCTTCGCACATTACTTGAAAACCATTGTCTGCTTGTTGACTTCATCTTTCAGTCTGGTCAGGCGTTAAGAAAGTGACAGATCAGTTTTCACTATCACTTCAGCTAGATAACTATACATGCTGACACTGTCAGCTAACTAACTATATGTTACTATAAATACTGTAAAGGTTGATTAAAAAACTCACTTCAAGCATTGTCTTTGTTGACTACTTATAAATTATGTCCCTTTCACACTATCACTGACGGATAACTAACTTTTAACACTGTCACGTGGCACAAGTGCGTAATATCTGATTTAATATTTTCTTCTGTTTTAAAGAATGGCCAGAAACAAACCAGAATCTAATATTTGACTTGTTTGGAAATGAAACATTGAACAAATCTAATATTTGACTTGTTTGGAAATGAAACATTGAACAAATCTAATATTTGACTTGTTTGGAAATGAAACATTGAACAAATCTAATATTTGACTTGTTTGGAAATGAAACATTGAACAAATCTAATATTTGACTTGTTTGGAAATGAAACATTGAACAAATCTAATGCTAGACTGTATGCACAAAATAGTTTCAGATATATACACAGATACCACCAGCTGACATACGTGTAGCCATAATCTTTGATATGGTGTTGTTTTTCAGGCCTGGGTAAGAGGGTTGATAGTGAGGAAACAGATAAATACAATCCGCCGGGTATACGAGGACATTGTTTGTGATCTAGATGGTCCAGACATGAAAGTTGAATGGTCACCTGTCCTTTTGTCACGTCCCAGTGTCAGAAAAGTTGTCAGAGCAGGACTGAAAGTCACTTACTCTCGTACAAGCGCAGAAAACTGTAACCATTTAAATCAAAGTCAGGTTTGTGCTGGTTCTGTCCAGACTGAAACAAAGAGGCAAGCAGCGGCCTTGTGTATGTCTGTTAGTACAAGCACAGATGTGGCCCACCAACAGCATCAAGTGCCATGTCAGACCTGTGCAACATTTCATAACAATTATATAGATACCCAAGTACAGTATTCACATGATGCAAGTGCTGATCAGTGGAAGCAGGTCGTTGGACTGGAGAATCTTGAACAAATCACATCCAGAAAATTGCCCGTGAGGGAAACAGTGATGGCCTGCTCATCGACTCAGACACAGAAAGCTGATTTCTCACAGACACAAAAGTCTGATTTCTTACAGACACAGAAATCTGATTTCTCACAGACACAGAAGTCTGATTTCTTACAGACACAGGACATGTTCGATCAGTCCAGGACTTTGATGTCAAAGGACAGGATGTTTCCTTCAGCAAGTGTCACAGCTTCTGTAAACTGTGTACAGGGGAGATCACTTAATGACAGAAGGGCAGCAGATACAGTTGCTGATACAAAGCTCCAGACTGATTGGATTGTGGAGACCTTCCAGCCAGAGAAGCTACCTGCAGATGTGTTTCAGCTTGATCACAGTTTAGAGGAGCCTGGTTGTCTTGATCGAAGGTTAGAGGAGGAGCCTGGTTGCCAGACAGGTTGTCATGATCAAAGGATGGAGGAGGAGCCAGGATGTCACACAGTTTATCGTAAGCTGGACACAGTGAAGCCTCAGATGGAGGACAAGAGTAGCACAAACGTGACGGAACCTTCAGGTAGGGCACAAACGTGACGGAAGCTTCAGGTAGGAATATTAGTTTAACATTTTATTTCTATGGCTTGACCTTTCACTCGGGAAAAGGGAGGGGGGGGGGGGGGGGGGGGTTTAGGGTGCAAGAAGATGAATGGTTGACTTGAAGCAGTGGTTCCTAGCAATTTTTAACTTACACAGCCTTTTCTAGAACCAGGTTTTATGTGGCGGAGTCCCTTAGGCTAATCTTATCCTATGTCTAACAGGTTGATGGGTTTAGAAGTTACGTAATGTAGTGGAGAAACAGAGGATATATAGTAAGAGAATGTAAAATGAAGAGATATCTAAACAGTTGTGCCCTGCCCACTGTATTATTTACTGTATTACAAATTTTGAAAGTTACCATAATAGTCATTTATGACCTCCAGTAGCGTTACCTCCTTTTGTATACTGCCATGTTGGCTTCTTATGCATCTGCCCTTTGATCTGGCACTCAGTAACTGCAGATATCTTACTGACAACTGTACACATAACAGTTTTGTTTCAAAAACTTGTTCTGGAGATGTTACAGGCCAGACATGATGTGTCTGGTGCAACACAGCAGATAAGATTGTGTGTCTGAACATTTTCAGAAAGATGACAAAAGCTTAATTTCAGAAAGATGTTTTAGGATAAACAGAATGTGACTCCATAAAAAGGTTGCAGATTCAGATAACAAAAAATGAACTCAGATCATCCAATCCTCTAAATACTGTGCACAGATTGTCCACTACTCTAAACACTGAACACAGATTGTCCACTACTCTAAACACTGAACACAGATTGTCCAGTCCTCTAGAGCAGTGGCTCTCAACCTTCCTAAGGCTGCAACCCTTTAATACAGTTCCTCATGTTGTGATGACCCTTTAATACAGTTCCTCATGTTGTGATGACCCTTTAATACAGTTCCTCATGTTGTGACGACCCTTTAATACAGTTCCTCATGTTGTGATGACCCTTTAATACAGTTCCTCATGTTGTGATGACCCTTTAATACAGTTCCTCATGTTGTGATGACCCTTTAATACAGTTCCTCATGTTGTGGCGACCCTTTAATACAGTTCCTCATGTTGTGGCGACCCTTTAATACAGTTCCTCATGTTGTGACGAGCCTTTAATACAGTTCCTCATGTTGTGATGACCCTTTAATACAGTTCCTCATGTTGTGACGACCCTTTAATACAGTTCCTCATGTTGTGACGACCCTTTAATACAGTTCCTCATGTTGTGACGACCCTTTAATACAGTTCCTCATGTTGTGATGACCCTTTAATACAGTTCCTCATGTTGTGACGACCCTTTAATACAGTTCCTCATGTTGTGACGACCCTTTAATACAGTTCCTCATGTTGTGACGACCCTTTAATACAGTCCCTCATATTGTGGTGACCCTTTAATACAGTTCCTCATGTTGTGACGACCCTTTAATACAGTTCATCATGTTGTGACGACCCTTTAATACAGTTCCTCATGTTGTGACGACCCTTTAATACAGTTCCTCATGTTGTGACGACCCTTTAATACAGTTCCTCATGTTGTGATGACCCTTTAATACAGTTCCTCATGTTGTGACAACCCTTTAATACAGTTCCTCATGTTGTGACGACCCTTTAATACAGTTCCTCATGTTGTGACGACCCTTTAATACAGTTCCTCATGTTGTGATGACCCTTTAATACAGTTCCTCATGTTGTGACGACCCTTTAATACAGTTCCTCATGTTGTGACGACCCTTTAATACAGTTCCTCATGCTGTAATGACCCACAGACATACAATTATTTTCATGACTACTTCATAACTTCAATGAATTTGTGTTTTCCCACGGTCTTAGGCAGCCCCTGTGAAAGTGTTGTTCTACTCCTCTTTACACCGAACACAGATCATCTACTTCTCTGAACACAGATCATCTACTTCTCTGAACACAGATCATCTACTTCTCTGAACACAGATCATCTACTTCTCTGAACACAGATCATCTACTTCTCTGAACACAGATCATCTACTTCTCTGAACACAGATCATCTACTTCTCTGAACACAGATCATCTACTTCTTTGAACACAGATCATCTACTTCTCTGAACACAGATCATCTACTTCTCTGAACACAGATCATCTACTTCTTTGAACACAGATCATCTACTTCTCTGAACACAGATCATCTACTTCTCTGAACACAGATCATCTACTTCTCTGAACACAGATCATCTACTTCTCTGAACACAGATCATCTACTTCTCTGAACACAGATCATCTACTTCTCTGAACACAGATTGTCCAATCCTCTAAATGCTCAACACAGATTGTTCACTCCTCGAAATGCTTAACACACATTGTCCACTCCTGACCACAGATTGTTCATTCCTCTAAATACTGAGCAAAGATTGTCTTATCATCTAGAACACAGATTGTCCATTCCTCTGTACGCTAAACATATATTGTTCTCCCCTCTTTATACTGAACACAGATTTTCTACTACTATAAACACCGAGTACAGGTTGTCCAATCCTTCAGAGCACAGATTGTCAACTCCTCTAAACGCTGAACACAAATTTTCCACTTCTCTAAGCAATGAGCACAGATTGTCCGGTCCCCTAAACACTGAGCACAGAATGTCCAGTCCTCTAAGCACTGAGCACAGATTTTCCAATCCTGTATACACTTAACACAGATTATCCAGTCCTCCACTGAGCACATAATGTCCAATCCTGTAAACACTGATCACAAATTGTCCAGTCCTCCACTGAGCACATAATGTCCAGTCCTTTAAACACTGAGCACAGATTGTCCAGTCCTGTAAACACTGAGCACAGAATGTCGAGTCCTGTAAACACTGAGCACAGAATGTCCAATCCTGTATTCAAGAGCACAGATTGTCAAGTCTTGTAAAGACTGAGCACAGAATGTCCAATCATGTATACAAGAGCACAGATTGTCCAGTCTTGTAAAGACTGAGCACAGAATGTCCTGTCTTGTAAAAACTGAACACAGATTGGCTATTCCTGTAAACACTTAAGAGGTATTGACCAGTCTCTGAAGACAGATAGTCCATTTCTGTAAACACTGAACACAGATTGTCCATTCGCCAGGTTGTCTAGAGTCCCTAGACCTGCCTGATGGCAAGGAGCAACTGTTGCAGTTGAAGAACACCGTTGCCATGGAGTTGCTATGGATACAGCAGGCCATCAGTAGCCGCAAGCATGTGAGTGTAGCTTTCTCTTCTCTTTCACTCAGTCCATTCTCTGGGCACTTATTCTAAATTGTGTACCATAGTCCACCACCCTTTCATAATCCACCACCAATCCTGGATCTTACATTTATTCTTAATCCACCATCCACCCACACACTATAACCTGCCTATCATCTTGATTTATTATCCAACAGCCATTCATATTCCATCATCATCTAAAAATCCATTGCTGTCTCCTGATCCACCATACGCCTTTTATCCATACAAGAGCCCACAGACTGGCCGTGTCTGCAATGGTTAGTGGAGAAAGAAGTATAGACAGGGCAAAATGCTGAATGTGCTGCATTCCAGAGGCTTGAGATAAGAGAGTCAGATACATGAACCATCTGTTGAAAATGGTATTAACTGAGGACAGTCATGTACAAACCAGTAGCGGAGCAAAGAAAAAAAATATGCCGGTTCGCTCCTGCAGGGTACGATGAGCAGGAAGACACTGAGACAGAGCTTGAAGGGCTGGAACCGATGTGCTCTGTTGCTGATACAGATAACAGGTAATGAGTAATCCATCCACCAGTCATACACCTTTCAGTCATAATCCACCATCCAATCACTGTCTGTTTAATACGCACTACCTATTCAGAGTCTTATCTTCCGCTTATTATCCGGCCACAGCCCACTAGTAATCCACATTCAAACACAATATACCATTCACAAATTATCGAATAACTACCTATAACTGATTTATTAGGCCTCATCCACTCATAACCCACCACCCACTTCTTGTTTCACCATTTTTGGTAATCAGTGACCCAAGATATTCACAAATTTCCACAATCTGCAATCTTTCCTCATTAACATATATTTATTTCTCCATAGTAGTTTTATCTGTATATATTATCTTTGTTTTTGCTATGTTCAGATATAAGTTTTGATTTCCACTATTTCTTCGGGTGAGGTTATTAAGTTTTCTATACCAGTCTGTGATGTGGATAGCAATACTGTATCATCGCCATATCGGATCTCTGGTATTTCATGACCACTGATATTTAGGGCCTTATACTGCTCTCTGGTTATATCATTTCTGATATTTCTCATTATATCTTTCATTTATAGGTTAAGTTAAACAGATAGGGTTACAGCACACAGCCTTGACGGACTCCTTGTTTGATGTCTCGCCATCTGTTCTGTCCGCTGTTTGTTGGTGTAGATAGAGCATTGTTCTGAGGTGTACTACATGGGATGGACAGCCCATATTCCTCATGATTTCTCAAAGTTTCTGATGTTGTACACAGTCAAATGCCTGTAAATAATCCACAAAACATGAGAATTGGTTTACATTAAATCCTCTGGACTTCTCTTTTATTAAACTTCTAAATCCAGCTTAAACCACGTTAATCTCATCTTCCATTTTCTTATGAAGTCTTGCCATTATGATTTTTAGTAGAATTTTACTTGCATGACTGATCAGGGCAACAGTTCTATAGTTGGGGCATAATTTCATGTTGAATTGGAATGAAGATAGTTCTCTTTCAATAAAGATGTTGATAGAGAGAAAAACTATTATATGTGTATGAATGTGTGTGTGTGTGAGTGTGTATGTATGTGTGTGTGAGAGAGAGACTGAGTCAGGATAGTAAAGTAAAGAGTATATCTGACAGGAGATAGAGAGACATGAAAGATGGAAGAGGGAACAGGAGTATAGGATTGACCAACAGTTGAGTCATTAGCAATGTGAAGTGTGATTGCCACTCTGTCTTGTTGTCTGCAGTATCTGAAGTTGAGGGAACAGCTGCACTGAAGATCTGCAGGTGTCAGTTGAGACAGGTCCTGTAGCTGTCTGCTGTGTGGACTTGTAGCTGGATACACCAGCCAGCCAAGAAACATCACAACAGCCCCACACTTGTAGCTGGATACACCAGCCAGCCAAGAAACATCACAACAGCTCCACACTTGTTCAGACCTGGGAAGATAATGTCCCACGAAGGACCAAATCTCTGCTGGAGGTGATGTCCCACAAAGGACCAAATCTCTACTGGAGGTGATGTCCCACAAAGGACCAAATCTCTACTGGAGGGGATGTCCCAAAAGGACCAAATCTTTACTGGAGGTGATGTCCCACAGAGGACCAAATCTTTGCTGGAGGTGATGTCCCACAGAGGACCAAATCTCTGCTGGAGTTGATGTCCAACAGAGGACCAAATCTCCGCTGGAGGTGATGTCCCACAGAGGACCAAATCTCTACTGGAGGTGATGTCCCACAGAGGACCAAATCTCTGCTGGAGGTGATGTCCCACAGAGGACCAAATCTCTGCTGGAGGTGATGTCCCACAGAGGACCAAATCTCTGCTGGAGGTGATGTCCCACAGAGGACCAAATCTCTGCTGGAGGTGATGTCCCACAGAGGACCAAATCTCTACTGGAGGTGATGTCCCACAGAGGACCAAATCTCTGCTGGAGGTGATGTTCAACAAAGGACCAAATCTCTACTGGTCAAGGAGACACAAACTAGTTCAGTAAAATCTGGTCAGCCATACCCATCGTAATGGTGTCAAACCTGCCTCACCTAGATCTGACCCATCGTACTGGTGTCAAACCTGCCTCACCTAGATCTGACCCATCGTACTGGTGTCAAACCTGCCTCACCTAGATCTGACCCATCGTACTGGTGTCAAACCTGCCTCACCTAGATCTGACCCATCGTACTGGTGTCAAACCTGCCTCACCTAGATCTGACCCATCGTTCTGGTGTCAAACCTGCCTCACCTAGATCTGACCCATCATACTGGTGTCAAACCTGCCTCACCTAGATCTGACCCATCGTACTGGTGTCAAACCTGCCTCACCTAGATCTGACCCATCGTACTGGTGTCAAACCTGCCTCACCTAGATCTGACCCATTGTACTGGTGTCAAACCTGCCTCCCCTAGATCTGACCCATCGTACTGGTGTCAAACCTGCCTCACCTAGATCTGACCCATCGTACTGGTGTCAAACCTGCCTCACCTAGATCTGACCCATCGTACTGGTGTCAAACCTGCCTCACCTAGATCTGACCCATCGTACTGTGTCAAACCTGCCTCACCTAGATCTGACCCATCGTACTGGTGTCAAACCTGCCTCACCTAGATCTGACCCATCGTACTTGTGTCAAACCTGCCTCACCTAGATCTGACCCATCGTACTGGTGTCAAACCTGCCCCACCTAGATCTGACCCATCGTACTGGTGTCAAACCTGCCTCACCTAGATCTGACCCATCGTACTGGTGTCAAACCTGCCTCACCTAGATCTGACCCATCGTACTGGTGTCAAACCTGCCTCACCTAGATCTGACCCATCGTACTTGTGTCAAACCTGCCTCACCTAGATCTGACCCATCGTACTCGTGTCAAACTCCATGAACATGCTTCCAAGAATCTTAATGGACAGCTTCCACTCTAAATGGGCAGACAGCTTTCTGAAGTTGAAATTCACCTGCCTCACCTAGATCTGACCCATCAGCGCATGTTGGAGGAGAGAGTAATGAACGACTGGACCAGATGACAGGTAGTGCATCATTACCTGCAGGAAAACACTTAAATATGTCAGACTCATAAAATACTTCCTGCAGCTTAAATATGTCAGAGTCATGAATTACTTCCTACAGCTTAAATATGTCAGAGTCATAAATTACTTCCTGCAGCTTAAATATGTCAGAGTCATAAATTACTTCCTGCAGCTTAAATATGTCAGAGTCATAAATTAGTTCCTACAGCTTAAATATGTCAGAGTCATAAATTACTTCCTGCAGCTTAAATATGTCAGAGTCATAAATTAGTTCCTACAGCTTAAATATGTCAGAGTTGTAAATTAGTTCCTACAGCTTAAATATGTCAGAGTCATAAATTACTTCCTACAGCTTAAATATGTCAGAGTAAAAAATTACTTCACACAGCCTAAATATGTCAGAGTCATAAATTACTTCCTACAGCTTATGTTAGAGTCATAAATTACTTCCTACAGCTTAAGTATGTCAGAGCTGTAAATTACTTCCTGCAGCCTAAATATGTCAGAGCCATGAATTACTTCCTACAGGTTAAATATGTCAGAGCTGTAAATTACTTCCTGCAGCTTAAGTATGTCAAAGTCATAAATTAGTTCCTACAGCTTAAATATGTCAGAGTAAAAAATTAGTTCACACAGCCTAAATATGTCAGAGTCATAAATTACTTCCTACAGCTTATGTTAGAGTCATAAATTACTTCCTACAGCTTAAGTATGTCAAAGTCATAAATTACTTCCTACAGCTTAAGTATGTCGTCCTAAATTACTTCCTACAGCTTAAGTATGTCAAAGTCATAAATTACTTTCTACAGCTTAAATATGTCAGAGTAAAACATTACTTCACACAGCCTAAATATGTCAGAGTCATAAATTACTTCTTACAGCTTTTGTCAGAGTCATAAATTACTTCCTACAGCTTAAGTAGGTCAGAGTCATAAATTACTTCCTACAGCTTAAGTATGTCAAAGTCATAAATTACTTCCTACAGCTTAAGTATGTCAGAGTCATAAATTACTTCCTTCAGCTTAACAAATGTCAAAGTCATAAATTACTTCCTACTGTGTCAGAGTCATAAATTGCTTTCTACAGCTTATGTCAAAGTCATCAATAACTTCCTACAGCTTAAGTATGTCAAAGTCAGAAATTACTTCCTACAGCCTAACTATGTCAGTCATAAATTACTTGCTACAGGTTAATTATGTCAAAGTCATAAATTACTTTCTCCAAAGCTGATCCTCTTGGCTGTGCACTCTGACAGTTTCATTCCCTATTCTTATATACTTTAGTGTTGTCTTGTCCTCCTGGCTCTAGGTCCTCTCTTCCTTCTTCCCTCTCCATGCCCTCTTCTACTCGTCTGTTCTTCTTTCTTTTCACTGTTTGTTGACAAACAAGGTATGGAGCTGAGAGCAAGACATTGATTGCTCCAGCTATGAATCACTGTTTTATTCAAGGTTGTTTACACAAATGCTACACAGTGTTATGTCGTTTTTGTCTCATGTCTTGTCCATAATAAAATACAGGAAGTTGCACAATTGATGGTTGTGTCTGTGCTAACATGATTCTACCACCAGAAACTGATATCACAAACACACACGCACGCACGCATACACACACACAAACACACACACACACACACACACACACACATCACCTTGCTGACACAGAAGTGTCTTAATGAGCTAGCACAAACATCAAACCTGGATGCCCACCTGCACTTATTTGTTCAGCATGAATGACTTGTGCACTACATGAATGACTTGTGCACTACATGAATGACTTGTGCACTACATGAAGGAGTTGTGCACTACATGAATGACTTGTGCACTTTATGAAGGACGTGTGTACTACATGAATGACCTGTGCACTATATGAAGGAGTTGTGCACTACATGAATGACTTGTGCACTTTATGAAGGACGTGTGCACTACATGAAGGAGTTGTGCACTACATGAATGACTTATGCACTTATGAATGACTTGTGCACTTTATGAAGGACGTGTGCACTACATGAAGGAGTTGTGCACTACATGAATGACTTGTGCACTTTATGAAGGACGTGTGCACTACATGAATGACGTGTGCACTACATGGAGGAGTTGTGCACTACATGAATGACTTGTGCACTTTATAAAGGACGTGTGCACTACATGAATAACGTGTGCACTACATGAATGACTTGTGCACTACATGAAGGAGTTGTGCACTACATGAATGACGTGTGCACTACATGAATGACTTGTGCACTACATGAATGACTTGTGCACTACAT
>CAJHNH020001437.1:53408-123495 GCA_905116865.2 Candidula unifasciata | reverse complement strand
CCCCACAAATGACCAAAAATCTCTACGAGGTGTGTCCCACAAAGGCCCAAATCTTTAGGGGAGGTAGTCCCACAAAGGACCAAAAATCCCCAAACAGCTTCAAAGACTTAAGGGACGTTTCCCTTTTAAGGGGCAGAAGCTTTCCAAAGTTGAAATTCACCTCCTCCCCTGATCTGACCCCAGGGTTTTGGAAAAAAGGGGTAATGAACACTGGACCAGATGAAGGTAGTGCATCTTTACCTGCAGAAACATTTAAATATTCAACTCATAAATATTCCTACAGTTAAAATATGTCGGGTCATAAATTACTTCCTTACTAAAATATGTCAGGTCAAAATTATTCCTACAGTTTAAATAGTAAAGGTTGAAAATTATTCCTGCCTTAAATTGTCAGAGTCATGAATTATTTCCCTACAGTTTAAATATGTCAGAGTGAAAAATTCTTTCTGAAGCTTAAATATTGAAGTCTAAATTTTTTCCCATGCTTAAATTTTCAGTTTCAAAATTTTCCCTACATTTAAAAGGTCAGAGAAAAAAAATTATTCACACGCCTAAATATGTCGAGTCAAAAATTTTTTCCTACAGTTATGTCAAGTCATAAAACTTCCTACAGTTTTAAGTAGGCAAGCCCTAAATGACTTCCTACATTTAAAATAGTCGAGAGTTGAAATTACTTCCACAGCTTAAAACAGAGCTGAAATTATTCCGCACTTAAATAGTCAGAGTATAAATTATTCCTACAGCTTAAAATGCAGAGTAAAAAAAAACTTCACAAGCCTAAATAGCAGAGCAAAAATTACCTACAGCTTAGCAAAGTCAAAAATTACTTCCTACAGCTTGAGTAGGTCAGCGTCAATAAGTTACTTCACTACGCTTGGAGTATGATCAAAGTCATAATTACTTCCTACAGCTTAAGTATGTCAGAGCTCGATAAAATTACTTCCTACAGCGTAAAAAAATGTCAAAGTCATAAATTACTTCTACTGTGTCCAGAGTCGATAAATATGCTTTCTACAGCTTATGTCAAAGGTCATTCAACAACTTCCTACAGCTTAAGTATGTCAAAGTACGACATTACTTCCTCCCAGCCTAACCTAATGTCAGTCATTAATTAACTTGCCACAGACGTTAATTATGTCCAAGTCATAAATTGATTTCTCCAAAGCTGAGCCTCTTGGTCTTGTGCACTCTCGACTGTTTCATTCCCTATTCTTATATATATACTTTATGTGTTGTCTTGTCCTCCTGCTGTTAGGTTCCTCTCTTCCTTCTTTACCCTCTACATGCCTCTCTTCTACTCGTCTGTTCTTCTTTCTTTTCACTGTGTGTTGATAAACAAGGTATGGAGCTGAGAGCAAGACATTGATTGCTCCAGCTATGAATCACTGTTTTATTCATGGTTGTTTACATAAATGCTACACAGTGTTATGTCATTTTTGTCTCATGTCTTGTCCATAATAAAATACAGGAAGTTGCACAATTGATGGTTGTGTCTGTGCTAACATGATTCTACCACCAGAAACTGATATCACAAACACACACACACGCACGCACGCATGCACACACACAAACACACTCACACACATCACCTTGCTGACACAGAAGTGTCTTAATGAGCTAGCACAAACATCAAACCTGGATTCCCACCTGCACTTATTTGTTCAGCACGAATGACTTGTGCACTACATGGAGGACTTGTGCACTACATGAAGGACTTGTGCACTACATGAAGGACTTGTGCACTACATGAAGGACTTGTGCACTACATGAAGGACTTGTGCACTACTTAAAGGACTTGTGCACTACATAAAGGACTTGTGCACTACATAAAGGACTTGTGCACTACATGAAGGACTTGTGCACTACATGAATGACTTGTGCACTACATGAATGACTTGTGCACTACACGAATGACTTGTGCACTACATGAAGGACATGTGCACTACATGAAGGACATGTGCACTACATGAAGGACTTGTGCACTATATGAAGGACATGTGCACTACATGAAGGACATGTGCACTACATGAAGGACATGTGCACTACATGAAGGACTTGTGCACTACATGAAGGACATGTGCACTACATGAAGGACATGTGCACTACATGAAGGACTTGTGCACTACATGAAGGACTTGTGCACTACATGAAGGACTTGTGCACTACATGAAGGACTTGTGCACTACATGAAGGACATGTGCACTACATGAAGGACTTGCGCACTACATGAAGGACTTGCGCACTACATGAAGGACTTGTGCACTACATGAAGGACTTGTGCACTACATGAAGGACTTGTGCACTACATGAAGGACTTGTGCACTACATGAAGGACTTGTGCACTACATGAAGGACTTGTGCACTACATGAAGGACTTGTGCACTACATGAAGGACTTGTGCACTACATGAAGGACTTGTGCACTACATGAATGTGTTGTGCACTACATGAATGTTTTGTGCACTACATGAATGTGTTGTGCACTACATGAATGTGTTGTGCACTACAAGAATGACTTGTGCACTACATGAATGACTTGTGCACTACAAGAATGACTTGTGCACTACATGAATGACTTGTGCACTACAAGAATGACTTTTGCACTACATGAATGACTTGTGCACTACAAGAATGACTTGTGCACTACATAAATGACTTGTGCACTACAAGAATGACTTGTGCACTACACGAATGACTTGTGCACTACAAGAATAAATTGTGCACTACATGAATGACTTGTGCACTACATGAAGGAGTTGTGCACTACATGAATGACTTGACTTGTGCACTACATGAAGGAGTTGTGCACTACATAAATGACTTGTTCACTACATGAAGGACTTGTGCACTACATGAAGGACTTGTGCACTACATGAAGGACTTGTGCACTACATGAAGGACTTGTGCACTACATGAAGGACTTGTGCACTACATGAAGGAGTTGTGCACTACATGAAGGAGTTGTGCACTGCATGAATGACTTGTGCACTACAAGAATGAATGGTGCACTACATGAAGGAGTTGTGCACTACATGAATGACTTGTGCACTACATGAATGACTTGTGCACTACATAAATTACTTGCGCACTACATGAATAACTTGCGCACTACATGAATAACTTGTGCACTATATAAATGACTTGTGCACTACATGATTGACCTGTGCACAACATGAATGACCTGTGCACTACATGAAGGACTTGTGCACTACATGAAGGACTTGTGCACTACATGAAGGACTTGTGCACTACATGAAGGACTTGTGCACTACATGAAGGACTTGTGCACTACATGAAGGACTTGTGCACTACATGAAGGACTTGTGCACTACATGAATGAATTGTGCACTACATGAATGACCTGTGCACTACATAAATGTGTTGTGCACTACATGAATGTTTTGTGCACTACATGAATGTGTTGTGCACTACATGAATGTGTTGTGCACTACATGAATGTGTTGTGCACTACATGAATGACTTGTGCACTACAAGAATGACTTGTGCACTACAAGAATGACTTGTGCACTACATGAATGACTTGTGCACTACAAGAATGACTTGTGCACTACAAGAATGACTTGTGCACTACAAGAATGACTTGTGCACTACAAGAATGACTTGTGCACTACAAGAATGAATTGTGCACTACATGAATGACTTGTGCACTACATGAAGGAGTTGTGCACTACATGAAGGAGTTGTGCACTACATGAAGGACTTGTGCACTACATGAAGGACTTGTGAACTACATGAAGGACTTGTGCACTACATGAAGGAGTTGTGCACTACATGAATGACTTGTTCACAACATGAAGGACTTGTGCACTACATGAAGGACTTGTGCACTACATGAAGGACTTGTGCACTACATGAAGGACTTGTGCACTACATGAAGGACTTGTGCACTACATGAAGGACTTGTGCACTACATGAAAGAGTTGTGCACTACATGAATGACTTGTGCACTACAAGACAGAATGGTGCACTACATGAAGGAGTTGTGCACTACATGAATGACTTGTGCACTACATGAATGACTTGTGCACTACATAAATTACTTGCGCACTACATGAATAACTTGTGCACTATATAAATGACTTGTGCACTACATGATTGACTTATGCACAACATGAATGACCTGTGCACTACATGGATGACTTGTGCACTTATCTATTTTTATAGATGTAGATCCTGATTGATAGCCTCACTCACTAGTCTCTGTTGTACCCGCACCACCATGTTGCTGTTCGTGACTCATACTCCTGTCTCTTTTGCCAGCTGTATTTGTTCAAATCCCACCATCTCATACCAGCTGTCATTGTTCAAATCCCACCATCTCGTACCAGCTGTCATTGTTCAAATCCCACCATCTCGTACCGTCTGTCATTGTTCAAATCCCACCATCTCGTACCAGCTGTCATTGTTCAAATCCCACCATCTCGTACCAGCTGTCATTGTTCAAATCCCACTATCTCGTACCAGCTGTCATTGTTCAAATCCCACCATCTTGTACCAGCTGTCAGTGTTCACATTCTTACCATCTTGTACCAGCTGTCAGTGTTCACATTCTCACCATCTCGTACCAGCTGTCAGTGTTCACATTCTTACCATCTCGTACCAGCTGTCAGTGTTCACATTCACATTCTACCATCTTTTACCAGCTGTCATTGTTCACATCCCACCTTCCTGTACTAGTTGTCAGTGTTCTTGATTGCTCTCTTGTACCAGCTGTCAGTGTTTACACCTTACCATCTTGTGCTGTTGTGTGGTTGGGTTTTCCAACACTGACCTTCACACATCTGACTATACATATCTCTAAACAAACAATGTCTGTCACTGGGTCAACCCTATCACATGACTGCGATGTTTCACCAGCTGTTGTTATGCCTACACCTACTGACACTGACACGTTTACACCTACTGACACTGACATGTTGTGCACCTACTAACACTGACATGCTGTACATCTACTGACATTGACATGCTGTACATCTACTGACACTGACATGTTGTACACCTACTGACACTAATGTATTCACCTACTGACACTGACATGTTGTACACCTACTGACACTGACATACTGTACACCTACTGACACTGACATGTTCTACACCTATTAACACTGACATTCTGTACACCTACTGACACTGACATGCTGTACACCTACTGACATTGACATGATGTACATCTACTGACACTGACATGTTGTACACCTACTGACACTAATGTATTGTACACCTACTGATACTGACATGTTGTACACCTACTGACACTGACATACTGTACACCTACTGACACTGACATGTTCTACACCTATTAACACTGACATGTTGTACACCTGTTGGCACTGACATGTTGTACACCTATTGGCACTAACATGCTATAACCTATTCACACTGACATGTTGTACACCTACTGACACTGACATGACGTACACCTGTTGACACTGACATGTTGTACACCTATTGGCACTGACATGTTGTACACCTATTGGCACTGACATGCTGTACACTTATTGACACTGACATGTTGTACACCTATTAACACTGACATGCTGTACACCTGCTGACATGCTGTACACCTACTGACACTGACACGTTTTACACCTACTGACACTGACATGCTGTACACCTACTGACACTGACACGCTGAACACCTACTGACACTGACATGTTCTACACCTACTGACACTTACATGTTGTACACCTATTTGCACTGACATGCTGTACACCTACTGACACTGACATACTGCATATCTGCTGACACTGACATGTTGTACACATACTGACACTGACGTGGTGTACACCTATTGGAACTGACATGTACATGTTGTACACCTACTAACACTGACATGTTTTACACCTACTGACACTGACATGCTGAAAACCTACTGACACTGACATGTTTTACACCTACTGACACTGACATGGTGTATACCTACTGACACTGACGTGGTGTACACCTACTGACACTGATGTGATTTACACCTACTGATACTGACGTGGTGTACAGCTATTGACACTGACATGTTGTACACCTATTAACACTGATATACTGTACATCTACAGACATGCTGTATACCTATCGAAACTGACATGTTGTACACCTATTGGCACTGACATGTTGTACACCTATTGACACTGACATGTTGTACACTTATTGACACTGACATGCTGTACACCTGCTGACATGCTGAACACCTACTGACACTGACATGTTCTACACCTACTGACACTTACATGTTGTACACCTATTTGCACTGACATGCTGTACACCTACTGACACTGACATACTGCATATCTGCTGACACTTACATGTTGTACACATACTGACACTGACGTGGTGTACACCTATTGGAACTGACATGTACATGTTGTACACCTACTAACACTGACATGTTTTACACCTACTGACACTGACATGCTGAAAACCTACTGACACTGACATGTTTTACACCTACTGACACTGACATGGTGTATACCTACTGACACTGACGTGGTGTACACCTACTGACACTGATGTGATTTACACCTACTGATACTGACGTGGTGTACAGCTATTGACACTGACATGTTGTACACCTATTAACACTGATATACTGTACATCTACAGACATGCTGTATACCTATCGAAACTGACATGTTGTACACCTATTGGCACTGACATGTTGTACACCTATTGACACTGACATTTTGTACACCTATTGACACTGACATGCTGTACACCTATTGACACTGACATACTGCATACCTACTGACACCAACATGCTGTACACCTACTGACACTGATATGTTCTACACCTACTGACACTGACGTCGTGCACACCACGTCAGTGCCAGTAGGTATAGAACATATCAGTGTCAGTAGGTGTACACCTACTGACACTGACCTGGTGTATGCTTATTGATACTGACATGCTGTACACCTACTGACACTGACATGGTGTACACCTACTGACACTGACGTGGTGTACACCTACTGACACTGACATGTTCTACACCTACTGACACGGACGTGGTGTACACCTACTGACACTGATGTGGTGTACGCTTACTGATACTGACATGTTGTACACCTACTGACACTGACATGGTGTACATCTACTGACACTGACGTAGTGTACACCTACTGACACTGACGTGGTGTACACCTACTGACACTGACATAGTGTACACCTACTGACACTGACGTGGTGTACACCTACTGACACTGACATAGTGTACACCTACTGACACTGACATAGTGTACACCTACTGACACTGACATAGTGTACACCTACTGACACTGACATAGTGTACACCTACTGACACTGACGTGGTGTACACCTACTGATACTGACATGGTGTACACCTACTGATACTGACATAGTGTACACCTACTGACACTGACATAGTGTACACCTACTGACACTGACGTGGTGTACACCTACTGACACTGACATAGTGTACACCTACTGACACTGATGTGGTATACACCTACTGACACTGACATGGTGTACACCTACTGACACTGATGTGGTGTACACCTACTGACACTGATGTGGTGTACACCTACTGACACTGATGTGGTGTACACCTACTGACACTGATGTGGTGTACACCTACTGACACTGACGTGGTGTACACCTACTGATACTGACATGGTGTACACCTACTGACACTGACATAGTGTACACCTACTGACACTGACATAGTGTACACCTACTGATACTGACATAGTGTACACCACACCTACTGATACTGACATGGTGTACACCTACTGATACTGACGTGGTGTACACCTACTGACACCGAACAGCTAAAACTACAGCCACCTGGCCACACGTAAGTTATTCTCACAGCCACACCCACCGCCTACAGCGCCTCTAGTCAAGCGTCTCATTATTTATCGCAACGTCTGATCCCACTTTGTCACAGGCACAACGCTCTGTTTATCTCCATTGACGTTTTATTGTTTCTCCTTGTTTTGTGTTGTAGGTGTGGCCAGGGCAGGATGTATTTCATAATCTTGTCACTGAAATATGCTTGGTGTGTCCCATCACACCCACCCCTCCCCCCTCCCCTTTTCCTCTTCTTCTCTGCCTCAGTTCCACTATATAAGAACTTAAATCTACACAGACCGGTACTTGGCGTATGTTTGTTCACAGATAGAAAACAGCAGATATACAACAGTATATATACACCATACCACAGTGTATAGGCAACGCACGACAGTAGACAAACAACATAAAACAGTAGACAGACAGCATACAAACAACAGTAGACAGACAACATACAACAGTAGACAGGCAAAAACACAACAGTAGACAGACAACTTACAACAGTAGATAGACAATATAAAACAGTAGATAGACAACACACATCAGTAGACAGACAACATGCAACAGTAGACAGTAAAACACAACAGTAGACAGACAACATACAACAGTAGATATACAACAGTAGATATACAACAGTAGATATACAACAGTAGACAGACAAAACACAACAGTAGATAGATAACATACAACAGTAGATAGACAACATACAACAACAGTAGACAGACAACATGCAACAGTAGATAGACAACACGCAACAGTAGATAGACAACATACAACAATAGATGGACAACATACAACAATAGACACCATACAGCAGTAGATAGACAACATACAACAGTAGATAGACACATACAGTAAGATAGACACATACAGTAAGATAGACAACACACAACAGTAAATAGACAATATACAACAATGGGTAGACATAATACAACAGTAGATAGACAACACACAACAGTAGATAGACACATGCATGTAGATAGACAACATACAAGTAGATAGACAACACACAATAGACACATACAACTAGACACACATATAACAGTAGACACCACACAACAGTAGATAGACACATACACACAACAGCTAGTGTTGGATTCATGTGTAAGGTCACTATGTTACAGCTTAGGGCCTCACTATCTGCTGGGGCCTAACAATTTTCTGGTCATATATTTACTGAAAGTAAGACATTTTCTCATTTTGTTTATATTTATTTGGAAATATTATCTCAGACATTTAAATATGTTGCTGACTTACTGTAGCCTGGTTAAAATAAACCAACTAATCAGCCTGAAATGCGCCAAGTTCTAGCTTGTATTCACATGTATACTTGACATTTCCATGAGATTAACTAGTATCATTTGAAACGTTAGCTTACTTATATATTAGGGCCTCATAAAGTATAAATTTGGTCCTGTCAGCAGAGATATACTACACACGTCGGTTAATATACATCAACAGCTATGCTACATACAAGGGCGTCACAATAAACAACATTCAACAAACATGAACAATTAGCTGTCCATGATAAACAGCAAGTAATCAGCTATTATACAATATATCCAGTTAGACATTACACAACAGATCCTGCACAACAAATAGACAGACAATCAGGTGCAAGTGGTGACAGGTTGGACCGGACAAGGCAACCAGCAGACGTCACAAGCTCACAAGTTTGGCGCAGTTGTCAGCGAGTACTAGTGGCTTGTTGACGTCAATCATGTGGGCTCTAGTTGTCGTCCTGTTGGTGTTTTGCATCGGTAAGTGTTGACTGTGTGGTCGCTTGGTCTGTCTCTATGGCACGAATGGTTTGTCTGTAACACCAGTGGTCTTTCTTTGGGGCATGAATGGTCTGTCTATGTGCCATGAATGGTCTGTGTATGTACCACGAATGGTCTCTGTGTGTGACACCTCTCATCTGCTTGGCATTCTGTTCTGTCAGTGTAACAGATACCAAATGTCCGGGTAACAATTTGGCCTGTTTGTAGAAAAACTTAGTCTTTCTATGAGGCGATGAAAGCAGGGCGATACCACGCCAGTTATTACAATCAGACAGATCAACGATTTAGGCAGTTAGAAAATGACACCAGCTTTCTACTGTTGGGGTGGACATTGGTTTTGCCAGATTTCGTTCATCAGCTGTAGCCAACGCTAAAGTTAAGTCTGTCAGACGGTTCCTGGTCCTCCTATTGCTCTATCCCCATTATATTTCTTCAGCGTGATTCTCGGTGGCAGTTGGTACCAGGGCCAAACCATCTTATCTGCTGTTGTTTAATAAACTTTATGACTAGTTTCGGTCCTATCCTAATAAATTTACAAATCCCAAATACTAAAATGTCTGTCTGCTCCTACAGCCCTCCCAAGACATCGTATCTTTGTTCTGATTCTAGACTCGTTGATTGTAGCAAGGGCTATGGTTGACACTGGGAGAACAAAACTGGTCAGAAAATGGTTATGATTTGCCTTAGCAGACATAGTTAACTTTCTGTATGTCAGAAGTTCTGTTAGTTATCGCAGCACTTGAGTTTATATGTGCCCGTTGTATGTTAGTTTATCTGTCCTTTCTTCCATCTAACATGATTATTGCTTCCAGACAATAATATTTCAAAAAAATCTCTGTCTGTCAGTCTATCTGTCTCTGTCTCTCTTTCTTCTCTCTCTCTCTCTCTCTCTCTCTCTCTCTCTTGTGTGCGTGTGCTTGTGTGTGTGCCTGTGTGTGTGTGCCTGTGTGTGTGTGTGCCTGTGTGTGTGCCTGTGTGTGTGTGCCTGTGTGTGTGTGCCTGTGTGTGTGCCTGTGTGTGTGCCTGTGTGTGTGTGCCTGTGTGTGTGTGCCTGTGTGTGTACCTGTGTGTGTGTGCCTGTGTGTGTGTGCCTGTGTGTGTGCCTGTGTGTGTGCATGTGTGTGTGTGTGTGCCTGTGTGTGTGTGTGCCTGTGTGTGTGCCTGTGTGTGTGTGTGCCTGTGTGTGTGCCTGTGTGTGTGCCTGTGTGTGTGCCTGTGTGTGTGTGCCTGTGTGTGTGCCTGTGTGTGTGTGCCTGTGTGTGTGCCTGTGTGTGTGTGTGCATGTGTGTGTGTGCCTGTGTGTGTGTGTGTGCCTGTGTGTGTGCCTGTGTGTGTGCCTGTGTGTGTTTGTGTGTGCCTGTGTGTGTGCCTGTGTGTGTGCCTGTGTGTGTGTGTGCCTGTGTGTGTGTGTGCCTGTGCCTGTGTGTGTGTGCCTGTGTGTGTGCCTGTGTGTGTACCTGTGTGTGTGTGCCTGAGTGTGTGTGCCTGTGTGTGTGTGTGTGTGTGTGTGTGTGTGTGTTGATAATTGATAGGGTTTCTAGTTGTCTACTGTCGTTATCTTCTATCTTTTCGATTGTTTCCATTAGAAACTCCTCAGACCTGGCTTCTATCTTTTCGATTGTTTCCATTAGAAACTTCTCAGACCTGGCTTCTATCTTTTCGATTGTTTCCATTTGAAACTCCTCAGACCTGGCTTCTATCTTTTCGATTGTTTCCATTCGAAACCCCTCAGACCTGGCTTCTATCTTTTCGATTGTTTCCATTTGAAACCCCTCAGACCTGGCTTCTATCTTTTCGATTGTTTCCATTAGAAACTTCTCAGACCTGGCTTCTATCTTTTCGATTGTTTCCATTTGAAACCCCTCAGGCCTGGCTTCTATCTTTTCGATTGTTTCCATTTGAAACTTCTCAGACCTGGCTTCTATATTTTCGATTGTTTCCATTTGAAACTTCTCAAACCTGGCACTGATTTGATGTCGATGGTTCTGGATTTAAACCATCTGGTATTTCTTGGTGTAGCCGCAGGTTACCTGAGCCATTCTAGTCCCATGACTCCAGCTACTTTGATACCTTCTCGGGCACTTGGGGATCAAGGCCCGTGGCTGATACCTTTTACGGCACTTGGGGATCAAGGTCCGTGGCTGATACCTTCTAGGGCACTTGGGGATCAAAGCCTATGGCTGATACCTTCTAGGACACTTGGGGATCAAAGCCCGTGGCTGATACCTTCTAGGGCACTTGGGGATCAAAGCCCGTGGCTGTTACCTTCTAGGGCACTTGGGGATCAAGGTCCGTGGCTAATACCTTCTAGGGTACTTGGTGATCAAGGTCCGTGGCTAATACCTTCTAGGGCACTTGGGGATCAAGGTCCGTGGTAGATACCTTCTAAGGCACTTGGGGATCAAGGTCCGTGGTAGATACCTTCTAAGGCACTTGGGGATCAAGGCCCGTGGCTGATACCTTCTAGGGCACTTGGGGATCAAGGTCCGTGGCTGATACCTTCTAGGGCACTTGGGGATCAAGGTCCGTGGCTGATACCTTCTAGGGCACTTGGGGATCAAGGTCCGTGGCTGATACCTTCTAGGGCACTTGGGGATCAAGGTCCGTGGCTAATACCTTCTAGGGTACTTGGTGATCAAGGTCTGTGGCTGATACCTTCTAGGGCACTTGGGGATCGAGGTCCGTGGTTGATACCTTCTAGGGCACTTGGGGATCAAGGTCCGTGGTTGATACCTTCTAGGGCACTTGGGGATCAAGGCCCGTGGTTGATACCTTCTAGGGCACTTGGGGATCAAGGTCCGTGGCTGATACCTTCTAGGGCACTTGGGGATCAAGGTCCGTGGCTGATACCTTCTAGGGCACTTGGGGATCAAGGTTCGTGGCTAATACCTTCTAGGGTACTTGGTGATCAAGGTCCGTGGCTGATACCTTCTAGGGCACTTGGGGATCAAGGTCCGTGGTTGATACCTTCTAGGGCACTTGGGGATCAAGGTCCGTGGTTGATACCTTCTAGGGCACTTGGGGATCAAGGCCCGTGGCTGATACCTTCTAGGGCACTTGGGGATCAAGGTCCTTGGCTGATATCTTCTAGGGCACTTGGGGATCAAGGTCCATGGTATACCTTCTAGGGCACTTGGGGATCAAGGTATGTGGCTGTTACCTTCTAGGGCACTTGAGGATCAAGGTATGTGGCTGTTACCTTCTAGTGCACTTGGGGATCAAGGCTTGTGGCTTTACGCTTCTATTTATCTCACTCATATGTCTGAATCTAGCCAGCCTGTTTCTTCTTGTATAACTTGTCACATTTTAACACAACTCATCATTGTTTAACACAACTCATCATTGTTCCACACAACTCTTCATTGTTCAACACAACTCATCATTGTTTAACACAACTCATCATTGTTCAACACAACTCATCATTGTTTAACACAACTCATCATTGTTTAACACAACTCTTCATTGTTTAACACAACTCATCATTGTTCAACACAACTCATCATTGTTTAACACAACTCATTGTCACATATCACTCCTGTCACATGCCTGATGTAAGGATTTCTCCTTCAGAACCAACAGCACTCAGAAATAATTATGTTGAGTCGTTTGGCTCGTATTGGTCTAAGGGATTCCCCGTGGCCAATATACGCTCAACTTATCTCTGGAGTAGAGCAACTCAAGTATTGGCACTACAAAATATATCAGTATATGAATACAATATTCCTAGGCACACTTGGCTGGACACCCCCACTACTTACTAAAGAAAGCCCCCAGGTTATGATAAGTCATTATCATAACCATGTTAACACATATAGTTAAGAATCATACACACACAAATGCTAAACACTTAAAAAGGTGAAATAGAGACACCTAAGTCAGCCATGAAAATGAATGCATGTAATCAATACAACAAATACATATATAAAATAGTGAAGTAGATGCCAGATCTCAATAGCTGGATTCCAGAATACAAAGTCCAGAGTATAAAGATACCCTAACAGCCAGAAGGTCCTTGAGATAACACATTGTCATCATTGGGAAACATGGGAGCTGTGAGGTATATAGCAAAACATGGCATCAAACTGTCACTTATCCTCTTTCTATCGGTGATGCTTCCCTCAGCTCCTGATGATTCGACTGTCTTTGGTGACTCTGCCTCAACTGGATCAGATGGTGGAGAAGTACCTCACCATAAAGGACACAGCAACTGGATAGGCACACCGCAATTGGATAGGCACACAGCACCTTCTCCCACGAGTAATTCGCAGCACTGTCCCTGAGCTACACACTGGCACTGGATGATGTTTGGGGTCTATGGCACCCCATCTCGAGGAGGACAGTCTTCTCAATTGGTAGTTGGGGGATAATAGGTAGGTAATGGGTTAATTGATTGATGGGTGGTTGGTGGGTGTTGGTTGGACTGTGATTCTTCTGCCCGCTCTTCACAAAGGTTTCATCCTGCCAAGAAATAACTCAGAATTAGTCATCACCAAGAGGGTAACATCTTGACAGGAAAGACAGAATAAGTATCAGTCACCATCCCACATCAGCCTACTCCACCTCTGCTCCCCTGTCTCATTCCTCAGAGTGCACTCTCAGGACTAGGAGACACTGTCTCCTATCATTCATCTGTCTGTTTAGTGCAAGAGATGGAAAGTCAGATATATGGTGGAGATAGATAGACACTCTAACACATACATCATCTCTCTCCCCCCTCCCGTCTGCACACAGACACCAATATTTACCGTCAGTACTTCTATTCCCTACGACTCACAAGCCAACCCAACACATTCATTGATCTGGGTCAAACACATTCCCACACTGGCCGACCAAGTCCTGACCTAAATTCTGTCCCCATTCGTATGGACAAATTTCTTTAGTTAGTTTAAATAGTACACACTTGTAAGGTTATTAGTTTTACCAGTATGTGTGGGTTATTCAGGGCATAGGCTATTTAGTCTGTACAGCGGCCGGTCTAAGTTCGAATCCGCTTCCCTAGCGATAAAGAACGGTCGAACTATGTGTGATCCCACAGCCGACACTGATCTCTCTACAGCAGTGACCACTTTAACAGACATTGTTTTTGGTACTCGTAAACTATAATTAACTTACCCAAGCATAGGAAAAGTCCCCGACATTACAGATCGCCTTCTGAAAGTGAAATTTTCTGGCGTCGATGCACACATCTGAACGCTTGGAAGCCGGCAAAAAAATGGCGCAAAATTCGCACTTCAGGCGTTGGTAAAAAGGAGTTCCTTGTATACAGGGGCAAGGAGTAAATCGGTTTCTAAGAAACCTCAAATAACTCTAGTAATATTTATCCAATAGTTGCACATTTGAAATTGAAGTTAAGTCAAAGCAACTAGAAGATGTAGACATTATAATTTTGTCCGATAAAGGCATATATCGATATAAGGGACTATATACCTTCCCGGACGAGTCCAAGTTTGAATGTTGTCTCGAATACAGGTAAGTCAAGTTACCAGTCTTTAGGACTGATGTGTAATGGCTTATCATTCCACGACACTCATCATTGTTCAACACAACTCATCATTGTTCAACACAACTCATCATTGTTCAACACAACTCATCGTTGACGATAGACACGGTCACTGTTTACAGCCGTGGCAATTTCTCTGCTTCTGACAGACGGTGGTCGTTGCATTTTCCTCCGTTTGTAGATTAACACTATATAGTTTTGGGAGTCGCCGTGGCAGGGCGGCTAGACGCTCGCCGCGGATCGGAAGGTCGTGGGTTTGATCCTTCACGGGACCAGACTTTTTTACCGGGTGCAGTCCCATGAGGTAGAGGCGTGATCCTCACCACATCATTCATCTTGTACCGATTGGTCTTCAAAACATAGGTCTAGCCCTATGTGCCATGTACGCCTAATGGCGCGGAAAAGGGTCCTTTACTGACTTTGACTATATAGTTTTGTCGCCCAGCTATTGAGCTGATTACATGGTAGGACACGGCGAGCTGCGGATTTCCATTGGGATGTTTTTTCTACTGTGACCAGCATGGTGTTGTGAGTTGTCAACTGTACAATGCGCGTGCGTGTTGCCACAGAGTTGGACGTGCCTTATCTGATTACATTTGTTTTGTAACTTCTGTTTCAGTCGACAATGAACTTCATTCCCAATGTCGACTGTTTATATGTGTGTTTATATATATGTGTGTGTGTGTATATATATATAAACCTGCACATCTAAATATATAAAATGCCCGGCTCGTTAACGTAGTTGGCTAAACCTGACTTCGCGACGGCTGAGTGTTGAACTCCATGTGGTCCGGGTTCACGTCCGCGGGTAGTCAGAGGAGCCAGATTTCTCCCAGATTTACGGTGTTTATCATGGAATCAAGGCCGAAAGGTTGCGATATCCATACTACCGAGCCAAAGGTTAAGAACTCATGGTTTCTGGATACTTAAAAAAAAATCTTAATATATATTCGTTAGTTGGGTTATCATCGTTGCACTCCGGACATGTCTATAGGTGCTCAGATCCTCCCCTCAGTCTGAACCCCCACTTCCGATGGCTAATAGTACCAGTTCTATGTTGATTAACAAGTCTTCTGACGTGTCTGGTGTGCGTCTCGTTTTTTGCTGTGCCGATCTCAATTCCCAAATCTGCCATTCTGGCGAGTGATGTGGATTCACTGCCACCAAAGTCCTCTATCCTTCCCACTTCTCTGAGGGCATTGATAGTATCAGCATGATCCATAGGCTGACCGTCGGTGGTGATAGCGGATCCAGCCAACCTGTCAGCTCTTTCATTTCCATCGACGCCTGCGTATCCCGGAACAAAAATAAAGGTGACTCTACGCACAGTGGACTTCTGTAATGATTCAAGCCATTGTCTTCGCACTGAACCTGCCTGAACCCTCCGGATCATACTCATTGAATCACTGAGTATACATACGCGGGTGTATTTTTGTGTTTCAAGCCAGGCAAACGCTTGGGTCACTGCCATCACCTCCATCGTCATGCTGCTGGTTGTCATGGAGAAGGCTTCTTTGACTGTTCTGTCCGCTGAGCGTGCTGTGAATGCCTATGCGCTTCTTTTTTTGGCGTATAACGGATCCGTCTGTGTAGATTAGTGCACCTGCTTTGTCTGAATTTTCACTGATGAGAGCGTTGACCTCTGCATTAACAGCAATATAGTATCTAAACTACATTCCCGTTGACCAGTCTATATTCCTATATTCTCACACCCACGTCTGTTCACATTTATTTACTATCAATACACGGTGTAATTCTGCCTGATGGTACAAGCTACCTTTCGGTCACTTACCTAACTGTGTTCATAAATACCTTTGGGTCTCTGTGCCCGTCTCTTGTCTAACGTCACCGTGTCATCTCACTGACTCCCCAGGTGCCGGCCACAGTTCTCGGGTAATCACCAGTGCCAGGGACCGGTACCAGCGACCGCACGGACTCGACCAACTCCACTACATGCTGGCTTCTCAAGCAGACTATCAGCAACGTTAGTGGTGTCCTGTTGTTGGTGTTTCCCTAGTCTTGTTGCTGTTGTTGGCAATGTTGTTTACGGTGTTGTTTGTGTTGCTGTCGTTGCTGTTGTTGCTGTCGGTGTTGTTGGTGTTGTTGTTGTTGTTCTTGGTGGTGACGGTGTTGTTGTTTTTTGCTGTTGTTGTTGGTATAGTTTCAGAGGTTCTCAAACTGGGTGCCAGGGGTGCCGCGGCAGTAATCAAGACAAGTCGGCTAATCATTATGAAATTAATAAAAAAGGCAGGCAGAAACTTAAGAGTTAACATTTATCTTCTCTCGCCACTGGCGAAAAGAGTTTATAGTTTGTTTCACACTCAGACGTTTTTCGTACGGCATAAAATGCCAGCCGCAACTTGCCAAGATTGTCCTTGTATTTATCTGAAGGTGCGACCGATCCTCTACCTGCATTCGTTAGGGTACAGTCGAAAAGTCAAGTCTTGGTTACACTGTCTCAGCAGACAGCTGCCAGCCTAAGCCATCCAAGCTGGCCTGCCCCAGTTCGCGGAAAGACAACTCACGACCAACAAGAAAATCCGAGGAAAACATAAGACAATATAATCCTAGCTACCTCACGTTTTTTGGCTCTTTTTTCTGTTGGGAACGAACAGGCCCCGGAAGGTCAAAAATAAAGATTCATCTGGAATGCAATCATTCTGATTGAGTACACATAGGTTCAGAAATCTTCAAGCGCCGCGCTTCATCTCTTCAGGCAAGGTCATCCATGATGAGAGAATTTCTAAACATAAAAAAAAGATGAATTGCAAAATCATTCTAAACGGTTTCATTTATCGCATTAAAGACAATTGAACATTAAATGTGCACTTTTTTAAATTTCTTTTTTCTAAGAATTTAACCGCTTTAACGTGTAGGTGTGCCGCGATTTTTTTAAAAAGCCCGACAAGAGTGCCGCGGCTGTAAAAGTTTGAGAACCCCTGGTGTAGGTGGTCTGGTTGTGGTGTGGTTGCTTATCTGTCATTGACAACACGCTGGTGTCAGTTCTGTGCTCTATATCTTGTTTGGTTGACACTGACAACACGCTGGTGTCAGTTCTGTGCTCTATATCTTGTTTGGTTGACACTGACAACACGCTGGTGTCAGTTCTGTGCTCTATATCTTGTTTGGTTGACACTGACAACACGCTGGTGTCAGTTCTGTGCTCTATATCTTGTTTGGTTGACACTGACAACACGCTGGTGTCAGTTCTGTGCTCTATATCTTGTTTGGTTGACACTGACAACACGCTGGTGTCAGTTCTGTGCTCTATATCTTTTGTTTGGTTGACACTGACAACACGCTGGTGTCAGTTCTGTGCTCTATATCTTGTTTGGTTGACACTGACAACACGCTGGTGTCAGTTCTGTGCTCTATATCTTGTTTGGTTGACACTGACAACACGCTGGTGTCAGTTCTGTGCTCTATATCTTGTTTGGTTGACACTGACAACACGCTGGTGTCAGTTTCTGTGCTCTATATCTTGTTTGGTTGACACTGACAACACGCTGGTGTCAGTTCTGTGCTCTATATCTTGTTTGGTTGACACTGACAACACGCTGGTGTCAGTTCTGTGCTCTATATCTTGTTTGGTTGACACTGACAACACGCTGGTGTCAGTTCTGTGCTCTATATCTTGTTTGGTTGACACTGACAAACACGCTGGTGTCAGTTCTGTGCTCTATATCTTGTTTGGTTGACACTGACAACACGCTGGTGTCAGTTCTGTGCTCTATATCTTGTTTGGTTGACACTGACAACACGCTGGTGTCAGTTCTGTGCTCTATATCTTGTTTGGTTGACACTGACAACACGCTGGTGTCAGTTCTGTGCTCTATATCTTGTTTGGTTGACACTGACAACACGCTGGTGTCAGTTCTGTGCTCTATATCTTGTTTGGTTGACACTGACAACACGCTGGTGTCAGTTCTGTGCTCTATATCTTGTTTGGTTGACACTGACAACACGCTGGTGTCAGTTCTGTGCTCTATATCTTGTTTGGTTGACACTGACAACACGCTGGTGTCAGTTCTGTGCTCTATATCTTGTTTGGTTGACACTGACAACACGCTGGTGTCAGTTCTGTGCTCTATATCTTGTTTGGTTGACACTGACAACACGCTGGTGTCAGTTCTGTGCTCTATATCTTGTTTGGTTGACACTGACAACACGCTGGTGTCAGTTCTGTGCTCTATATCTTGTTTGGTTGACACTGACAACACGCTGGTGTGTCAGTTCTGTGCTCTATATCTTGTTTGGTTGACACTGACAACACGCTGGTGTCAGTTCTGTGCTCTATATCTTGTTTGGTTGACACTGACAACACGCTGGTGTCAGTTTCTGTGCTCTATATCTTGTTTGGTTGACACTGACAACACGCTGGTGTCAGTTCTGTGCTCTATATCTTGTTTGGTTGACACTGACAACACGCTGGTGTCAGTTCTGTGCTCTATATCTTGTTTGGTTGACACTGACAACACGCTGGTGTCAGTTCTGTGCTCTATATCTTGTTTGGTTGACACTGACAACACGCTGGTGTCAGTTCTGTGCTCTATATCTTGTTTGGTTGACACTGACAACACGCTGGTGTCAGTTCTGTGCTCTATATCTTGTTTGGTTGACACTGACAACAACACGCTGGTGTCAGTTCTGTGCTCTATATCTTGTTTGGTTGACACTGACAACACGCTGGTGTCAGTTCTGTGCTCTATATCTTGTTTGGTTGACACTGACAACACGCTGGTGTCAGTTCTGTGCTCTATATCTTGTTTGGTTGACACTGACAACACGCTGGTGTCAGTTCTGTGCTCTATATCTTGTTTGGTTGACACTGACAACACGCTGGTGTCAGTTCTGTGCTCTATATCTTGTTTGGTTGACACTGACAACACGCTGGTGTCAGTTCTGTGCTCTATATCTTGTTTGGTTGACACTGACAACACGCTGGTGTCAGTTCTGTGCTCTATATCTTGTTTGGTTGACACTGACAACACCGCAAGCTGCATGTCTCTCTCTCTCTCTCTTGAAAATGTCAAAGTTTCTGATGGTAACTCCACAAACTATTTGTCAGCCGAGGCAGTTGGTTCAGAATCCATCCTTAGATAAGGCAGGATATATTTTCCACCAGCACAGTTCTCTGGTGGACCCTGCCTTGAAAACATGGCTGCCAAACAAGTTCCAAAATGTTCTGGGAATTTAATGCATCAAAAAATGCTGTTCACAATGCTATAAAATGCTGTATCATCTGTGTCAGACAGTTGTCCCTCATGGTATGTTGTATCATCTGTGTCAGACAGTTGTCCCTCATGTCATGCAGTATCATTTGTATAAGACGTCCATCATGGCATTACTGTATCATTTGTGTCAGACAGTTGTCCATCATAGTATGTTGTATCAATCGTGTCAGACAGTTGTCCCTCGTGGTATGTTGTATCATTTGTGTCAGACAGTTGTCCCTCATGGTATGTTGTATCATCTGTGTCAGACAGTTGTCCTTCATGGCATGTTGTATCATTTGTGTCAGACAGTTGTCCCTCATGGCATGTTGTATCATTTGTGTCAGACAGTTGTCCCTCATGGCATGTTGTATCATTTGTGTCAGACAGTTGTCCCTCGTGGTATGTTGTATCATTTGTGTCAGACAGTTGTCCCTCGTGGTATGTTGTATCATTTGTGTCAGACAGTTGTCCCTCATGGTATGTTGTATCATCTGTGTCTGACAGTTATCCCTCGTGGTATGTTGTATTATTTGTGTCAGACAGTTGTCCCTCGTGGTATGTTGTATCATTTGTGTCAGACAGTTGTCCCTCATGGTATGCTGTATCATTTGTGTCAGACAGTTGTCCCTCGTGGTATGTTGTATCGTTTGTGTCTGACAGTTGTCCCTCGTGGTATGTTGTATCATTTGTGTCAGACAGTTGTCCCTCATGGCATGCTGTATCATTTGTGTCAGACAGTTGTCCCTCGTGGCATGTTGTATCATTTGTGTCAGACAGTTGTCCCTCATGGCATGTTGTATCATCTGTGTCAGACAGTTGTCCCTCATGGTATGTTTATCATCTGTGTCTGACAGTTGTCCCTCATGGTATGTTGTATCATTTGTGTCAGACAGTTGTCCCTCATGGTATGTTGTATCATCTGTGTCTGACAGTTGTCCCTCGTGGTATGTTGTATCATTTGAGTCTGACAGTTGTTCCTCGTGGTATGTTGTATCATTTGTGTCAGACAGTTGTCTCTCATGGTATGTTGTATCATTTGTGTCAGACAGTTGTCCCTCATGGCATGGTGTATCATTTGTGTCAGACAGTTGTCCCTCGTGGTATGTTGTATCATTTGTGTCAGACAGTTGTCTCTCATGGCATGCTGTATCATCTGTGTCAGACAGTTGTCCCTCATGGCATGTTGTATCATCTGTGTCAGACAGTTGTCCCTCATGTCATGCAGTATCATTTGTGTAAGACGTCCATCATGGCATTACTGTATCATCTGTGTCAGACAGTTGTCTCTCATGGCATGCTGTATCATCTGTGTCAGACAGTTGTCTCTCATGGCATTCTGTATCATCAGTGTCAGACAGTTGTCTCTCATGGCATGTTGTATCATCTGTGTCAGACAGTTGTCTCTCATGGCATGTTGTATCATCTGTGTCAGACAGTTGTGTCATGGACATTGTTGTATCATCATGGCATGTCTGTCATCATCTGTATGTGTCAGACAGTTGTCTCTCATGGCATGTTGTATCATCTGTGTCAGACAGTTGTCTCTCATGGCATGTTGTATCATCTGTGTCAGACAGTTGTCCCTCATGGCATGCTGTATCATCTGTGTCTGCCAGTTGTCCCTCATGGTATGCTGTATCATCTGTGTCAGACAGTTGTCTCTCATGGCATGCTGTATCATCTGTGTCAGACAGTTGTCTCTCATGGCATGTTGTATCATCTGTGTCAGACAGTTGTCCCTCATGGCATGCTGTATCATCTGTGTCTGCCAGTTGTCCCTCATGGCATGCTGTATCATCTGTGTCTGCCAGTTGTCCCTCATGCCATGTTGTATCATCTGTGTCTGCCAGTTGTCCCTCATGGCATGCTGTATCATCTGTGTCTGCCAGTTGTCCCTCATGGTATGTTGTATCATCTGTGTCTGCCAGTTGTCCCTCATGGCATGCTGTATCATCTGTGTCTGCCAGTTGTCCCTCATGGTATGTTGTATCATCTGTGTCTGCCAGTTGTCCCTCATGGCATGTTGTATCATCTGTGTCAAACAGTTGTCCCTCATGGCATGTTGTATCATCTGTGTGAGATAGTTGTCCATCATGGCATGCTGTATCATCTGTGTCTGCCAGTTGTCCCTCATGGCATGCTGTATCATTTGTGTCAAACAGTTGTCCCTCATGGCATGCTGTATCATTTGTGTCAAACAGTTGTCCCTCATGGCATGCTGTATCATTTGTGTCAAACAGTTGTCCCTCATGGCATGCTGTATCATTTGTGTCAAACAGTTGTCCCTCATGGCATGCTGTATCATTTGTGTCAAACAGTTGTCCCTCATGGCATGCTGTATCATTTGTGTCAAACAGTTGTCCCTCATGGCATGTTGTATCATCTGTGTCAGAGAGTTGTCCCTCATGGCATGCTGTATCATTCGTGTCAAACAGTTGTCCCTCATGGCATGTTGTATCATTTGTGTAAGACGTCCATCATGGCATTACTGTATCATCTGTGTCTGACAGTTGTCTCTCATGGCATGTTGTATCATCTGTGTCAAACAGTTGTCCCTCATGGCATGTTGTATCATTTGTGTAAGACGTCCATCATGGCATTACTGTATCATCTGTGTCAGACAGTTGTCTCTCATGGCATGTTGTATCATCTGTGTCAAACAGTTGTCCCTCATGGCATGTTGTATCATCTGTGTCAGACAGTTGTCCCTCATGGCATGCTGTATCATTCGTGTCAAACAGTTGTCCCTCATGGCATGTTGTATCATTTGTGTAAGACGTCCATCATGGCATTACTGTATCATCTGCGTCTGACAGTTGTCCCTCATGGTATGTTGTATCATCTGTGTCTGACAGTTGTCCCTCATGGTATGTTGTATCATTTGTGTCAAACAGTTGTCCCTCATGGCATGATGTATCATCTGTGTCTGCCAGTTGTCTCTCATGGTATGTTGTATCCTTTGTGTCAGACAGTTGTCCCTCCTGGCATGTTGTATCATTTGAGTCAGACAGTTTTCCCTCATGGCATTAGTGTATCATCTGTGTCTGACAGTTGTCTCTCATGGTATGCTGTATCATCTGTGTCTGCCAGTTGTCCCTCATGGTATGTTGTATCATCTGTGTCTGCCAGTTGTCCCTCATGGCATGCTGTATCATCTGTGTCTGCCAGTTGTCCCTCATGGCATGTTGTATCATTTGTGTCAGACAGTTGTCCCTCATGGAATTTTGTATCATTTGTGTCAGACAGTTGTCCCTCATGGTATGCTGTATCATCTGTATCTGACAGTTGTCCCTCATGGCATGTTGTATCATTTGTGTCTGACAGTTGTCTGTCAAGGTATGCTGTATCATCTGTTTCTGACAGTTGTCTGTCAAGGTATGCTGTATCATCTGAGTCTGACAGTCGTCTCTCATGGTATGCTGTGTCATCTGTGTTAGATAGTTGTCTCTCATGGTATGCTGTGTCATCTGTGTCAGACAGTTGTCCCTTATGGTATGCTGTATCATCTGTGTCAGACAGTTGTCTGTCAAGGTATGCTGTATCATCTGTTTCTGACAGTTGTCTGTCAAGGTATGCTGTATCATCTGTGTCAGACAGTTGTCTCTCATGGTATGCTGTATCATTTGTGTCAGACAGTTGTCATCATGGCATTCTCTATCATTTGTGTCAGACAGTTGTCTGTCATGGCATTCTGTACCATCTGTGTCAGAAATGGTGGACGGTAAAGTCTGGAGTCTGTGGGAAAAGGACCATCAGATCCAAGAGGCACGGATTAGGGAAAAAATAAAACGGAACTGAAATGTCAAGCTAAAAATGACTGTAACTCTAAAATCTAGAAATGAGCAAATATCACTGTAACTAAAATCTAGAAATGAGCAGATATCACTGTAACACTAAAATCTAGAACGTGCGCAAATATCACTGTAACTCTAAAATCTAGAAATGAGCAAATATCACTGTAACTAAAATCTAGAAATGAACAAATAATACTGTAACTCTAAAATTTAGAAATGAGTAAATATCACTGTAACTAAAATCTAAAAATGAGCAAATATCACTGTAACTCTAAAATCTAGAAATGAGCAAATATCACTGTAACTCTAAAATCTAGAAATGAGCAAATATCACTGTAACTCTAAAATCTTGAAATGAGCAAATATCACTGTAACTGTAAAATCTAGAAATGAGCAAATATCACTGTAGCTCTAAAATCTTGAAATGAGCAAATATCACTGTAACTCTAAAATCTAGGAATGAACAAATATAACTGTAGTTCTAAAATCTAGAAATGAGCAAATATCACTGTAACTCTAATATCTAGAAATGAGCAAATATCACTGTATCTTTGAAAGCTTGAAATAAACAAATATCACTGCAACTTTAAAATCTAGAAGAAAAAAAGCAAACATCGCTTTAATTACAAATCTAGAAATAAACAAATATCACAGTACATAAAAATCTCTAAATAGGCAAATATTACTGTATCTAGAATCTATAAATAATCAAATAGCACTATAATGCCCTCCGATTAATCACTGGAGTAATGCGGTCTACTTCAACTCTCCTCCTCCTCTGCCTTTCTATCCCCCAATGGAGCATAGGCCCTCAACCAACTCACGCTAACTCGGTCTATCCTTAGCTATTGCATAGAGCTCTCCATATGTCCTCCGCATCTTTTTAGCTTCATTATCCTGCTCTTCTCTCCATGTGTTTTTGGCCTTCCTTTTTTTCTATGCCCTGTGGTTTCCAATGTAAAGAAATTCTAGTTATGCTGTTCTCCGGTTTTATCAATGTGTGTCCTAACCAACGCCAGCGTCTTTTCCTCACCCCTTGGTGCACTGGAGCCTGCTTAGTTCTCGCCCAAAGTTCTACATTAGTTATTCTACCATACTATTTAATTCCTTCTATTCTGTGCAGGCACCAGTTAATGAATGACAGTAATTTATTAGTAATTGCCTTAGTTGTTCTCCGTTTTTCCGCCCCATTCACAAGTACTGATCTGACATTAGAATTAAAAATTGTAAGTTTAGTATTTCTTTTAATTTTTTTTTTTTTTTGGACCTCCACAAATTCCCTAGCTATAAAAGCTCCGCTTGCCTTTTGTATTCTTATCAAATATCTCTCTAAAGATACTCCAAATTACATAGACCGATTTATTCAATCTAATCCTAAGAATAGCAAGCGACTAGGTTTATTACATTTGCCTAAACCCAGAATTGATTTATTTAAAACAAGTCAAGCATATTCTGCTGCTCATTTATGGAACCATCTTCCACCAGATCTGAAAACTACAAAAAGTCCTTACTCATTTAACCGCAAACTCTTTCATTTCATGATTACCAGTGATTACATGCCAGCTTAAATGTAGTTAATAATCCACAATGCATTACTAGTTATAATTAATTGCAGTACGTATGATATGTTTGTATGCGTATATGTGTGACATGCTGGCGTGTGTATGCGTATATGTGTGACATGCTGATGTTTGTGTGTAAGTGAGTCATTAGGCTTGTGTGTGTATGTGGGTGTGTGTGTTCGCGCGTGAGCGTGCGTACATATTTTACCAGCCATGCTTTTGTTTTTGACTTCAAATATATAATATGCATATTATTACATAAATATAACATGCTTCATTGATGAAATACAACAGCTGTGTGAAAGATGGAAGTTTGGAAGGGCCGAATGTAAGACAGGCCTGCGTGCCTTATTTGTAACCCTTTGAAAATAAAGTTCGTTCGTTCGTTCGTTCGTTCTCTATCAGTTCCTCCATCTTTATCTACATTACTGCCCAAATAGGTGTACGACTCCACCTCTTGGAGTGGGGTGCCATTAAGAGAAACCACATTACTATTTGCATGATTTAATCTCAATATCCTTGTCTTTCCTTTATGGATTTTCAAACCTAGCTGCTGTGATCTCGCATCAAGTTTTTAAAATGTATCTTGCATCTAATTCCGTCAATGGGACAGAAGGGAAATATCATCAGCGAAGTCCAGATCATCAAGCTGTTTTGTAGGGGTCCACTGAATTCCATTCTTGGTGTTAGCAGTTACTGTTTTCATAATCCAGTCTATAGCCAGTAAAAATAAGAGAGGCGACAAAAGGCATCCCTGTCGCACACCTGTTTTTTTTTTTTTTTAAATATTTCAAATGTATCAGTTAGCTTTTCCTCGTTAGGAAATCTTTATATGTTGCCTTTACTAAGTTAACAATTTTCTCTGGAATTCCATAGTCCCCATCAATTTCTAGAAAGATTACCCATCAATGCTGTCAAATGCTTTATCTAATATATAAATCCAATGTAAAGTGGTGAGTTCAGTTCAGTGCTTTGCTCTATTATAATACGTAATGTGGCTATCTGATCAGTACAGGATCTGTTTGACCGAAAACCTGCCTGCTCATCTCTTAGCTTTTTATCAATAGCATCTTTTATTCTTTCTAAAATAATTCAACTTAATATTTTTTCATGAACTGACAGCAACATAATTCCTATATATTTTTCACTCCTGTAGATCACCTTTTTTGGACAGTTCCACAAAATATCCTTTTTCCAGGCTGCTTGTATTTCGTTCAATCTCCCAGACTTTACTAAATAATCTATGTAGCAACTCCGTTGATCTATTTATGTTGGCTCAAATGGCTTCTGCTGGAATACCATCTGGACCTGCCTCCTTTCGTTCCTTGAGAAGACTGATAGCTTTTCTAATTTCCATTTTAAATGATATCTCACAGTTGATGTCCAGTTTCATTTCTATAGGCTGGATATCTGGAGGAACCTCTGGGCCTGGTCTGTTTAATAGAATTTCAAAATATTCAGCCCATCCAGTTGACTGACTATATTTACCTACTAATTCTCTTGTGTTACTGAAAAGTTCTAGTAAGTACCTTTCCTGGACTATTTTTGATTGATCCAGTTGGCTGACTATATTTACCTACTAATTTTCTTGTGTTACTGTAAAGTTCTCTGAGGTTTCCGCCGTCTCCCTTCTTGTGCTAGATCATTTAAATATTTCACTTTATCTGCCCTGATACGTCTCCTAACTTCCTTGTTGACTTCTGTGTATTTATCCTGGGCTCTAGCATTAGCAGCTCTTGTTTTGCTATTGTTTAAGTCTGCCTTTTTATTTTTCCTATCTTCAATCAGTTTAATGGTTTCTGGTGTAAACCACGCTCTATGTTTCCGTTCTTTCTTACCAAGAATTTCTACACAAGATTCATTCCAGATTCCGTTGATCTGATCCCAGCAGACTTTAGTGCTAACTGCTGCAACACCTGGTACTTTTTAGAGACTGTTACTGAAAATTGTTCCTTAACTTCTTTATTCCTGAGATAACCTACATTATATTGGTTTCTGTGATTATAAGATTTTATATATCTTAAAAGTTTCAACTTGATTTTACTTACCGTTGCATGTGAAATCCATACAAATGTGGAACCCCTCAGGTTACGTAGAGAAAAAGCCGCTTTAGACATTTATAAAAGATGCATTAGAATGACTCGTAATCACCCTAACAGACACCTTGTAGAAAGCGTGGAATACAAACAAAGAATAAAGAACAAATCGGTTTTACACTGTGTACATGAAATACAGGACAGATACCATCTCCAAGAAAGACGTTAAGGCATTCAGAATGTTGCAAGAAACCTACCACCACATGCTCGCTTTAAAGCTCCAGAAGTCTGGATGAAATTGATAGACGAAGAAACCAAACAGTCCGATCCAATCGCTCTTATGAACTTATCGTTAAAGACCATGATTCCTACACCGAAGAATGGACACATGTTTATACTAATAGAACTGCATTCAAAGCTAACATTAAAGCAGATTATGGAGTCTACATAGGTTATCCTGATGGGTATGTTGAAGAGATGTATGATGCATACAGGGAATTCTGTTCAAATTATGAAGCCCAAATAATTGCTCAGGAAACAGCAGTATACTACATAAAGACTGCAATGAATGTTTATCCCTCAAAGTCGGGTTCACGCCCCGGGGTAAACAGAAAAGCCACATTTCTCCCAGGTTTACAGTATCTATCATGAAAATCAAGGCTGAAGGGTTGCGATGTCCATAGTACCGAGCCAAAATGTTTTACAACTCATTGTTTCTGGATACTATAAAAAAAAATCTCTCAAAGGCCCAAAATATTGTAATCTTCACCGATTCACTGTCCGCTCTACAAGCTCTGGGAGCCAGCGAACGTTGCAGAACTGACATAGCCAAGATAATTCTGGATGATGATCAGCTCATTACCTCATACAACATCAGAATAGTGATGATGTAAATTCTAGGCCACCCCAGCACACCAGGTAATGACAGAGCTGACAGACTGGCAAAGAAAGGAGCAACACAAGAACAACCACCACCCACAGCCACAACTCTACAGACAACAAAAACACTTATAAGAGCAATAAACAAAAAGACTTGGCAGAACAGATTGGCCATTGGAGATACAGGAAAACAGGTTTTTAGACATATGGCTGGCCCTGATCCTAACGACAACATTTATAATCTAACAAGGAGAGACCAGGCCACCACATTCAGACTCAGAACAAAACATATTCCACTCAGTGACATGTAAACAGAATACAGCCACAACACTACCCAGAATACCAGCTATGTAACTCATCATCTTTTACAAGGGTACGTTAACAACTTGAAAACCGTTTATTTTTTTACAAATAAAATCCTTTTATTTCTCAAAGTAATTTCCACCAACATTGATGCATTGGTCCCATCGTTTTATCAGTCCTCCCAAACCTGCTGCATAGAGCTGCGTGCTCTGTTTTCTAAACCACATTTTTACTTCAAATTCAACTTCTGTGTCATTTGCGAAATGTCTCCCACAGAGGTGGGTTTTCAGTGGACACCCTATCGCAGCTATTACAGGGTCAGCAGTTACTCGCCTGTCATCACTAATTATCTCCTCCACCCGCTGCACGGATGCGTCTGTTGCAGTCCCAACAGGACGACCACAGGACGAAATACTTTTATAACCAGCTATGCACCGCTTTACAGAATAGAGATTTGTCAGCATAAATTGGAAGCATGTCTTTATGAGGGTACACATCCATAAGTACAGTCGCTATTTGGTTTCTGTCCTGCGTATGCGCATGCAACAGCTAGCGCCACCTAACAATCAGAGACATAAAGTTCGATGTTGTCGTCACCTAATGAGACCTTCAGAAACCACCAGCTTCATGTCCCTGCCATCCCATGACTATTTATGACTTACTTATTGACCTCCCCTCTTAGCAAGTCCTTTACAGAACGTCGCACTCTTCATGGCACGCCTGAAATTTTCATTTCCTTTGCCAGCTCTCCAGCTCCATGTGCTTTTGATGCCAATGAAACTTTAGTGTCCTGGATCCAGTTTCGCTGAGGTCGACCCCTGCCTCGCTTTCCACAAACTGTACCCCCCGTCACGGTCTTTCCAAGCCTCTCCACAAACTGTACCCTGCACCACGGTCTTTCCAAGCCTCTCCAAAAACTGTACCCTGCACCACGGTCTTTCCAAGCCTCTCCACAAACTGTACCCTGCACCACGGTCTTTCCAAGCCTCTCCACAAACTGTACCCTGCACCACGGTCTTTCCAAGCCTCTCCAAAAACTGTACCCTGCACCACGGTCTTTCCAAGCCTCTCCACAAACTGTACCCTGCACCACGGTCTTTCCAAGCCTCTCCACAAACTGTACCCTGCACCACGGTCTTTCCAAGCCTCTCCACAAACTGTACCCTGCACCACGGTCTTTCCAAGCCTCTCCACAAACTGTACCCTGCACCACGGTCTTTCCAAGCCTCTCCACAAAATGTACCCCCTGTCACGGTCTTTCCGTTTGATGTGGGCAAAATACTTCAACTGTGGAGACAGGACGCTGTTTATGAGCCAGTTCTCCTGGATGTGTAGAATCTCAGTGTTTTTTCTGCTCCTGGTCCATGGTATTCTGAAAATGGTTTTCTGTAACATTTCAATGTAGAAGAGGACTAATCATGTTTCTTCACTGATTGAGTCAGAGTCTAGCATTCACAGCCCTCAGACGCCACAGGAAAAATGCATGATCTCCAGATGTTTACTTCAACTAATGTTCTGTAACTACCCCTGCAAAACTGTTGACCAACATCTCTCTGAGTGCCAAACACTCAACAAGACGAGAATAATGCTATTCCCTCCGAAACTAGACAGGTGGAACATCTTGTACAGAGGAAAAGAACAGCTTGTGAAAACACGAACATTCCACTACATGGCATTGGGCCAGAGGGCGAAAGCTTATGCGGCGCTGGGTCGATAACAACAACAAAATAAATAAGCAAACATCACTGTAACTCTTTAATCTAGAAATAGGCAACTATCACTGTACTCACAAGACTAGAAATAAGCAAATATCACTGTACTTAGAAGTCTAGAAATAAGCAAATATCACTGTACTTAGAAGTCTAAAATAAGCAAATATCACTGTACTCAAAAGTCTAGAAATAAGCTAATAAGACTGTACAGTAACCAAAATCTCGATGTTTAGTCGTCAATAAGTAAACAAATATATGGGTTTCCGGTTTGTGTCAAGATGGCGGGACGTGTTTCTCTCTAGCTCGGCGCATATCGGTTGATCGACGGTCCGACAAGCTGTCATCGCAAAACCACCAATTGTTATAGAATCAGATTTCTGACTCTAACTGCACGATGATTTCCGAACCAATACACAAATAAGGCAAGAATCCAGGCAAGAGTATGTGTCTAATTTTATACGAAAACGCCGCTGGAACTATGTCGGCCACGTCCTTAGAATGGATAAATCAAGACTTCCTTACCAAGCCCTCATTTGGACACCACAGGGGAAAAGATCTCGTGGAAGACCAAGGGAAACCCTACGTAGAACTATCATCAGGGAAGGCTCGCTCATGGGCCACTCAAACATCCAAGACCTACAACGGATTGCAACGGACCGCCGTGCATGGAGAGTCACGACCTCTGCCCTATGTGCCGCACTCGACACAAGAGGAAAGACTAACTAACTAACTAAGTAAACAAATGATGTATCCAGCCGGTATAGAAAACAAATTATCTGCAAAACACATGTCTGCGTTTTTGTGTCTGTGTCTGTGTGTCTGTGTGAATGCCTGTGTGTATGAATGTCTGCGTATGCTTCTGTGGTTGTGTCTGTGTGTGTGTGTGTCTGCGTGAGCATCAGCGTTTGTGTGTGTGTTTGTGTGTCTCCGAGTGTCTGTGTGTATTTGTTTCTGTGTGTGTTTGTGCATGTGTGTGTGTGTCCGCGTGTGTGAGTCTGCGTGTGTGTATACGGGTTTGTATGTGTGTCGTATGTGTGTGTCATTGTGTATATGTATCTGTGTGTGTGATAGGGTCTGTGCGCGTATGTCTGTTTGTGTGTGTGTGTGTGTCTGCATTTGTTTCTATGGGTGTGTCTGTGTGTGCATGTGTATATCTGTATACATGAATGTGTGTGGAAAGTGCGTGTCTGTGTGGGTAGGTAGGTGTATATTCCTTGTCTTCTCACACAGCACTGGAGTCACACTAGGACACTCATTGTCTTCTCACACAGCACTGACGTCACACTAGGACACTCCTTGTCTTCTCACACAGCACTGACGTCACACTAGGACACTCATTGTCTTCCCACACAGAATTAACGTCACACTAGGACACTGCTTGTCTTCTCACACAGCATTGACGTCACACTAGGACACTCCTTGTCTTCTCACACAGCACTGACGTCACACTAGGACACTCCTTGTCTTCTCACACAGCACTGACGTCACACTAGGACACTCCTTGTCTTCTCACACAGCACTGACGTCACACTAGGACACTCCTTGTCTTCTCACACAGCATTGACGTCACACTAGGACTCCTTGTCTTCTCACACAGCACTGACGTCACACTAGGACACTCCTTGTCTTCTCACACAGCAATGACGTCACACTAGGACACTCCTTGTCTTCTCACACAGCACTGACGTCACACTAGGACACTCCTTGTCTTCTCACACAGCACTGACGTCACGCTAGGACACTCCTTGTCTTCTCACAGCACTGACGTCACACTAGGACACTCATTGTCTTCTCACACATCACTGACGTCACACTAGGACACTCCTTGTCTTCTCACACATTATCAACTTCTCCTGTGTTGGGAGACATCTCATAAGGAGTAAGGGCACTACAACAGAGCCACTAACCTCATATTCACTGCCCCTGTTGCAGTGACCGCCCAGTCAACCAATGGCCGCCCTGGTCTGACGTCACCAGCCAACGGACGGCCTGGCCATGCACCAAGGACAACCACCAGACAACCATTGGTCACAAATGTCACGCAGGAAACGTCAGATGAACAGCCTGTGGCAGACATCAGGGACTTCCCCTACGTGGCTTCCGTGCAGGTAAATATATGTCAAGTATGACGCAGGTCGAGGGCCTGTGACGACAGTCCCAGATAGGGCCCATAAGATCCGGCTTTAGGGCCCATTCATTAATAGGAGGAAACCTTACGAAACCAAACGCTTCACAGAGTACACATTTTGTCCACATCTAGTCAGTCTCATACACTTCCTGCGATCGTCATAGAATCCAGTCTGTGCTGTGACAGCCGGAACACAGCAGGCTAGAGAATAAATGAGACTAGGCACTGCCAACCAATGGAAGCCATGCACACAAATATGGGAGGTTGTCAACGTTGGAAAACATGTTCACAGACTCTGCGAGTTGAGTTGAGTCAAGAATTAACACCACAACACTCGGGGTATTCCCATGCATGCTCCGTCTTCATCTTCAGCAGCCAGCGCAGAGTTCCAATACTGATGGCACTGGTCAAAATCTAGGTAAATATCTGTGTTGCCTTTTCCCTGAATGTTGTCAGCCGGCCAGACCCTCTGGTTACACCCAGGTGCCTCATTCTCTCCGGGTTTAATAATATTCTGTCTTTACTGATTCCGTGGCCTTGACAACTTCTGCCTTGTCATGTATCAATTCCTTACCCAGTGGTGCAGATCCAGCCAATCTGTCTGCTTGTTCATTATCCATCACGCTGGCATCGACTGGAGAAAAGATCCAAAGTGTGCTCACTACACGTGACCTTTCCAGTAAAGCTTGCGACTCTGCTCGAAGCATCCCTGTCTTCACCTTTTACAGCATGGTTTCAGAGTCTGTTACAAATACGACATGTGTATGCATCTTGTTCTCTAGCCAGACTCCATGTAGCAGGACCTGTGTGCCTTGAAATGACCACAGACCCATTCACCAGCCTCTTGCTTCTCGGTTGTCTATTTGGGTTTTCACTTCTGACTGTTCACATGCCCTGTCTTGGTTTCATGTCTGACTGTTCACATTCCCCTGTCTAGGTTTCATGTCTGACTGTTCACATTCCCCTGTCTTGGTTTCATGTCTGACTGTTCACATCCCCTGTCTAGATTTCATGTCTGACTGTTCACATTCCCCTGTCTAGGTTTTATGTCTGACTGTTCACATGCCCTGTCTAGGTTTCATGTCTGACTGTTCACATCCCCTGTCTAGGTTTCATGTCTGACTGTTCACATCCCCTGTCTAGGTTTCATGTCTGACTGTTCACATGCCCTCTCTAGGTTTCATGTCTGACTGTTCCCATCCCCTATCTAGGTTTTATGTCTGACTGTTCACATTCCCCTGTCTAGGTTTCATGTCTGACTGTTCACATCCCCTGTCTAGGTTTTATGTCTGACTGTTCACATGCCCTGTCTAGCCAGGAAAGGGTTGACAGCACTCAAGGTGCTAGCAGCAGCTGATATTGAACAACGTCTACTTTTCTTTCTCCTTCAAGGGCTTGTGCTTAGCGTCATTGACTATGGTCTTGGCCTCCTCACTGTCAGCAAAACCCAGCTAGAAAGACTGGACCGAGTACAGAATGAGGCCATGAGACTCATACTCGGCTGCACAAAAGACACCTTCTGCAACGCCATGCGTTATATCCTGGGTCTGCCGACTATGACTAGCAGATACAAAGTGGCACAGGTCAAGGCTTACATGAGGGTATCGGCAGACGTTAACCACCCATTACACAAAGCTATTCACGACACAAAAGGAACGCGTCTCAAAAGAGGCCGCTCTTGGATGGCAAAGGCTGAGGATTTAATCCAGCAGGTATGTGACCTAGACGTGATCAGCCACGGAAAAGAATGGACGTATACACCAGTAGACATGCATGGCATCTCTAAGGTTGTCATCGCACTCGGAAGGTACTGCAGGGATCAAATTCCTGCGGCCGTAGACACAGAAGTAAGGGAACTGATAGATCAGCATTCAGACTCAGAAGATACCATAATCTACACAGATGGATCCGTGAAGCGCGGATCAAGGTCAGCATGGGCATGCACAGCGCAAAGAAGGGGGAAAACAATACATGAGGACAGCGGTGCTTACCAGACAACCACGTCAAGCATGACAATGGAAATAGCCGCTGCTTCTAGAGCTTTAGCATGGGTATCCGAGCAAACCGCCACACAGGCAGTAATTGTCTCAGGCTCAATGAATATGCTTCAGAAGATAGCAACAGGCAGTATGCACTCAGAGTGAATAGAAAGCATTCGGAAATCTCACTTAACCTCCGTAACCTGGATCTACACACCGGGTCATGCGGGCGTGAAGGGAAATGAGCGAGCAGACCAACTGGCAAGCACTGCACTAATGATTGCGGGAAAAAGTATGGACAGAGCAGGTATAGTCAACGCTGTACGAACTGGGCTAGTGGAGAATGAGGAATCCCTGACACTAACACGATTGCGTGACATGGGAGTTAAGCATGGTGATGCACGTCTTTGCCGTCTTCGAGGCCGAGTGAGGAGACAATATAACCAGCTTCTCATGGGGACAATTAGTAGAAGTACTTTGGAGTGGCTGCTGCTTCGGAGAACTGAGCACGCATGGGTATGCCCAATGTGCAGTGACATTAATTGTGATAAGAAAACATAAAATAACATCTTAGTAGGGAGTCGGCAGTACGAAACCCAAGTTCAAGGTGTCTCCTTCGTGCCAAAGAACTGCATGGCTGTTGGGTGAACATTCGTTAACGATGGCAGGCAGGTCGTTATAGGGGCGATGCCTGCTGGTGGATGTAACGTCCTAAGTCCCTTCCCCAGCTAATAATGAGGGTACTGCTGGGGTGACCGTTTATTAACCCTCATATAATTCTTCCGGTCAAAATGGACGCTAGGCACGGCCACATTTTTTTTATTTAATATTATTTTTTTTAAAGCCGTAGCAAATGGTTTTTTTTTTTTGCCAGACGGTGGCCGTTGCATTTTTGCTCCATTTGTAGACTGGAAGGATGTAGTTTCGTCGCCCAGCTTCTGAGTTGAGTGCATGGCGTGACACTGTGAGCTGCGTTTGTTTTTCGTTGGCACAGGAGCGGAGCATCTGTGGGGTGACCCGTTTGCTATGAAGCTGAAACTAGGATTACCAGATTACCAGATTACCAGATAGGTTTCATGTCTGACTGTTCCCATCCCCTATCTAGGTTTTATGTCTGACTGTTCACATCCCCTATCTAGGTTTCATGTCTGACTGTTCACATTCCCCTGTCTAGGTTTCATGTCTGACTGTTCCTATCACGCGTCTAAGTTTTCATGGTTTTCCAACAACTGAAAGTGAGTTTTACATGTAGAGGCTGTTCATATTGAAATGTATCATCAGACATTTATCTAGATATCTCAAAGGAAAAAATTTCCTGTGAAATTCACCGGCAAAAAAATTAGAAGAGGTAGTAAAACACTCACAAACACACACACACACATACATACACACACACACACACACACACACAAGAGAGAGAGAGAGAGAGAGAGAGAGAGAGAGAGAGAGAGAGAGCAGGATAGAAAGAGAGACGGAGATCAATCAAGGAACAAACCAGCTACAAGAGGTCTCTAGGATTGGGATCACTGCAAGAGAGAATTCCATGGGTCTATGAACCATCTGCGACTCAACAAGAAGATGTAAAAGACAACAGTTTGATGTTAGTGGTACGGCTGTGCTCAACCGTGTACGTGTAAGCAGCATTGACCTGTCTGTCTGTGTCTCCTGCTAGCTCCTGTTCAACGGGACCTGGTACTTTGTTTGTGGCGGAAGTCTGGTGTCCAGGGACAAGGTTCTCACAGCAGCCCACTGCATTCTGGGAGTTCCACGAAGGTAACTGTTGCTGTCAGATAAGCAGACATACTGCTAGACTGACTCAACGACTGACTTAATGTACTGACACACCATCAGACAGACTCACTCCGTCTCATTCAAGCGTACAGAATGGCACATTATCGGACAGACTGACACAAGGTGAGACAGGCTGACTCAGTGTCAGATAGACTGACTCAATGTGCGACAGGCACAGTGTCAGATAGACTGACTCAATGTGCGACAGACTGACACAGTGTCAGATAGACTGACTCAATGTGCGACAGACTGACACAATGATCTTACTAACAGATCCAGCCCCTATGGGACCAGTCTAAACAAGCTGACAACTAACACATGAATAAACAGATCAGCAATAGCCGTAGACAGAATCACGCAGTAATAAACAGACCAACAGGTTAACGTAGAGACCAGCAGATAAATAGACAGACCAAAAGGTTAACGTAGAGACCAGCAGACTAATAGACAGACCAACAGGTTAACGTAGAGACCAGCAGACTAATAGACAGACCAACAGGTTAACGTAGAGACCAGCAGACTAATAGACAGACCAACAGGTTAACGTAGAGACCAGCAGACTAATAGACAGACCAACAGGTTAACGTAGAGACCAGCAGACTAATAGACAGACCAACAGGTTAACGTAGAGACCAGCAGACTAATAGACAGACCAACAGGTTAACGTAGAGACCAGCAGACAAATAGACAGACCAACAGGTTAACGTAGAGACCAGCAGACTAATAGACACACCAACAGGTTAACGTAGATACCAGCAGACTAATAGACAGACCAACAGGTTAACGTAGATACCAGCAGACTAATAGACAGACCAACAGGTTAACGTAGATACCAGCAGACTAATAGACAAACCAACAGGTTAACGTAGAGAGACCAACAGACTAATAGACATACCAACAGGGTAACGTAGAGAGACTAGCAGACTGATAGAAAGACCAACAGGGTAACGTAGAGAGACTAGCAGACTAATAGACAGACCAACAGGTTAACGTAGAGACCAGCAGACTAATAGACAGACCAACAGGGTAACGTAGAGAGACTAGCAGACTAATAGACAGACCAACAGGGTAACGTAGAGAGACTAGCAGACTAATAGACAGACCAACAGGTTAACGTAGAGACCAGCAGACTAATAGACAGACCAACATGTTAACAGAGAGAGTGGCAGACTAATAGACAGACCAACAGGGTAACGTAGAGAGACCAGCAGACTAATAGACAGACCAACAGGGTAACGTAGAGACCAGCAGACCAATGGACAGACCAACAGGGTAACGTAGAGACCAGCAGACTAATAGACAGACCAACAGGTTAACGTAGAAACCAGCAAACTTATGGACAGACCAACAGGTTAACGTAGAGACCAGCAGACTAATAGACAGACCAACAGGTTAACGTAGATACCAGCAGACTAATAGACAGACCAACAGGGTAACGTAGAGAGACTAGCAGACTAATAGACTAATAGACAGACCAACAGGGTAACAGAGAGACTAGCAGTCTCATAGATATACCAACATGGTAACGTAAAGAGACTATCAGACTTACAGACAGACTAACAGGTTAACGTAGAGAGACTAGCAGATTTATAGACATACCAACAGGTTAACAGAGAGACTGGCAGACTAATAGACATACCAACAGGGTAACGTAGAGAGACTAGCAGACTAATAGACAGACCAACAGGTTAACGTAGAGAGACCAGCAGACTAATAGACAGACCAACAGGTTAACAGAGAGACTAGCAGACTAATAGACAGACCAACAGGTTAACAGAGAGACTAGCAGACTAATAGACAGACCAACAGGTTAACGTAGAGACTAGCAGACTAATAGACAGACCAACAGGTTAACGTAGAGACCAGCAGACTAATAGACAGACCAACAGGGTAACGTAGAGACCAGCAGACTAATAGACAGACCAACAGGGTAACGTAGAGAGACCAGCAGACTAATAGACAGACCAACAGGTTAACGTAGAGACCAGCAGACTAATAGACAGACCAACAGGGTAACGTAGAGAGACCAGCAGACTAATAGACAGACCAACAGGTTAACGTAGAGACCAGCAGACTAATAGACAGACCAACAGGTTAACGTAGAGACCAGCAGACTAATAGACAGACCAACAGGTTAACGTAGAGAGACCAGCAGACTAATAGACAGACCAACAGGTTAACAGAGAGACCAGCAGACTAATAGACAGACCAACAGGGTAACGTAGAGAGACTAGCAGACTAATAGACAGATCAACAGGTTAACAGAGAGACTAGCAGACTAATAGACAGATCAACAGGTTAACGTAGAGAGACCAGCAGACTAATAGACAGACCAACAGGGTAACGTAGAGAGACCAGCAGACTAATAGACATACCAACAGGTTAACGTAGAGAGACTAGCAGACTAATAGACAGACCAACAGGGTAACGTAGAGAGACCAGCAGACTAATAGACAGACCAACAGGGTAACGTAGAGAGACTAGCAGACTAATAGACAGACCAACAGGTTAACGTAGAGACCAGCAGACTAATAGACAGACCAACAGGGTAACGTAGAGAACAGGACTAATAGACAGACCAACAGGGTAACGTAGAGAGACTAGCAGACTAATAGACAGACCAACAGGTTAACGTAGAGACCAGCAGACTAATAGACAGACCAACAGGGTAACGTAGAGAGACCAGCAGACTAATAGACAGACCAACAGGTTAACGTAGAGACTAGCAGACTAATAGACAGACCAACAGGTTAACGTAGAGACTAGCACACTGTGTCATTGTCCTAATTCCAGAAGCTCACACACTATGTCATTGTCCTTATACCAGAAGCTCACACACTATGTCATTGTCCTAATTCCAGAAGCTCACACACTGTGTCATTGTCCTAATTCCAGAAGCTCACACACTGTGTCATTGTCATTATACCAGAAGCTCACACACTATGTCATTGTCCTTATACCAGAAGCTCACACACTATGTCATTGTCATTATACCAGAAGCTCACACACCATGTCATTGTCATTATACCAGAAGCTCACACAATATGTCATTGTCATTATACCAGAAGCTCACACACTATGTCATTGTCCTTATACCAGAAGCTCACACACTATGTCATTGTCATTATACCAGAAGCTCACACACCATGTCATTGTCATTATACCAGAAGCTCACACACTATGTCATTGTTATTATACCCGAAGCTCACACACTATGTCATTGTCATTATACCAGAAGCTCACACACTATGTCATTGTCATTATACCAGAAGCTCACACACCATGTCATTTACATTATACCAGAAGCTCACACACCATGTCATTGTCATTATACCAGAAGCTCACACACCATGTCATTGTCATTATACCAGAAGCTCACACACTATGTAATTGTCCTTATACCAGAAGCTCACACACTGTGTCATTGTCTTTATACCAGAAGCTCACACACTATGTCATTGTCATTATACCAGAAGCTCACACACTGTGTCATTGTCCTTATACCAGAAGCTCAAACACTATGTCATTGTCCTTATACCAGAAGCTCACACACTGTGTCATTGTCCTTATACCAGAAGCTGACACACTGTGTCATTGTCCTTATACCAGAAGCTCACACACCATGTCATTGTCTTTATACCAGAAGCTCACACACTATGTCATTGTCCTTATACCAGAAGCTCACACACTATGTCATTGTCCTTATACCAGAAGCTCACACACTATGTCATTGTCATTATACCAGAAGCTCACACACCATGTCATTGTCATTATACCAGAAGCTCACACACTGTGTCATTGTCCTTATACCAGAAGCTCAAACACTATGTCATTGTCTTTATACCAGAAGCTCAAACACTATGTCATTGTCTTTATACCAGAAGCTCAAACACTATGTAATTGTCCTAATTCCAGAAGCTCAAACACTGTGTCATTGCAATTATTCCAGAAATTCACACATTGTGTCCAAGTTATTATTACAGAAATTCACAGATTTTGTCCAAGTTATTTTTCCAGAGATTAACAGATTGTGTCCTAGTTATTATTCCAGAAATTAACAGAATGTGCCCTAGTTGTTATTCCAGAAATTAACAGATTGTGTCCAAGTTTTTATTTCAGAAGTTCACAGATTGTGTCCAAGTTATTATTCCAGAAATTCACAGATTGTGTCCAAGTTTTTATTCCAGAAGTTCACAGATTGTGTCCAAGTTATTATTCCAGAAATTCACAGATTGTGTCCAAGTTTTTATTCCAGAAATTCACAAATTGTGTCCAAGTTATTGTTCCAGAAATTCACAGATTGTGTCCAAGTTATTATTCCAAAAATTCACAGATTGTGTCGAAGTTTTTATTCCAGAAATTCACAGATTGTGTCCAAGTTATTATTCCAGAATTTCATATTTTGTGCCCTGGTCATTATTCTACAAAGGCAGTGATTCTGTCTCGGTCATTATTCTACAAATGCAGTTACTGTTGTCCTATACTTCTCTCGGAAATGCAGTTACTGTCGTATACTTATCCTGGAAATGCAGTTACTGTTGTCATATACTTATCCTGGAAATGCAGTTACTGTCATATACTTATCCCGGAAATGCAGTTACTGTCATATACTTATCCCGGAAATGCAGTTACTGTTGTCGTATACTTATCCTGGAAATGCAATGACTGTTGTCGTATACTTATCCCAGAAATGCAGTTACTCTTGTCATATACTTATCCTGGAAATGCAATGACTGTTGTCGTATACTTATCCCAGAAATGCAGTTACTCTTGTCATATACTTATCCTGGAAATGCAATGACTGTTGTCGTATACTTATCACAGAAATGCAGTTAATGTCGTATACTTATCCCAGAAATGCAGTTACTGTCGTATACTTATCCTGGAAATGCAGTTACTCTTGTCGTATACTTATCCTGGAAATGCAGTTACTGTTGTCGTATACTTATCCTGGAAATGCAGTTACTGTTGTCATATACTTATCCCAGAAATGCAGTTACTGTTGTCGTATACTTATCCTAGAAATGCAGTTACTGTCGTATACTTATCCTGGAAATGCAGTTACTGTCGTTTACTTATCCTGGAAATGCAGTTACTCTTGTCATATACTTATCCCAGAAATGCAGTTACTGTTGTCATATACTTATCCCGGAAATGCAGTTACTGTTGTCGTATACTTATCCTAGAAATGCAGTTACTGTCGTATACTTATCCTGGAAATGCAGTTACTCTTGTCATATACTTATCCTGGAAATGCAGTTACTGTTGTCGTATACTTATCCCGGAAATGCAGTTACTATTCTCGTATACTTATCCCAGAAATGCAGTTACTGTTGTCGTATACTTATCCTGGAAATGCAGTTACTGTTGTCATATACTTATCCTGGAAATGCAGTTACTGTTGTCGTATACTTATCCTGGAAATGCAGTTACTCTTGTCATATACTTATCCTGGAAATGCAGTTACTGTTGTCGTATACTTATCCTGGAAATGCAGTTACTATTCTCGTATACTTATCCTGGAAATGCAGTTACTGTTGTCGTATACTTATCCTGGAAATGCAGTTACTGTTGTCATATACTTATCCTGGAAATGCAGTTACTGTTGTCATATACTTATCCTGGAAATGCAGTTACTCTTGTCAAATACTTATCCTGGAAATGCAGTTACTGTTGTCGTATACTTATCCTGGAAATGCAGTTACTATTCTCGTATACTTATCCGAGAAATGCAGTTACTCTTGTCGTATACTTATCCCAGAAATGCAGTTACTCTCTTCATAAACTTATCCTGGAAATGCAGTTACTGTTGTCATATACTTATCCCAGAAATGCAGTTACTCTTGTCATATACTTATCCTGGAAATGCAGTTGTTGTGACTACAAGTTCAATGAGCACGAGAATATCATTCATTATTGCAGAAGCTCATTTCGGGTGATCGTGGGATCGAACTTTTATCACCAGCGGCCTGACGATCAGATCATTGACGTCATTCAAGCTTTCCTGGTGAGTGCCTCCTTGTCTATCAACCGTGTCAGGGTGGTTGTCTGTCAACTGTGTCCTGTTAGTTGTCTGTCAACCGTGTCAGGGTGGTTGTCTGTCAACCATGTCAGGTTGGTTGTCTGTCAACCGTGTCCTGTTGGTTGTATGTCAGCAGTGTCATGTTGGTGTTCTGTCAACCGTGTCACGTTGATTGTCTGTCAGTCGTGTTGGTTGTCTGTTGACCATGTCACGTTTATTGTCTGTCAACCGTGTCATGTTAATGTTCTGTCAATTGTGTCAAGCTGGTTGTCTGTCTGCTGTGCCATAATTGTCTGCCAGTATTTTCTAGAATCCTGTTTGCCTCTGCAGCATCCAAGCTTTGATATCAAACGTCTCGGGGGCAGACGGGGACTGTACGCCCATGACCTCGCTGTTCTCAAACTTGCCAGAGCAGTGTCCGTGTCAGAAACAGTACGGCCTGTACCGCTAGCAGACCCCAGAACCAATATTGTAGGTCGGAGATGTTCCCTGGCTGGCTATGGCATCTCTAACCCAAGTGAGTAGAACCTGGCTGAGCACCAATATTTTTTTTCCTCATCGATCATCTCATCAATGTGATCATCCTCATCTATAACGTCATCATCTCATCAATGTGATCATCCTCATCTATAACGTCATCATCTCATCAATGTGATCATCCTCATCTATAACGTCATCATCTCATCAAAGTGATCATCCTCATCTATAACTTCATCATCTCATCAAAGTGATCATCCTCATCTATAACTTCATCATCTCATCAATGTGATCATCCTCATCTATAACTTCATCATCTCATCAATGTGATCATCCTCATCTATAACTTCATCATCTCATCAAAGTGATCATCCTCATCTATAACTTCATCATCTCATCAATGTGATCATCCTCATCTATAACTTCAGCATCTCGTCAAAGTGATCATCCTCATCTATAACTTCATCATCTCATCAATGTGATCATCCTCATCTATAACGAAATCATCTCGTCAGTGTGATCATCCTCATCTATAACTTCATCATCTCATCAATTTGATCATCCTCATCTATAACTTCATCATCTCATCAATGTGATCATCCTCATCTATAACTTCATCATCTCATCAATGTGATCATCCTCATCTATAACTTCATCATCTCGTCAAATGTGATCATCCTCACCTATAACTTCATCATCTCGTCAAAGTGATCATTTTCATCTATAACTTCATCATCTCATCAATGTGATCATCCTCATCTATAACGATATCATCTCGTCAAAGTAATCAACCTCATCTATAACGACATCATCTCGTCAAAGTGATCATCCTCATCTATAACTTCATCATCTCATCAATGTGATCATCCTCATCTATAACGACATTATCTCGTCAGTGTGATCATCCTCATCTATAACTTCATCATCTCATCAATGTGATCATCCTCATCTATAACTTCATCATCTCATCAATGTGATCATCCTCATCTATAACTTCATCATCTCGTTAAAGTGATCATCCTCATCTATAACTTTATCATCTCATCAATGTGATCATCCTCATCTATAACTTCATCATCTTATCAAAGTGATCATCCTCATCTATAACTTCATCATCTCATCAATGTGATCATCCTCATCTATAACTTCATCATCTCATCAATGTGATCATCCTCATCTATAACTTCATCATCTCGTCAAAGTGATCATCCTCATCTATAACTTTATCATCTCGTCAAAGTGATCATCCTCATCTATAACGACATCATCTCGTCAATGTTATCATCCTCATCTATAACGACATCATCTCGTCAAAGTGATCATCCTCATCTATAACTTCATCATCTCATCAATGTGATCATCCTCATCTATAAAGTCATCATCTCATCAGTGTGATTATCCTCATCTATAACTCCATCATCTCATCAGTGTGATCATCCTCATCTATAACTTTATCATCTCATCAATGTGATCATCCTCATCTATAACTTCATCATCTCATCAATGTGATCATCCTCATCTATAACGACATCATCTCGTCAAAGTGATCATCCTCATCTATAACTTCATCATCTCATCAATGTGATCGTCCTCATCTATAACGACATCATCTCATCAGTGTGATCATCCTCATCTATAACTTCATCATCTCGTCAAAGTGATCATCCTCATCTATAACGACATCATCTCATCAATGTGATCATCCTCATCTATAACGACATCATCTCATCAGTTTGATCATCCTCATCTATAACTTCATCATCTCGTCAAAGTGATCATCCTCATCTATAACGACATCATCTCATCAATGTGATCATCCTCATCTATAACGACATCATCTCATCAGTTTGATCATCCTCATCTATAACTTCATCATCTCGTCAAAGTGATCATCCTCATCTATAACGACATCATCTCATCAAAGTGATCATCCTCATCTATAACGTCATCATCTCATCAATGTGATCATCCTCATCTATAACGTCATCATCTCGTCAAATTGGTCATCCTCATCTATAACTTCATCATCTCATCAAAGTGATCATCCTCATCTATAACGACATCATCTCATCAAAGTGATCATCCTCATTTATAACTTCATCATCTCGTTAATGTGATCATCCTCATCTATAACGTCATCATCTCGTTAATGTGATCATCCTCATCTATAAAGTCATCATCTCATCAGTGTGATCATCCTCATCTATAACGTCATCATCTCATCAATGTGATCATCCTCATCTATAACTTCATCATCTCGTCAGTGTGAGCATCCTCATCTATAACGTCATCATCTCGTCAATGTGATCATCCTCATCTATAACGTCATCATCTCATCAGTGTGATCATCCTCATTTTTAACGACATCATCTCATCAGTGTGATCATCCTCATTTTTAACGACATCATCTCATCAGTGTGATCATCCTCATCTATAACGACATCATCTCATCAGTGTGATCATCCTCATTTTTAACGACATCATCTCATCAGTGTGATCATCCTCATCTATAACGACATCATCTCATCAAAGTGATCATCCTCATCTATAACGTTATCATCTCATCAAAGTGATCATCCTCATCTATAACGTCATCATCTCATCAGTGTGATCATCCTCATTTTTAACGACATCATCTCATCAATGTGATCATCCTCATCTATAACGTCATCATCTCATCAATGTGATCATCCTCATCTATAACGACATCATCTCATCAAAGTGATCATCCTCATCTATAACGTCATGATCTCATCAATGTGATCATCCTCATCTATAACGACATTATCTCATCAAAGTGATCATCCTCATCTATAACGTCATCATCTGGTCAATGTGATCATCCTCATCTATAACTTCATCATCTCATCAATGTGATCATCCTCATCTATAACTTCATCATCTCATCAAAGTGATCATCCTCATCTATAACGTCATCATCTTATCAAAGTGATCATCCTCATCTATAACGTCATCATCTCATCAATGTGATCATTATCTTTCTCAGCAGAATCACTATCCTCATCATTTCATCACCAACAGTGTCATCATTTCCACATCATTATCCTTTCATCACCAACAGTGTCATCATTTTATCACCAACAGTGTCATCATTTCATCACCAACAGTGTCATCATTTCCACATAATCATCCTTTCATCATCAACAGTGTTATTGTTTCCTCACCAATAGTGTCATCATTTCCTCATCAATAGTGTCATCATTTCATCATTAATAGTGTCATCATTTCCTCATCAATAGTGTCATCATTTCCTCAATAATAGTGTCATCATTTCCTCATTAATAGTGTCATCATTTCCTCCTCAATAGTGACATCGTTTCATCATCGATAGTGTCATCATTTCCTCATCAATAGTGTCATTTTTTCCTCTTCATTAGTATCATCATTTTCTCATCAATAGTGTCATCATTTCCTCATCAATAGTGTCATCGTTTCTTCATCAATTGTGTCATCATTTCCTCATCAATAGTGTCATAATTAGCTCATCAATAGTGTCATGATTTCCTCATCAATAGTGTCATCATTTCCTCATCAATAGTGTCATCGTTTCATCATCAATAGTGTCATCATTTCTTCATCAATAGTGTCATCATTTCCTCATCAATAGTGTCATCGTTTCATCATCAATAGTGTCATCGTTTCTTCATCAATAGTGTCATCATTTCCTCATCAATAGTGTCATCGTTTCTTCATCAATAGTGTTATCATTTCCTCATAAATAGTGTCATTGTTTCTTCATTAATAGTGTCATCATTTCCTCATCAATAGTGTCATCATTTCCTTATCAATAGTGTCATCATTTTCTCATCAATAGTGTTATCATTTCCTCATCAATAGACATCATTTCTTCTTTGTGTCATTTTGCTCAACAATAGTGACATCATTTCCTTATCAATAATGTCATCACTTTCTCCTCACTAAAGTCCTCATATTTGCCCCCAAAAGAATCATCATTAGAAACTATTAAAAAGCCCAAAGAATGGATTTACGGTGAGAAACTTTCATCAACAAATAATAACAGGAAGCACAGAACACGACGACAGCCCAAAGAAAGAAATGTCATTGAACAACTACATTTATGCATTCACATATTCTGTCAACACTCAAACCACAACACAAGCAAGTTAAGTGAAATGAGATGTGCGAGACTTAGACTGACCGTCACACAGACAACTGATAGTGGCACAATAGACTGACCGTCACACAGACAACTGATAGTGACACAATTGACTGACCGTCACACAGACAACTGATAGTGACACAATTGACTGACCGTCACACAGACAACTGATAGTGACACAATAGACTGACCGTCACACAGACAACTGATAGTGACACAATTGACTGACCGTCACACAGACAACTGATAGTGACACAATTGACTGACCGTCACACAGACAACTGATAGTGACACAATAGACTGACCGTCACACAGACAACTGATAGTGACACAATTGACTAGTGTTCCACACACAACTGATAGTGACGACATCATGACCGTCACACAGACAACTGATAGTGACACAATAGACTGACCGTCACACAGACAACTGATAGTGACACAATAGACTGACCGTCACACAGACAACTGAATAGTGACACAATTGACTGACCGTCACACAGACAACTGATAGTGACACAATTGACTGACCGTCACACAGACAACTGATAGTGACACAATAGTGACTGACCGTCACACAGACAACTGATAGTGACACAATTGACTGACCCGTCACACAGACAACTGATAGTGACACAATAGACTGACCGTCACACAGACAACTGATAGTGACACAATTGACTGACCGTCACACAGACAACTGATAGTGACACAATAGACTGACCGTCACACAGACAACTGATAGTGACACAATAGACTGACCGTCACACAGACAACTGATAGTGACACAATAGACTGACCGTCACACAGACGACTGATTAGTGACACAATAGACTGCCGTCACACAGACGACTGATAGTGACACAATAGACTGAACCGTCACACAGTCGACTGATAGTGACACAATAGACTGACCGTCACACAGACGACTGATAGTGACACAATAGACTGACCGTCACACAGACAACTGATAGTGACACAATAGACTGACCGTCACACAGACGACTGATAGTGACACAATAGACTGACCGTCACACAGACAACTGATAGTGACACAATAGACTGACCGTCACACAGACAACTGATAGTGACACAATAGACTGACCGTCACACAGACAACTGATAGTGACACAATAGACTGACCGTCACACAGACAACTGATAGTGACACAATTGACTGACCGTCACACAGACAACTGATAGTGACACAATAGACTGACCGTCACACAGACAACTGATAGTGACACAATAGACTGACCGTCACACAGACAACTGATAGTGACACAATTGACTGACCGTCACACAGACAACTGATAGTGACACAATTGACTGACCGTCACACAGACAACTGATAGTGGGACACAATTGACTGACCGTCACACAGACAACTGATAGTGACACAATAGACTGACCGTCACACAGACAACTGATAGTGACACAATAGACTGACCGTCACACAGACAACTGATAGTGACACAATAGACTGGCCGTCACACAGACGACTGATAGTGACACAATAGACTGACCGTCACACAGACGACTGATAGTGACACAATAGACTGACCGTCACACAGTCAACTGATAGTGACACAATAGACTGACCGTCACACAGACGACTGATAGTGACACAATAGACTGACCGTCACACAGACAACTGATAGTGACACAATAGACTGACCGTCACACAGACGACTGATAGTGACACAATAGACTGACCGTCACACAGACAACTGATAGTGACACAATAGACTGACCGTCACACAGACAACTGATAGTGACACAATAGACTGACCGTCACACAGACAACTGATAGTGACACAATTGACTGACCGTCACACAGACAACTGATAGTGACACAATAGACTGGCCGTCACACAGACGACTGATAGTGACACAATTGACTGAGAGTCACACAATTCACACAACTGACTGAAATCACACAATGGATGACAGTCACACAAGTGACTTCTTCTGCGTTCGTCTGAAGATGCAATTACGTTGTGTCCGTTTACAGCATGGCTGCGATATTTGCGCTTTTCGGCGAACACATCCTACTTCTGCTGTCATTTGTTGACCGGGTTTTCCTTCCTGGTTAGTCTCGTGGGACACTGCAGTCTCATTGTTGTGTGGGACAATGCAGTCTCATTGTTGTGTGGGACACTGCAGTCTCATTGTTGTGTGGGACACTGCAGTCTCATTGTTGTGTGGGACACTGCAGTCTCAATGTTGTGTGGGGCACTGCAGTCTCATTGTTGTGTGGGACACTACAATCTCATTGTTGTACGGGACACTGCAGTCTCATTGTTGTGTGGGGCACTACAGTCTCATTGTTGTGTGGGGCACTGCAGTCTCATTGTTGTGTGGGACACTGTAGTCTTATTGTTGTGTGGGGCACTGCAGTCTCATTGTTGTGTGGGACACTGTAGTCTCATTGTTGTGTGGGACACTACAGTCTCATTGTTGTGTGGTCATCTTTGTTTCCCAGGTCACAAGTGGCGTCCCACTTCAAGCCGGTTCAGGAAAGCCACGTTAACACTGATCAACCCTCAAGCGAGGGCAGGGGCAGAACATGAGCATTCCCAGCTATCCAAGGAGGCTTCCATAAGGCAGAGCCAACACATGGTGCTCTGGTAATGGGCTCACCCAAGAAATCGTCACGCACAGCAGGTGTTTGTTTACCTCACTTCCATGTATTGAACATCTCATTCATTTTGGGCTATGTCTTTAGAAGCCAACAGTAGGCAGCTGCAGACATAGGACTTCACTATACACCCTCCCCAGGGTCTATCACTGTTCATAGAGCCACTGTGAGACTCAAATAAAAGGGGGAACTTTTGAGGCCGTTAAATTTTATGAATTAATCGAGTAACAGAAAGTGTATTGATCGGCACTCATAGAAAGTGTGTTCTAGTGTGTTCTTCTATCTTTCTACTTCTTTCTATGAGTGCCGATCAATACACTTTCTGCTACTCGATTAATTCAAACAAAAGGGTAATTGTGATGCAGCAGATATTATAGTGTGGACTTCAGTAATACACAAATATTTTTAGAAAAAAAACAAGTAAAATGTCGAGTACAATCTTTGACTTTCTAAGGACTGATCAAGAAGTGTGTGTCTCACGTGTCCTCGTTCTTGTGTTTAAAGACAGTTCCGCCGCGCCCAGGCTGCAGTCAGCACAGCTCACGGTGGTCAGTCGTCAGCGGTGCCAGCAGATCGTGGACAGCTCCAGTCTGGTGCCAGAGAAAGTCTTCATCCGGGACCTTCATGTGTGTACCACGGATGCCGGCACCGTTCCTTGTATGGTATGTCTTTTTGTTTACACTTCTCATTATATCCACTTCTCGTCACCTCTTTCCGTCTTTCATCATCTGTTTCCACTTCTCGTCACCTCTTTCCGTCTTTCATCATCTGTTTCCACTTCTCGTCACCTCTTTCCGTCTTTCATCATCTGTTTCCACTCCTCATCATCTGTTTCCACTCCTCATCATCTGTTTCCACTCATCATCTGTTTCAACTCTTCATCGCCTGTTTCCACTCTTCATCGCCTGTTTCCACTCTTCATCACCTGTTTCAACTCTTCATCGCCTGTTTCAACTCTTCTTCGCCTGTTTCCACTCTTCATCACCTGTTTCAACTCTTCATCACCTGTTTACACTCTTCATCACCTGTTTCCACTTTTCATAACTTGTTTCAACTCTTCATCGCCTGTTTCAACTCTTCATCGCCTGTTTCCACTCTTCATCACCTGTTTCAACTCTTCATCGCCTGTTTCAACTCTTCATCGCCTGTTTCCACTCTTCATCACCTGTTTCAACTCTTCATCACCTGTTTCAACTCTTCATCACACTCTTCATCACCTGTTTCCACTCTTCATAACCTGTTTCCACTTTTCATCACTTGTTTCAACTCTTCATCACCTGTTTTCACTCTTAATCACTTGTTTCAACTCTTTATCACCTGTTTACACTCTTCATCACCTGGTTCAACTTTTCATCACCTGTGTGATGAGGTGCTTTGCATGGTCTCCACGAGTACATTGTGGCAAGCAGAAAGTCCAGGCAACAAGGGACGGCACGAGATACTTGTGGCTGGTCGAGTAAGCGAGGGGAAGCCCGAGCTAGACTCGTGGTCAGTTGGTTACCAGAAGTAGAAGACGGTTGTGTTAGCAGAAGATGTAGTCTTTATGTCGCGCGAATGACTAGTGTTTGAATATGTCGCAAGCGAAGGAAGTGTAAATAATTGTTGGAGCATATCGAATAAATGTAACGGAATAAACTGACAGCAAGTACAAGAAAGCTGAGCGGCGTTGTGTTATTAATCCTATACGTTAGAGCAGCGCGAATTAATCATCCAGAGAATGAGCTATGGCGAGAATAGATGTGTCGTAAGACAAGTTCTACGTCAAGGTGCATGTCAAGTGACGCTGCAAAGCCACGACTCATTCCAAGTGGGAGCTTGTCCAAGGGAAATTCAAAAACCACGCGGACCACAATCATAGGAAAACAATTTTTCAAGGAGTCCCAATCACATTTGTAAAATACATCATCATTAGTTTTATTTATATTTATTTACACAAGCACTCTTTAGGTATTTAACTTGATCTAACTTTCACAGTAAATAACACAACTATGTGAACACTAGAAGTAAAACTGACATTTTTGTTGTCTCTTGATTATGTTTAAATCGTCGGAATGCTTTATAATTATCGCATTCTTTCTTTTCTGATACGCTTGGTGTTCGACGTTCTTGATGTCGATTAGTATAGATGCTCTTGAGGTGTCGGTTAATATTTGATGATTTTGAGATGTTTCAATCGTCGATGATTTTGAGGTGTCTGGATACCATACTTTCATGTTCCCAAATAGTGGTTTTCTCACTTTGAATAATTGAATGGATGATACGTTTCTGTTCATTCATCTTACAGTACCGATTGTTGATATCTGGCTTCGGTTGAAATAGGACAATCTTGAAGGTGACGAATGACAAAGTCTCAATTCCTGCTGATTGTTTAGGTTTACCCTTGATCGTATGGTTAAAGGTGGTTCTTTGTAGCTTCATGACTGATGATCTTCAACTCTTCATCACCTGTTTCCACTTTTCATCACCTGTTTCAACTCTTCATCACCTGTTTCAACTCTTCATCACCTGCTTCCACTTTTCATCATCTGTTTAAACTCTTCATCACCTGTTTCAGCTCTTCAAACAGGAACTCTATTGCACCATCTAGCCCAAAGTTTACATCTTTCAGGTTTTGTACCCCCTAATTCTGCCATAATGCTAAACCTCTCCATGCACTCTCTTTCTGATGTGATAATGACCTGACGGAAACTGCTGTTTTGTGTGTTCCAAACCACCTACAAGCTGCATGTGGCACTTTTGGTCTCACTCTGGGCAACAACTCATGTTCCCCACTCCCGCATGTAAAAACTTATGTTCTCCACTCCCGCAGTATGTAACAGCTCGGAATTCCCAATTTCCACTTTTCCCCCACTCCCGCTCTATGTAACAACTCATGATTCCCATTTCCTGCCCTGTGCAACAATGTATGCTCACCATTCCTGCTCTCTAAAACAACTCAGGATTCCCATTTCCTGCCCTGTGCAACAATGTATGCTCACCATTCCTGCTCTCTAAAACAACTCATGCTCCCACTTCCCGCTCTGGTCAATATCTTTAGTTGTTTCCGTCATTTCTGGCCTCTATCTAGGCCCTAAGTGTCAGGTCCTGGCTTATCTCCTGGTGTCTGTTTGCGGGCAGACAATGCTGACACCCAGACTTATCTCCTGATATCTATTTGCGGGCAGACAATGCTGACACCCCGGCTAGACTCCTGGTATCTGTTTGCGGGCAGACAATGCTGGCACCCCGGCTAGACTCCTGGTATCTGTTTGCGGGCAGACAATGCTGACACCCAGGCTAATCTCCTGGTATCTGTTTGCGGGCAGACAATGCTGGCACCCCGGCTAATCTCCTGGTATCTGTTTGCGGGCAAACAATGCTGACACCCTAGCTAATCTCCTGGTATCTGTTTGCGGGCAGACAATGCTGACACCCAGGCTAATCTCCTGGTATCTGTTTGCGGGCAGACAATGCTGACACCCAGGCTTATCTCCTGATATCTGTTTGCGGGCAGACAATGCTGACACCCCGGCTAATCTCCTGGTATCTGTTTGCGGGCAGACAATGCTGGCACCCCGGCTAATCTCCTGGTATATGGTCTGAAAGGGTCAGTGGCAGCGCCCTTGATAATATTCTTGTATATGGTTTTGTTCAGGGAGACAGCGGCAGCGCCCTGGTCTGTGACGGGAAGGCGTTCGGCGTCTACAGTTTTGGGGACACAAGCTGCGCCGCGGGAGGCCACCTGCCTAGAGGTTTTATGAGTGTCCAGTATTATCTGCCCTTTCTGCGCTTCGTGCTTCAGCTGTAATTGTGAGACTGGTGGATGTTTGATGTGATTAAGGGGTATCTGTCACCGTTCATTTATGTTGCAATAGGCTCCATTTATTGGACATTGTAATAAATATTGATTTTTTTTAAATATATATGTATATATAAAAGCATAATGTGGTTATATGTAGTAAACGTGGTTATAACAGCCTAAAGTTGTCTTGAATTCTGGAAATGGCAATACATATTGAACGCAGTTGAACATATTTGATGGGGTATTTGATATTAAGTTTGTTATTAATTGAATTGGTTGTAGATATTTGACGCAAATGAAAATATTCGATGATGTTAGGATTACTGTACTTTCTAATATATTTTCTTACAAATGTTGTGATTGGTTATAGTCGGCATATGTGTGTCAAAATCAAACCTGGTTGTAGTCGGCAATATGCATGTCAAAGTCAGACAGAGTTGTAGTCGGCGGGTGTCTGTCAAGATCAGACAAAGTTGTAGTCGGCATGTGTGTATCAAGATCAGACCAGGTTTTAGTCTGCGTGTGTATCAAGATCAGACAAGGATGTAGTCGACATGTGTGTATCAAGATCAGACAAGGTTGTAGTCGGCATGTGTGTATCAAGATCAGACAAGGATGAAGTCGACATGTGTGTATCAAGATCAGACAAGGTTTTAGTCGGCATGTGTGTATCAAGATCAGACAAGGTTGTAGTCGGCATGTGTGAATCAAGATCAGACAAGAATATAGTCGGCATGTGTGTATCAAGATCAGACAAGTTTGTAGTCAGCATGTGTGTATCAAGATCAGACAGGTTTTAGTCGGCATGTGTGTATCAAGATCAGACAAATTTGTAGTCAGCATGTGGGTATCAAGATCAGACAATGTTGTAGTCGGCATGTGTGTATCAAGATCAGACAAGAATATAGTCGGCATGTGTGTATCAAGATCAGACAAGTTTGTAGTCAGCATGTGGGTATCAAGATCAGACAAGGTTGTAGTCAGCATGTGTGTATCAAGATCAGACAAGGTTGTAGTCGGCATGTGTGTATCAAGATCAGACAAGTTTGTAGTCAGCATGTGGGTATCAAGATCAGACAAGGTTGTAGTCAGCATGTGGGTATCAAGATCAGACAAGGTTGTAGTCAGCATGTGTGTATCAAGATCAGACAAGTTTGTAGTCAGCATGTGGGTATCAAGATCAGACAAGGTTGTAGACGGCATGTGGGTATCAAGATCAGACAAGGTTGTAGTCGGCATGTGTGTATCAAGATCAGACAAGTTTGTAGTCGGCATGTGTGTATCAAGATCAGACAAGGTTGTAGTCGGCATGTGGGTATTAAGATCAGACAATTTTGTAGTCGGCATGTGTGTATCAAGATCAGACAAGGTTGTAGTCGGCATGTGTGTATCAAGATCAGACAAGCTTGTAGGCTACTATCCATCCTAAGGACTAACCCTGTCAACAGCACGGTTGTCTCGGAAATCCTCTAGTGGCCTACAGACATGACCCTAACGTTAAACACGTTACAGAGAAGAGTCAGTTACATCCCACATCAGAGTCCCACTTGGGGAGAGTCCCACTTAGGCAGAGTCCCACTTAAGCAGAGTCCCACTTAGGCAGATTGAGTCCCACTTAGGCAGAGTCCCACTTAAGCAGAGTCCCACTTAGGCAGATTGAATCCCACTTAGGCACGTTGAGTCCCACTTAGGCAGAGTCCCGCATAGGCGGAGTCCCATTTAGGCAGTCTTTTGCCATAGACCGGTATACAAGAAGTTGCTCGTATGTGGTTCAGGCGGACAGTCTGGTATTCCCCTGTTTCCCTTTCTACATACCCGAGACATTCTACCGCACCAGCCGTAATGTTATGTACGCTATCATCTGCACAAGATGGGGTATGAAGTACGTCGGTACGTCGACGAGGAGATTACGGTCAGCAGATCTAGTCCCTCTAAAGACAGGCCGTCAACCTCGTCAGAACCGCCTTACCGATCGAATTCAACTAGCCTTCTGTACAACGTCCAACACATTTGTATTTAAAATGTTTGAGTTACGGCCCTTGCCTTCCACATCATTTTCTAGCTAGCATTTATCACCGGTATTCCTCATATCAGACAAACATGCAGATTTTTTGCAGGGAGACCTTAGACAGGTGATTTTGTGTAATCTATTTTTGTAAATGTAACCTTGTCTGTTCAGGTAATATACTGAGGAAGAATTTATAACCAGCAACGTTTACTTACCATTTGTGATCGTGTCAAGCTGGCTTGTTCTACTTTCTGTTTTTATATCTTTTCACGAGAACTTGTACCTGCCTCAGTTTGAGTGTTCACTTAGCTATCGCTTTTGTGCCTCTTCCCACCTGCCTCATACATGTGCACGTAGGTTGGTTCACGATGTTGGCTAAGTGGATTTCAGCAAATGAAAGGCTTGTGCACTTCTGTGACACAACGTGTCTATATGACTGCAGGTTTGATTCAGTCGCGCCCATCTGTCCATGAGTGCTGCTAGATTTCGTCAGTCTTCTGCACTGAAACGTATTTGGGGCTCACTATCATCACACAACATTAAGTCGTGATAAACGTGCTGAATTATTATTTCCTCTTTCATAACTTTCAACTGTTCTTTAGATTGTATATGTATGTATCATGCAGCATAATATACATTGACAATAATTCACTTTACGTGTCTTTTTTGTAGTACAGCTTCAACAACAACACTCTTAAATTGTTAATGAAAAAAAGTCGGCACCAAATCTGAGCCTTCGGCAGGCTGGTGCTTTTGCGCTCTGTATACTACCTCTGTACAATAAGGCTCAATATAGCAAAAGGAGTTCTCTGACGCTCAAGCTAAAATACACCTCTAAGAAATTCGTCAAGCGATCCTTTCCTTATAAGACTCTCTTCATGCATGGCTATACGGCGTAGGTGACGTTTGATCCACTTCGTCTAGTTCTCCGTCCTTCCTTAGTTCTTCAGTTGTCCTGGTAGTTTGCCATAACACCATATGCCGCTCTATCTTTATTTATTTACATCTTCTTCTAACGCCGGTCTACTCAGTCATCATACTGTCCATGTACAGTTTCAGCACTGCTGCTATAACGGAGTCCTGCCAGTTATCCTCCGGAGTCTTGCCAATTATTCTTTTCAAACTTCTGCAAGTTGTTAAATATCATATCGTTGCTATGTACTCGTAATTAACAACTTTTAGAACGCCCTTGGGGTTTGTTGGTCATGTTGTATTCATTCTAATTTCAGGAGCCAAACGAGATTCCACTCAGTTAGTCTCTGTCTGATAATTTGGGAAGTAATTTGTGAATTCAGCCATGTTTACTGGTAACCAAATGACAATCAGTTAACATTAAACTGAGTAGCAATCAAGTTTACAATGAGTTTTTCACAGCAGGAGATATTTTCTGTTTGACTGGATAATTGCACCCAGTTTCCTATGTAACTATTTAATGACGCCGAAGAAAATCTTTTACGGTTGGAGACAGTTGGCAGTTTCAACTGGATCCGCTCGTTGCAACAATGAGCCCTATAATCGCCACAGAGACGGCAACCCCATGTACTAGGCTGGGGATTCAATACCTGACAGGTCTTTGCAACAATGAGCCCTATAATCGCCACAGAGACGGCAACCTCATGTACTAGTGTAATGAAATATAGGCAGAAAGGGGTTAAATGAACAAGCATACATTTCAGACCACCACACGGCGTACTAATCCATCACTGTGTGAAATGACAGAATGGGTGATTAGAAAGCCATGGCCTAGCCAGCTATGCAGAACACACCGCCATGACATCTGACAGTGAGGGATGAAACATTCGACGAGTGCCCGTGAGCTGTGACCAGCTGACGAGATACGTTCATCCAAACGTGACCACCAAGGACAGGTGACAGGGGAGTGATTAAGATGGTACGCCAGGAGGAGCGGGAAAGCGGTGGAATAAAGTCAGAGCCAGGGGCTTGAGAAGTTAGTTAGCCCCGGAACCGCTGGAGAGGACAGTTAGGGCTAGACCGCTAGAGAAACCGGTTAGGAGCAAACTAGTGCTTTACTTCGTTTAGAAGGATATGTTAAATTTAGAGTTTAACTAGAACAGTGAGTTAGTCCCGGAACCGCTGGAGAGGACAGTTAGCCCCGGAACCGCCATGAGAAGACAGTTAGGGCTAGACCGCTATAGAAACCGGTTAGGAGAAAACTAGTGCTTTACTTCGTTTAGAAGGTATATGTTAAACTTGGAGTTTAGCCAGAACAGTGGTTAAGGAACTCGTAGAGGCATACGAATAGCCAGTAATAAGGAGTGTTCATATACTATTGCTTATTGAATTTATGAAATGTGTGTGACGAGAATAGTATGAATAAACCAGCTCTTATGTAATTGATTACATCACTGGCCTTGTTCTTGAGTACGATTGAAGAGAGATACGAACTATATTCATTCCACTTGGCCGACTTAGGCACATCTATTTCTTGGGGGATGTATAGGCACGACTGTGCCACAAGTGTGAGGATATTTGGTGCCGTGACCAGGATCAGTCTTGTATACTCGACATCTTTAAAAAACAAGACTGCTGTTACAACATAACAAATAAGCAACTGCTATAAAAAAGGTAAACTAAAAGCAAGTTCATGATTTTGCCTGCTGAGTAAGAAAAGTCGAGAAAAACTGTCATCAGAATAGAGAGACGTAAACCAGACCAACAGCCTGCACCACTTTTTGGAGCCAACCGTCTACACTAGAATCAGGGGGACGCGCCCGTTCTAGTCTGGAGCCATAATATAAACTTTCCTAACTTTACACACTCGGAAGACTATTCGAAAGTCAAGAACTGTGAGCTGTCCGATTTTTCAAATAGGAACTGCAAAATAAGCGCGAATTTAAAGAACCTTGAACATTAATATTAATTAGTTTAAATATATTGTGATTTTTAATTTACAGTGGTGTAGGGAAAACCTTTTCTTATCTTTTCCTACCTTTCTTCCTAAAGGTAGAAAATAATTCCAGGACAGTGCCGATTTTTAATTACAGTGTGTTGTGAAACGAGAATTTTTTTTTCAGACCGCACTTAACAAGGTAATACGACATTTTCTGTTTTAAATTCTATTTTAGTTTACATTAGTTAATTTTCCAGGTTTTAATAATGGCATATCAAGGAACAGTGAGAGCACAGTTTAGCAGAGTTTTTAATGAATTAGCACAGTTAGGTAGACAACTCCGTATTCCATTTTTTATGGAACAAAAAACTGGTCAGCATTGGTCAACCGTAGATAGTCGTAGACAAAGACAGAGAGAAAGAAATTATAACATAGCTACAGTCACTAGAAGTAACGGCGAGGTTAATCGACTGTCCGGTTTCCCAGACAGGCGAAATTATGCTAAAGAGAGATTGCAATACCCTAGAGACAATCAGTACCGCAGACCAGACAACACAAAAGCGTACGAGAAAAATCAGGGTCAACTGAGGTCACAAATACGGAATGCACAAGGACATTTTAAAAATTTAGATAGAGCAGACAGGTTACGGAAGTTAGAAATTAACAGAAATATCAGAGCACAGGAGCAGTGGCATAATTTTGGTAACAGATGTCAGAACATAAATAGAGTAGGAAATATCCATGATAATAACCGAGGTCGTGTCATGTCATGTAATTCAGATACCAGATTCCGCATGATGAGCACTAATCAAGATTGCAGGGCCCACGGTACGACGCATAATCAAGCTAACAGATTCAAAGGAGACAGGTTAAGCAAATTAGGATATAATAAGAGTATAAGACTGCAAAACTTAGGAAATAATCGCGAGGTCAGTCACTGTGACAGATTGGGGCAGGCAGGTAACCAAAACATGTGCGCTGCTTATGATGAGACGAAGAGGTTAGAAGAAATGTTAAAAAACAGAGTGTTAGCTAAATACAGGTCCCAGTGGAAGATACCCAGAGCGCAAAGTAGAGGGAAAGACGGTTCATATGCGCGGCGGAACTATTTCCAGACATTAAACCGTAATTCTAAAAACATGACCTACCCCTCACAAGTCAGTGAATACAAGCTAGGAGGGTTTAATGACAGGAATAACAGGGTACGGTTTTGTAAAAGTTACGTTAGAGAAATGAATGCTGTAACAGTAAACGGGACACACGGTCAATACTTTATAGAAGAAGGGAACACAGGGACACATAAGAAGTTAATACCGGCTAACGTTAAGTCCGAACAAGATAAAGAGGGTTGTTTGGCAATGGACTGGTTATGGGAAGCAAACGCGGTAGAAGTAAACAGACTAGATAGCAATAGCACACATAGTAAAGTAGAGAGAGTAGAGACATTTAAAGAAACAAACCAGCAAGGAGCGTCTTATACACAGGATATACATAAGGCTCACGTGAAAGTACGGAGGAATGTTAACAAAGCGTTTGACAAACGTAAACAGTACGCAGACAAAAATGTTGTGTTAGCAGAGTTTAATGTCGGAGATAACGTATTTTTCAAAAAACACGTCAGAGAATCTAAGTTTGACAACCGGTGGACGGCCGGATACTTCGTGTTAGAACGTCTAGGGCCGGTAACCTACCTTATTAAAAACCAACTAACAGGACACACCGCCCGAGTTCATGTCGGTCATCTTAAATACAATGACACGCTAAACACAGAGTGTCCGCCACATGTAGAACAGGATACACACAGGAGAACTACTTTAGCATGCCCGCCAGAGACTGACACTAACAGTCGAATGAGTACCGAAAACGAAAGTGACATAGCAACCAAGGGACCATGCACAGAGGGACACGTAACGACTGCGGAGGTAGAACCGGCACCGACTAACAGGTCGGAGAGTGAGGAGGGTTCAACAGTTAATGAGTCAGATATCGCCGATTTTACAGACGCCCCGTTTAGACATACTAGAGCAGCAACGAAAAGAAACATTAACATAGAAGAAGAAAAGCAAATTAGGCGAGCGTGTAAAGAACGCTCCGCTTCATCTAGCGAAGGGAATGTACCGATTTTTGAAAGACAGAAAATTATGTCAGAGAGAGAACGTAGGGCATTATTACTTGAGGCAGAGTCTACGGAAGCGTCGGAAAGCTCAGAGGAGATGAGAAGCGACACAGATAGTTGTGGAAACGCAGGCGATTATGAAACAGATCAGGACATGGCCGAGCCCAGAAGAAGAAAGAGAAACCGAGGGCAAACGTCATCCAGTCAGGATGACTGCAACCCCCCGCTTAAAAAGAGGGAGGCAAACGTGAGTGCCATACATGCACGCAGAAAAATGAAAGAGGGAGGACTAACGTTTCAGTGGTCTTTAGTTTAGGATGCTGTTGAATGAAAACAAATCAGATGACAGTGCACAGCTATGTTGTACGTCTTCTTTTTTAATACTTTGAACATTTCGTAAACGGTTGTTTATTTTTTATAGCTGTTATTCGCTGCCAGTGCATGGTGTAATATGATAATTTGTAGAAGAATCAGTAAACGATATGATAGAGTTTTTTATCAATGAAAAATACTCATAAACGGAAGCAAAGAATAAACAACATACATACATAACCAGCGATGGAGTCCAAATAACTGCCTACCGATCATACACGGAAAATATGATAATCAACGGCAGGAGTTTAGATTTTATCAAGAATAATAGCTTTCATTCTATTAGGGTCTGGGAACCGTTAGAGATATCACTACCCACATTCAAAGTGCAAGACATGCCACAACATCTAAAGAACATTAGTGCGATAGACATGCATGGTCTCATACACGAATTAAGTCAAATTGGCACTTTACAAGACAATACTTTAAATACACACAGAAACAGGATCATACTGATATTAATGGGACTTATAACTTTTCTTTATTTGCGACGAAAAGGCATTAAATGTACAAAAGTAACTAATCATTTAACAAAAGAAAAAACACAGATCACTAATAAGACAGAAGAAGAAATAGAACTAGAACAATTAGCATCCACTACAGTTAGTAGGCCAGAATCATCAGGGGGTAGACTGAATTTTTACCCTGAGTAAACCATATATTAATTACAGCTCCCCCCCCCCTTTTCTTCCCCCATGACTGACTGAAATGGGATCGTTCGTAAAATGGTTCAATAAATGTGGGATTGTAGGGTGTATAACAAGTAATTAGTTCATTCATTATAATTTACGTACCCTATATTGCTGTGTTCAGAGGTACCGTGCTCGCTACACATATTCTATTGTTGTGTCTACATGTCATTTGTCCGACAATATTAAATACATACCGTTGTTTTGTCCCTACCATTTAATATTTACATTTGGTTTTGCACTATGAACGTTTTTTAATCGTGTTGTACTCTCCCGGACAAGTGAAAATCCTCACGTTCGGTTGTGGGTGAAGATTACAATACCTACATGTTTTATGTTCGCTAAGAGAGTTACTGGCCACAAAACCTCTCTTATACATTCTGTCAGAATGACGACTGATTTGAGTTTAACCAGACTTTACTGAGGTACACAGTTAGAAACGTACTTGGCGATAAGCCAGTCCAAAGCATGACATGATTGGTAACTGAATATAGGCCGGCTATTTCCTTACAGAAGATGCGATATGCATTAAACAGAGGAAGCAACCTCTTAGGGAAGCAACAATAAACGCTGTGGACTATCACAGTAGATAAATGCCTGTAAATACAGGTGGTGGCATTGTACATTCGACTTGAGGAAATGCTACTATTGTTTCCGAGAAATTTCTCTCCAATTAATATACCTAACGGTATAAGAATTATTTATACTCTGTAAAGGTTATACCTTATTATTCAGTCTATGTTGACTTTCTCAGAGATTCTATTTTTATCATTTCTTGGGGAGATGACATTTTCGAGTTTTACTTTATTGATAACTGGGGATACATGGCATGTTATTTCTTGTCTACAAAGTTTTCAGGTTTGAGTTTATAAAGTGGGAATACAGATACTATTCCTTTATACTTCAGACAACTCCGCACATTCATTAGGGATACCAGTGAATAATAGGTTGTTATGCTAATACAACGAGGGAGTTGCATCGTTTTTTTTTTATGTCTTTAGAATTATTGACTATTAGTTATTGTATGCATGTCACGTTTTCATTATACTGCATGAATTTTATGATGTTACATGTTATGTTGTATGCTTTCATTACGTGGCTAGATGTTCACATAAGGTTTAGTTAGGTAGCGGGTATAATTAGAGTAGTTTTCATAAAATTGAAGATAGGAAACAATTTTGTTAAAAAGTGTGTAGGGCGAATGTAATGAAATATAGGCAGAAAGGGGTTAAATGAACAAGCATACATTTCAGACCACCACACGGCGTACTAATCCATCACTGTGTGAAATGACAGAATGGGTGATTAGAAAGCCATGGCCTAGCCAGCTATGCAGAACACACCGCCATGACATCTGACAGTGAGGGATGAAACATTCGACGAGTGCCCGTGAGCTGTGACCAGCTGACGAGATACGTTCATCCAAACGTGACCACCAAGGACAGGTGACAGGGGAGTGATTAAGATGGTACGCCAGGAGGAGCGGGAAAGCGGTGGAATAAAGTCAGAGCCAGGGGCTTGAGAAGTTAGTTAGCCCCGGAACCGCTGGAGAGGACAGTTAGGGCTAGACCGCTAGAGAAACCGGTTAGGAGAAAAACTAGTGCTTTACTTCGTTTAGAAGGATATGTTAAACTTAGAGTTTAACTAGAACAGTGAGTTAGTCCCGGAACCGATGGAGAGGACAGTTAGCCCCGGAACCGCCATGAGAAGACAGTTAGGGCTAGACCGCTATAGAAACCGGTTAGGAGAAAACTAGTGCTTTACTTCGTTTAGAAGGTATATGTTAAACTTGGAGTTTAGCCAGAACAGTGGTTAAGGAACTCGTAGAGGCATACGAATAGCCAGTAATAAGGAGTGTTCATATACTATTGCTTATGGAATTTATGAAATGTGTGTGACGAGAATATTATGAATAAACCAGCTCTTATGTAATTGATTACATCACTGGCCTTGTTCTTGAGTACGATTGAAGAGAGATACGAACTACATTCATTCCACTTGGCCGACTTAGGCACATCTATTTCTTGGGGGATGTATAGGCACGACTGTGCCACACTAGGCTGGGGATTCAATACCTGACAGGTCTTTGCAACAATGACCCCTATAATCGCCACAGAGACGGCAACCACGTGTACTAGGCTGGGGATTCAATACCTGACAGGTCTTTGCAACAATGACCCCTATAATCGCCAAAGAGACGGCAACCCCATGTACTAGGCTGGGGATTCAATACCTGACAAGTCTTTGCAACAATGAGCCCTATAATCGCCAAAGAGACGGCAACCCCATGTACTAGGCTGGGGATTCAATACCTGACAAGTCTTTGCAACAATGACCCCTATAATCGCCAAAGAGGCGGCAACCCCATGTACTAGGCTGGGGATTCAATACCTGACAAGTCTTTGCAACAATGAGCCCTATAATCGCCAAAGAGACGGCAACCCCATGTACTAGGCTGGGGATTCATACCTGACAGGTCTTTGCAACAATGAGCCCTATAATCGCCAAAGAGACGGCAACCCCATGTACTAGGCTGGGGATTCAATACCTGACAAGTCTTTGCAACAATGAGCCCTATAATCGCCAAAGAGACGGCAACCCTATATACTAGGCTGGGGATTCAATACCTGACAGGTCTTTGCAACAATGAGCCCTATAATCGCCAAAGAGACGGCAACCCCATGTACTAGGCTGGGGATTCAATACCTGACAAGTCTTTGCAACAATGACCCCTATAATCGCCAAAGAGACGGCAACCCCATGTACTAGGCTGGGCATTCAATACCTGACAGGTCTTTGCAACAATGAGCCCTATAATCGCCAAAGAGACGGCAACCCCATGTACTAGGCTGGGGATTCAATACCTGACAGGTCTTTGCAACAATGAGCCCTATAATCGCCAAAGAGACGGCAACCCCATGTACTAGGCTGGGGATTCAATACCTGACAAGTCTTTGCAACAATGACCCCTATAATCGCCAAAGAGACGGCAACCCCATGTACTAGGCTGGGCATTCAATACCTGACAGGTCTTTGCAACAATGAGCCCTATAATCGCCAAAGAGACGGCAACCCCATGTACTAGGCTGGGGATTCAATACCTGACAGGTCTTTGCAACAATGAGCCCTATAATCGCCAAAGAGACGGCAACCCCATGTACTAGGCTGGGGATTCAATACCTGACAAGTCTTTGCAACAATGACTAAACTAGGAGATAAAATAATATTTGCTCTCTAATGAAGCAACTAGTGAGTGTGTCACTTTTAATATTTGCGTTAACATGGCCTTTGTTAGCTAGGGCTGTACCTACTTGTTAGGAGCGTGGTTCGGTTCTTCCCACTGAAGCATGGGAGAGTGGTTACAACCACATATAATTATAGTCTTACACTGACTCTATTACACTGCCACAGACCATCACGTAGTGGACTCAACGTTTAAACTTGTTCAGACAATGACAAAATAAGAGTATTCCTGAAATGTTGGACAAGAAAACAAACGCATGTGTGTTGGAATAAAGAGAACAACCAAAGCATGGGCAATATCTGACATAAGCGGGTCTACCCAGTACAATTTTTCCGGTTTCTGTACTTCTGCACAAGAAACATTTGTATCCCGACCTGTGCTGCCTAGAACTAGGAACCCCATGGTGTAATGGGACTGTTTTGTGGAGTTGTGTGACGACCGATGAAAGGGAACTGGGGTGGGAGGGGGGGGGGGGTGGGAGTCTGTTTGAGGGCCTATGGGAGGGGACTGATAGGGGCGGGGTGAAACGTGTGTGGATGACCTCTGTGAGAGGACTAATGTGACTGCAGTAACCTTAACTTCTCAACAGTGCAGAAACCTGAATCTTTCAACAATATCTTTGTAGTAACCTAAATCTCTCAACAGTATCCTTGCAGCAACCCTCAACAGTATCCTTGTAGTAACCTGAATCTTTCAACAGTATCCTTGTAGTAACCTGAATCTTTCAACAATATCCTTGTAGTAACCTGAATCTTTCAACAGTATCCCTGCAGTAACCTGAATCTTTCAACAATATCCTTGTAGTAACCTGAATCTTTCAACAGTATCCCTGCAGTAACCTGAATCTGTCACTAGTATCCGTGCAGTAATCCAAATTTATCAACAGCATCCGTGCAGTAACCCGAATCCCTTAATAGTTTCCGTACAGTAATCCAAATTTCTCAACAGCATCCGTGCAGTAATCTGAATAACACATGCTCCCAGCAAACACATGTACACATGCTAACAATACACATGTTCACAGCATACATATGTACGCAATATATGTACGCAATATATGTATTATCTGTTTGTGTCCGTCTCTTTATTAAAATATTTTTTCTCAACTTCATAACCCGTTAAAACACAACCAAGTTCACACACAACTATGTTCCCACACAACCGTGTTCCCACACAACCATGTTCCCACATGTCTCAACAACCACTGAGGCAGACCCGTCAGTTGCACAGTGCCCTGTTGTTGGTGAAGTGACAACTAGAGGTTGTTGGTGAAGTGACAACTAGAGGTTGTTGGTGAAGTGACAACTAGAGGCTGTTGGTAGAGTGACAACTAAAGTTTGCTGGTGGTTGCCGTGTCATGGCTGAGATATCTGACAAGAGGATCTTCGTTGGTTCCTGAACAAGAGTAACAACTGTGTAATAGAAACCACACACACACACACACATACACAAACACACGCGCGCGCACACACACAGACTCACACACACACATGCGCGCGCACACACACGCATGCACGCAAGCCCACGCACACACACACAGACACCTAGTCAATCATTGAACTACCCGGGGACATTTAGTTCAAGTCCTCAGCCCTGGCCACTGATAGATGCAGTTGCGCCAGTATGGCTGACGTCTGCTGACTGTGTCAAAGTGCGCCTACATTGTGTCACATGCAGGGTAAGCTGTCAGGCCAAGCAAGGAGGCAGTTTATTACTCTGGTTTCTTTCATGGCAGTAATTCCTCCTCTATCATTTTACTACCCTCACATTCCTAACACACGCACGCACGCACGCACGCGCGCGCGAACACACACACACACACACACAAGCACAAGCGCGCACACACACACGCACACGCACAAGCACACACACACACACACACACAGAGAGAGAGAGAGAGAGCTCCATGTTAAGAGTATGCACTCTGCATATGACAGAAAACTGTCTATAGATATCACAGTCTTTGAAGATTCTACAGTCCACTATCTAGTGCAGGGCTATGCAACTAGGTTTACGGAGGGGCCAACATTTGTTAAATAACGATCGTCATGAGCCAGAGGGCTAAACCTTAGCATAGAAAGATCATTAGTACAATACAACTAGAAATAATCCGCGGGCTACTTGCTAGGCTAGATTCTAGTGGCTAACTGATAATTCTACAGTTGATTATCTGCTGGGTCACAGATAATTCTACAGTTAATGTATCTGTTTAATGAGCTGGTGTGGATATCTTCAGTCAGAGATATTGGTGGATATCTACAGTCAGAGATAGTGGTGGATATTTACAGTCAGAGATAGTGGTGGATGTCTACAGTCTGACATATTGGTGGATATCTACAGTCTGACATATTGGTGGATATCTCCAGTCTGACATATTAGTGGATATCTACAGTCTGACATATTGGTGGATATCTACAGTCTGACATATTGGTGGATATCTACAGTCAGACATATTGGTGGATATCTACAGTCTGACATATTGGTGGATATCTACAGTCTGACATATTGGTGGATATCTACAGTCTTACATATTGGTGGATATCTACAGTCTGAGATATTGGTGGATATCTACAGTCAGAGATATTGGTGGATATCTACAGTCTGAGATATTGGTGGATATCTACAGTCTGAGATATTGGTGGATATCTACAGTCAGAGATATTGGTGGATATCTACAGTCAGAGATATTGGTGGATATCTACAGTCAGAGATAGTGGTGGATATACTATATAACTATATACTATTGGTTCAAACTAACACCAGCAACTGTCATCACCTGTACACACACAGATGTGTCTGCTGTAACTATTTACAGGTGGTTCTAACTGTAACACCGGCAACTGTCGTCACCTGTACACACACAGATGTGTCTGCTGTAACTATATACAGGTGGTTCTAACTAACACCGGCAGCTGTCGTCACCTGTACACACGCAGATGTGTCTGCTGTAACTATACACTATTGGTTCAAACTGTTCAAACTGTACACACACAGATGTGTCTGCTGTAACAACTGTAACTGTATCACCGTCACCTCACCTGTACACACACAGATGTGTCTGCTGTAACTATATCACAGGTGGTTCTAACTGTAACACCGGCAACTGTCCTCACCTGTACACACACAGATGTGTCTGCTGTAACTATATACAGGTGGTTCTAACACCGGCAACTGTCCTCACCTGTACACACACAGATGTGTCTGCTGTAACTATTCACTATTGTTTCTAACTGTATCACCGGCAACTGTCGTCACCTGTACACACACAGATGTGTCTGCTGTAACTATTCACTATTGGTTCTAACTGTATCACCGGCAACTGTCCTCACCTGTACACACACAGATGTGTCTGCTGTAACTATACACTATTGGTTCTAACTGTATCACCGGCAACTGTCGTCACCTGTACACACACAGATGTGTCTGCTGTAACTATTCACTATTGGTTCTAACTGTATCACCGGCAACTGTCCTCACCTGTACACACACAGATGTGTCTGCTGCTGTAACTGTATCACCGGCAACTGTCCTCATACAGATGTGTGGTTCTAACTGTAACACCAGCAACTGTCGTCACCTGTACACACACAGATGTGTCTGCTGTAACTATACACTATTGGTTCTAACTGTAACACCAGCAACTGTCGTCACCTGTACACACACAGATGTGTCTGCTGTAACTATATACAGGTGGTTCTAACTGTAACACCAGCAACTGTCGTCACCTGTACACACACAGATGTGTCTGCTGTAACTATATACTATTGATTCTAACTGTAACACCAGCAACTGTCGTCACCTGTACACACACAGATGTGTCTGCTGTAACTATATACAGGTGGTTCTAACACCGGCAACTGTCGTCACCTGTACACACACAGATGTGTCTGCTGTAACTATATACAGGTGGTTCTAACTGTAACACCAGCAACTGTCGTCACCTGTACACACACAGATGTGTCTGCTGTAACTATATACAGGTGGTTCTAACTGTAACACCAGCAACTGTCGTCACCTGTACACACACAGATGTGTCTGCTGTAACTATATACAGGTGGTTCTAACTGTAACACCAGCAACTGTCGTCACCTGTACACACACAGATGCGTCTGCTGTAACTATATACAGGTGGTTCTAACTAACACCAGCAACTGTCGTCACCTGAACACACACAGATGTGTCTGCTGTAACTATATACAGGTGGTTCTAACTAACACCAGCAACTGTCGTCACCTGTACACACACAGATGCGTCTGCTGTAACTATATACAGGTGGTTCTAACTAACACAAGCAACTGTCGTCACCTGTACACACACAGATGCATCTGCTGTAACTATATACAGGTGGTTCTAACACCGGCAACTGTCACCGCTATATTTTCACCACCACAAACTACAGGCCGAGTGAGAGATCACCTGCCAGTGATCAGGTTGGACATGTTGAGACAAGGATCACCTGCCAGTGATCAGGTTGGACATGTTGAGACAAGGATCACCTGCCAGTGGCCAGGTTGGGGGTGTTGCAATCCTATCCGATGGTAGGAACAGACACCATAAAGTAGGTCATCAGTTCACCTTTGCCCTTGACTTTGATGAGACCTCGTTTCTCAAAAGTGTAGCCAAATTCTTCCAGAATGATTTTTGTTTCTTCAACAACCTGAAAGTTGAATAAATGTGAATTTTGAGCATTTAAACATGGTTATGTCATAAAGACACATAACAGAGTTGTGTCTACACCGCATATATTTCATTATACAAACAGTATTTCAGGCTATTCTCCGAATAACGGTCCCAGATTATTGAGGCTAAGAAAATACCCTAACAGGGCCTATGTCATATGTAAATTGTGGAACTCTTTCTGGCGACTATACCGAGAGTGTCCACCTAAACTAGATGGCTGGGACTCACAAGCAAAAAAAATGGAGAAAGTTGCAGGAGATGCGGTAGCTGCTGTTCGTGAGTCCCAGCCTTCTAGTTTAGCCTCCTTCCGCGCCGCGCGTAGCGGGGGGAACTCTCGGTGGTGACTTTAACTCGGTGGAAGCTTTTTCCGCTGTATGCGGTATAGTCGCCGGAAAGAGGTCTGAGGACTGAGGCCCTGTTAGGGTATTTTCTTAGCCTTGATTATTTGGGACCGTTATTCGGAGGATAGCCGTATTTCAGCACACATAGGTGTCACAGAAGTCACCACATACTGGTCATCACATATAGGTCACCACATACGAATCACCACATACAGGTTATTA